>LR812528.1:29766486-29845166 GCA_903798195.1 Danio kyathit
AAACCACCCTTACTGTACATACAGTAGTCAACTAAATAAATTAAAACACTACTGTACCACACCAAAGATTATTATTCATATTTTGAAGGTTGTAGTAACTTTATAAAGACCAGACCAACTTACTACAGGCGATATTTTGTCAAAACCACCCTTACTGTACATACAGTAGTCAAATAGACAAATAAAACACTACTGTACCTCACCAAAGATTATTATTCATAATTTGAAGGGTGTAGTAACTTCACAGAGACCAGACCAACTTACTACAGGCAATATTTTGTCAAAACCACCCTTACTGTACATACAGTAGTCAACTAAATAAGTTAAAACACTACTGTACCTCACCAAAAATTATTATTCATATTTTGAAGGTTGTAATAACTTCACAGAGACCAGACCAACTTACTACAGGCGATATTTTGTCAAAACCACCCTTACTGTACATACAGTAGTCTAATAGACAAATAAAAACACTACTGTACCTCACCAAAGATTATTATTCAAAGATTGAAGGTTGTAGTAACTTCACAGAGACCAGACCAACTTACTTCAGGCGATATTTTGTCAAAACCACCCTTACTGTACATACAGTAGTCAAATAAATAAATTAAAACACTACTGTACCTCACCAAAGATTGTTATTCATATTTTGAAGGTTGTAGTAACTTTATAGAGACCAGACCAACTTACTACAGGTGATATTTTGTCAAAACCACCCTTACTGTACATACAGTAGTCAACTAAATAAATTAAAACACTACTGTACCTCACCAAAGATTATTATTCATAATTTGAAGGTTGTAGTAACTTCACAGAGACCAGACCAACTTACTACAGGCGATATTTTGTCAAAACCACCCTTACTGTACATACAGTAGTCAACTAAATAAATTAAACACTACTGTACCTCACCAAAGATTTTTATTCATATTTTGAAGGTTGTAGTAACTTCATGGAGACCAGACCAATTTACTACAGGCGATATTTTGTCAAACCATCCTTACTGTACATACAGTTGTAAATAGACAAATAAAAACACTACTGTACCTCACCAAAGATTTTTATTCATATTTTGAAGGTTTGTAGTAACTTCATGGAGACCAGACCAACTTACTACAGGCGATATTTTGTCAAAACCACCCTTACTGTACATACAGTAGTCAACTAAATAAATTAAAACACTACTGTACCTCACCAAAGATTTTTATTCATATTTTGAAGGTTGTAGTAACTCATGGAGACCAGACCAACTTACTACAGGCGATATTTTGTCAAAACCCACCCTTACTGTACATACAGTAGTAAAATAGACAAATAAAAACACTACTGTACCTCACCAAAGATTTTTATTCATATTTTGAAGGTTGTAGTAACTTCATGGAGACCAGACCAACTTACTACAGGCGATATTTGTCAAAACCACCCTTACTGTACATACAGTAGTAAAATAGACAAATAAAAACACTACTGTACCTCACCAAAGATTATTATTCATATTTTGAAGGTTGTAGTAACTTCACAGAGACCAGACCAACTTACTACAGGCGATATTTTGTCAAAACCACCCTTACTGTACATACAGTAGTCAACTAAATAAATTAAAACACTACTGTACCTCACCAAAGATTTTTATTCATAATTTGAAGGTTGTAGTAACTTCACAGAGACCAGACCAACTTACTACAGGCGATATTTTGTCAAAACCATCCTTACTGTACATACAGTAGTCAACTAAATAAATTAAAACACTACTGTACCTCACCAAAGAATATTATTCATAATTTGAAGGTTGTAGTAACTTCACAGAGACCAGACCAACTTACTACAGGCGATATTTTGTCAAAACCATCCTTACTGTACATACAGTAGTCAACTCAATAAATTAAAACACTACTGTACCTCACCAAAGATTATTATTCATAATTTGAAGGTTGTAGTAACTTCACAGAGACCAGACCAACTTACTACAGGCGATATTTTGTCAAAACCACCCTTACTGTACATACAGTAGTCAAATAGACAAATTAAAACACTACTGTACCTCACCAAAGATTATTATTCATAATTTGAAGGTTGTAGTAACTTCACAGAGACCAGACCAACTTACTACAGGCGATATTTAGTCAAAACCACCCTTACTGTACATACAGTAGTCAAATACACAGATAAAAACACTACTGTACCTCACCAAAGATTATTATTCATATTTTGAAGGTTGTAGTAACTTTATGGAGACCAGTCCAACTTACTACAGGCGATATTTTGTCAAAACCACCCTTACTGTACATACAGTAGTCAAATAGACAAATAAAAACACTACTGTACCTCACCAAAGATTATTATTCATAATTTGAAGGTCGTAGTAACTTCATGGAGACCAGACCAACTTACTACAGGCGATATTTTGTCAAAACCACTCTTACTGTACATACAGTAGTCAACTAAATAAATTAAAACACTACTGTACCTCACCAAAGATTATTATTCATAATTTGAAGGTTGTAGTAACTTCACAGAGACCAGACCAACTTACTACAGGCGATATTTTGTCAAAACCACCCTTACTGTACATACAGTAGTCAAATAGACAAATCAAAACAATACTGTACCTCACCAAAGATTATTATTCATATTTTGAAGGTTGTAGTAACTTCACAGAGACCAGACCAACTTACTACAGGCGATATTTAGTCAAAACCACCCTTACTGTACATACAGTAGTCAAATACACAGATAAAAACACTACTGTACCTCACCAAAGATTAATATTCATAATTTGAAGGTTGTAGTAACTTCACAGAGACCAGACCAACTTACTACAGGCGATATTTTGTCAAAACCACCCTTACTGTACATACAGTAGTCAACTAAATAAATTAAAACACTACTGTACCTCACCAAAGATTAATATTCATATTTTGAAGGTTGTAGTAACTTCTCAGAGACCAGACCAACTTACTACAGGCGATATTTTGTCAAAACCACCCTTACTGTACATACAGTAGTCAAATAGACAAATAAAAACACTACTGTACCTCACCAAAGATTATTATTCATATTTTGAAGGTTGTAGTAACTTCATGGAGACCAGACCAACTTACTACAGGCGATATTTTGTCAAAACCACCCTTACTGTACATACAGTAGTCAAATACACAGATAAAAACACTACTGTACCTCACCAAAGATTTTTGTTCATATTTTGAAGGTTGTAGTAACTTCACAGAGACCAGACCAACTTACTACAGGCGATAATTTGTCAAAACCACCCTTACTGTACATACAGTAGTCAACTAAATAAATTAAAACACTACTGTACCTCACCAAAGATTATTATTCATAATTTGAAGGTTGTAGTAACTTCATGGAGACCAGACCAACTTACTACAGGCGATATTTTGTCAAAACCACCCTTACTGTACATACAGTAGTCAACTAAATAAATTAAAACACTACTGTACCTCACCAAAGATTGTTATTCATATTTTGAAGGTTGTAGTAACTTCACAGAGACCAGACCAACTTACTACAGGCGATATTTTGTCAAAACCATCCTTACTGTACATACAGTAGTCAAATAGACAAATTAAAACACTACTGTACCTCACCAAAGATTATTATTCATAATTTGAAGGTTGTAGTAACTTCATGGAGACCAGACCAACTTACTACAGGCGATATTTTGTCAAAACCACCCTTACTGTACATACAGTAGTCAACTAAATAAATTAAAACACTACTGTACCTCACCAAAGATTGTTATTCATATTTTGAAGGTTGTAGTAACTTCACAGAGACCAGACCAACTTACTACAGGCAATATTTTGTCAAAACCACCCTTACTGTACATACAGTAGTCAACTAAATAAATTAAAACACTACTGTACCTCACCAAAGATTTTTATTCATATTTTGAAGGTTGTAGTAACTTTATAAAGACCAGACCAACTTACTACAGGCGATATTTTGTCAAAACCACCCTTACTGTACATACAGTAGTCAAATAGACAAATAAAAACACTACTGTACCTCACCAAAGATTATTATTCATAATTTGAAGGGTGTAGTAACTTCACAGAGACCAGACCAACTTACTACAGGCGATATTTTGTCAAAACCACCCTTACTGTACATACAGTAGTCAACTAAATAAGTTAAAACACTACTGTACCTCACCAAAAATTATTATTCATATTTTGAAGGTTGTAATAACTTCACAGAGACCAGACCAACTTACTACAGGCGATATTTTGTCAAAACCACCCTTACTGTACATACAGTAGTCTAATAGACAAATAAAAACACTACTGTACCTCACCAAAGATTATTATTCATAATTTGAAGGGTGTAGTAACTTCACAGAGACCAGACCAACTTACTACAGGCGATATTTTGTCAAAACCACCCTTACTGTACATACAGTAGTCAACTAAATAAGTTAAAACACTACTGTACCTCACCAAAAATTATTATTCATATTTTGAAGGTTGTAATAACTTCACAGAGACCAGACCAACTTACTACAGGCGATATTTTGTCAAAACCACCCTTACTGTACATACAGTAGTCAAATAGACAAATAAAAACACTACTGTACCTCACCAAAGATTTTTATTCATATTTTGAAGGTTGTTGTAACTTCACAGAGACCAGACCAACTTACTACAGGCGATATTTTGTCAAAACCATCCTTACTGTACATACAGTAGTCAAATAGACAAATAAAAACACCACTGTACCTCACTAAAGATTTTTATTCATATTTTGAAGGTTGTAGTAACTTCACAGAGACCAGACCAACTTACTACAGGCGATATTTTGTCAAAACCACCCTTACTGTACATACAGTAGTCAAACACACAAATAAAAACACTACTGTACCTCACCAAAGATTATTATTCATAATTTGAAGGTTGTAGTAACTTCATGGAGACCAGACCAACTTACTACAGGCGATATTTAGTCAAAACCATCCTTACTGTACATACAGTAGTCAACTAAAAAAATTAAAACACTACTGTACCTCACCAAAGATTTTTATTCATATTTTGAAGGTTGTAGTAACTTCACAGAGACCAGACCAACTTACTACAGGCGATATTTTGTCAAAACCACCCTTACTGTACATACAGTAGTCAACTCAATAAATTAAAACACTACTGTACCTCACCAAAGATTATTATTCATAATTTGAAGGTTGTAGTAACTTCAAAGAGACCAGACCAACTTTCTACAGGCGATATTTTGTCAAAACCACCCTTACTGTACATACAGTAGTCAAATAGACAAATTAAAACACTACTGTACCTCACCAAAGATAATTATTCATAATTTGAAGGTTGTAGTAACTTCACAGTGACCAGACCAACTTACTACAGGCGATATTTAGTCAAAACCACCCTTACTGTACATACAGTAGTCAAATACACAGATAAAAACACTACTGTACCTCACCAAAGATTATTATTCATATTTTGAAGGTTTTAGTAACTTTATGGAGACCAGTCCAACTTACTACAGGCGATATTTTGTCAAAACCACCCTTACTGTACATACAGTAGTCAAATAGACAAATAAAAACACTACTGTACCTCACCAAAGATTATTATTCATAATTTGAAGGTTGTAGTAACTTCATGGAGACCAGACCAACTTACTACAGGCGATATTTTGTCAAAACCACTCTTACTGTACATACAGTAGTCAACTAAATAAATTAAAACACTACTGTACCTCACCAAAGATTATTATTCATAATTTGAAGGTTGTAGTAACTTCACAGAGACCAGACCAACTTACTACAGGCGATATTTTGTCAAAACCACCCTTACTGCACATACAGTAGTCAAATAGACAAATTCAAACACTACTATACCTCACCAAAGATTGTTATTCATATTTTGAAGGTTGTAGTAACTTCTTGGAGACCAGACCAATTTACTACAGGCGATATTTTGTCAAAACCACCCTTACTGTACATACAGTAGTCAAATACACAGATAAAAACACTACTGTACCTCACCAAAGATTAATATTCATAATTTGAAGGTTGTAGTAACTTCACAGAGACCAGACCAACTTACTACAGGCGATATTTTGTCAAAACCACCCTTACTGTACATACAGTAGTCAACTAAATAAATTAAAACACTACTGTACCTCACCAAAGATTAATATTCATATTTTGAAGGTTGTAGTAACTTCTCAGAGACCAGACCAACTTACTACAGGCGATATTTTGTCAAAACCACCCTTACTGTACATACAGTAGTCAAATAGACAAATAAAAACACTACTGTACCTCACCAAAGATTATTATTCATATTTTGAAGGTTGTAGTAACTTCACAGAGACCAGACCAACTTACTACAGGCAATATTATGTCAAAACCATCCTTACTGTACATACAGTAGTCAACTAAATAAATTAAAACACTACTGTACCTCACCAAAGATTATTATTCATATTTTGAAGGTTGTAGTAACTTCACAGAGACCAGACCAACTTACTACAGGCGATATTTAGTCAAAACCACCCTTACTGTACATACAGTAGTCAAATAGACAAATTAAAACACTACTGTACCTCACCAAAGATTATTATTCATATTTTGAAGGTTGTAGTAACTTTATGGAGACCAGTCCAACTTACTACAGGCGATATTTTGTCAAAACCACCCTTACTGTACATACAGTAGTCAAATAGACAAATAAAAACACTACTGTACCTCACCAAAGATTATTATTCATAATTTGAAGGTTGTAGTAACTTCATGGAGACCAGACCAACTTACTACAGGCGATATTTTGTCAAAACCACTCTTACTGTACATACAGTAGTCAACTAAATAAATTAAAACACTACTGTACCTCACCAAAGATTATTATTCATAATTTGAAGGTTGTAGTAACTTCACAGAGACCAGACCAACTTACTACAGGCGATATTTTGTCAAAACCACCTTTACTGTACATACAGTAGTCAAATAGACAAATTAAAACACTACTATACCTCACCAAAGATTGTTATTCATATTTTGAAGGTTGTAGTAACTTCTTGGAGACCAGACCAATTTACTACAGGCGATATTTTGTCAAAACCACCCTTACTGTACATACAGTAGTCAAATAGACAAATAAAAACACTACTGTACCTCACCAAAGATTATTATTCATAATTTGAAGGTTGTAGTAACTTCATGGAGACCAGACCAACTTACTACAGGCGATATTTTGTCAAAACCACCCTTACTGTACATACAGTAGTCAAATACACAGATAAAAACACTACTGTACCTCACCAAAGATTATTATTCATATTTTGAAGGTTGTAGTAACTTCATGGAGACCAGACCAACTTACTACAGGCAATATTTTGTCAAAACCACCCTTACTGTACATACAGTAGTCAACTAAGTAAATTAAAACACTACTGTACCTCACCAAAGATTATTATTCATAATTTGAAGGTTGTAGTAACTTCACAGAGACCAGACCAACTTACTACAGGCGATATTTTGTCAAAACCACCCTTACTGTACATACAGTAGTCAAATAGACAAATAAAAACACTACCGTACCTCACCAAAGATTATTATTCATATTTTGAAGGTTGTAGTAACTTCATGGAGACAAGACCAATTTACTACAGGCGATATTTTGTCAAAACCACCCTTACTGTACATACAGTAGTCAAATAGACAAATAAAAACACTACTGTACCTCACCAAAGATTTTTATTCATATTTTGAAGGTTCTAGTAACTTCACAGAGACCAGACCAACTTACTACAGGCGATATTTTGTCAAAACCACCCTTACTGTACATACAGTAGTCAAATACACAGATAAAAACACTACTGTACCTCACCAAAGATTATTTTCATAATTTGAAGGTTGTAGTAACTTCATGGAGACCAGACCAACTTACTACAGGCGATATTTTGTCAAAACCACCCTTACTGTACATACAGTAGTCAAATAGACAAATAAAAACACTACTGTACCTCACCAAAGATTATTATTCATATTTTGAAGGTTGTAGTAACTTCATGGAGACCAGACCAACTTACTACAGGCGATATTTTGTCAAAACCACCCTTACTGTACATACAGTAGTCAACTAAATAAATTAAAACACTACTGTACCTCACCAAAGATTATTATTCATAATTTGAAGGTTGTAGTAACTTCATGGAGACCAGACCAACTTACTACAGGCGATATTTTGTCAAAACCACCCTTACTGTACATACAGTAGTCAAATACACAGATAAAAACACTACTGTACCTCACCAAAGATTATTATTCATATTTTGAAGGTTGTAGTAACTTCATGGAGACCAGACCAACTTACTACAGGCAATATTTTGTCAAAACCACCCTTACTGTACATACAGTAGTCAACTAAATAAATTAAAACACTACTGTACCTCACCAAAGATTATTATTCATAATTTGAAGGTTGTAGTAACTTCACAGAGACCAGACCAACTTACTACAGGCAATATTATGTCAAAACCATACTTACTGTACATACAGTAGTCAACTAAATAAATTAAAACACTACTGTACCTCACCAAAGATTATTATTCATATTTTGAAGGTTGTAGTAACTTCATGGAGACCGGACCAACTTTCTACAGGCGATATTTTGTCAAAACCACCCTTACTGTACATACAGTAGTCAAATAGACAAATAAAAACACTACTGTACCTCACCAAAGATTATTATTCATAATTTGAAGGTTGTAGTAACTTCATGGAGACCGGACCAACTTACTACAGGCGATATTTTGTCAAAACCACTCTTACTGTACATACAGTAGTCAACTAAATAAATTAAAACACTACTGTACCTCACCAAAGATTATTATTCATAATTTGAAGGTTGTAGTAACTTCACAGAGACCAGACCAACTTACTACAGGCGATATTTTGTCAAAACCACCCTTACTGTACATACAGTAGTCAAATAGACAAATTAAAACACTACTGTACCTCACCAAAGATTATTATTCATATTTTGAAGGTTGTAGTAACTTCACAGAGACCAGACCAACTTACTACAGGCGATATTTTGTCAAAACCACCCTTACTGTACATACAGTAGTCAACTAAATAAATTAAAACACTACTGTACCTCACCAAAGATTAATATTCATATTTTGAAGGTTGTAGTAACTTCTCAGAGACCAGACCAACTTACTACAGGCGATATTTTGTCAAAACCACCCTTACTGTACATACAGTAGTCAAATAGACAAATAAAAACACTACTGTACCTCACCAAAGATTATTATTCATATTTTGAAGGTTGTAGTAACTTCATGGAGACCAGACCAACTTACTACAGGCAATATTTTGTCAAAACCACCCTTACTGTACATACAGTAGTCAACTAAATAAATTAAAACACTACTGTACCTCACTAAAGATTATTATTCATATTTTGAAGGTTGTAGTAACTTTATAGAGACCAGACCAACTTACTACAGGTGATATTTTGTCAAAACCACCCTTACTGTACATACAGTAGTCAACTAAATAAATTAAAACACTACTGTACCTCACCAAAGATTATTATTCATAATTTGAAGGTTGTAGTAACTTCACAGAGACCAGACCAACTTACTACAGGCGATATTTTGTCAAAACCATCCTTACTGTACATACAGTTGTAAAATAGACAAATAAAAACACTACTGTACCTCACCAAAGATTTTTATTCATATTTTGAAGGTTGTAGTAACTTCATGGAGACCAGACCAACTTACTACAGGCGATATTTTGTCAAAACCACCCTTACTGTACATACAGTAGTAAAATAGACAAATAAAAACACTACTGTACCTCACCAAAGATTTTTATTCATATTTTGAAGGTTGTAGTAACTTTATAAAGACCAGACCAACTTACTACAGGTGATATTTTGTCAAAACCACCCTTACTGTACATACAGTAGTCAAATAGACAAATAAAAACATTACCGTACCTCACCAAAGATTTTTATTCATATTTTGAAGGTTGTAGTAACTTTATAAAGACCAGACCAACTTACTACAGGCGATATTTTGTCAAAACCACCCTTACTGTACATACAGTAGTCAACTAAATAAATTAAAACACTACTGTACCTCACCAAAGATTATTATTCATAATTTGAAGGTTGTAGTAACTTTATAGAGACCAGACCAACTTACTACAGGTGATATTTTGTCAAAACCACCCTTACTGTACATACAGTAGTCAACTAAATAAATTAAAACACTACTGTACCTCACCAAAGATTATTATTCATAATTTGAAGGTTGTAGTAACTTCACAGAGACCAGACCAACTTACTACAGGCGATATTTTGTCAAAACCACCCTTACTGTACATACAGTAGTCAACTAAATAAATTAAAACACTACTGTACCTCACCAAAGATTTTTATTCATATTTTGAAGGTTGTAGTAACTTCATGGAGACCAGACCAATTTACTACAGGCGATATTTTGTCAAAACCATCCTTACTGTACATACAGTTGTAAAATAGACAAATAAAAACACTACTGTACCTCACCAAAGATTTTTATTCATATTTTGAAGGTTGTAGTAACTTTATAAAGACCAGACCAACTTACTACAGGCGATATTTAGTCAAAACCACCCTTACTGTACGTACAGTAGTCAAATACACAGATAAAAACCCTACTGTACCTCACCAAAGATTAATATTCATATTTTAAAGGTTGTTGTAACTTCACAGAGACCAGACCAACTTACTACAGGCGATATTTTGTCAAAACCACCCTTACTGTACATACAGTAGTCAAATAGACAAATAAAAACACTACTGTACCTCACCAAAGAATATTATTCATATTTTGAAGGTTGTAGTAACTTCACAGAGACCAGACCAACTTACTACAGGCGATATTTTGTCAAAACCACCCTTACTGTACATACAGTAGTCAACTAAATAAATTAAAACACTACTGTACCTCACCAAAGAGTGTTATTCATATTTTGAAGGTTGTAGTAACTTTATAGAGACCAGACCAACTTACTACAGGTGATATTTTGTCAAAACCACCCTTACTGTACATACAGTAGTAAAATAGACAAATAAAAACACTACTGTGATTCACCAAAGATTATTATTCATATTTTGAAGGTTGTAGTAACTTCATGGAGACCAGACCAACTTACTACAGGCGATATTTTGTCAAAACCACCCTTACTGTACATACAGTAGTCAAATAGACAAATTAAAACACTACTGTACCTCACCAAAGATTTTAATTCATATTTTGAAGGTTGTAGTAACTTCACAGAGACCAGACCAACTTACTACAGGCGATGTTTTGTCAAAACCACCCTTACTGTACATACAGTAGTCAAATGGACAAATAAAAACACTACTGTACCTCACCAAAGATTAATATTCATATTTTGATGGTTGTAGTAACTTCATGGAGACCAGACCAACTTACTACAGGCGATATTTTTTCAAAACCACCCTTACTGTACATACAGTAGTCAACTAAATAAATAAAAACACTACTGTACCTCACCAAAGATTATTATTCATAATTTGAAGGTTGTAGTAACTTCACAGAGACCAGACCAACTTACTACAGGCAATATTTTGTCAAAACCACCCTTACTGTACATACAGTAGTCAAATACACAGATAAAAACACTACTGTACCTCACCAAAGATTATTATTCATATTTTGAAGGTTGTAGTAACTTCACAGAGACCAGACCAACTTACTACAGGCGATATTTTGTCAAAACCACCCTTACTGTACATACAGTAGTCAAATAGACAAATAAAAACACTACTGTATTTCACCAAAGATTATTATTCATATTTTGAAGGTTGTAGTAACTTTATAAAGACCAGACCAACTTACTACAGGCGATATTTTGTCAAAACCACCCTTACTGTACATACAGTAGTCAAATAGACAAATAAAAACACTACCGTACCTCACCAAAGATTTTTATTCATATTTTGAAGGTTGTAGTAACTTTATAAAGACCAGACCAACTTACTACAGGCGATATTTTGTCAAAACCACCCTTACTGTACATACAGTAGTCAAATAGACAAATAAAAACACAACTGTACCTCACCAAAGATTATTATTCATAATTTGAAGGTTGTAGTAACTTCATGGAGACCAGACCAATTTACTACAGGCGATATTTTTTCAAAACCACCCTTACTGTACATACAGTAATCAGTGTCTCCAAGATCACTAATTATCCATAAGCAGGTGTGTTTGATCAGAGTTGGAGCTAAACTATGCAGGACACCGGCCCTCCAGGACCGAATTTGCCCATCCCTGACCTAAGGTGTGAAAAGATTACGCGGTTGTCCGAGTCCGCAAGCTCCGTAGTGCCAATACCGTTAGTGAAGACCAGTTGGGAGAAACGGAGAAACACACTAGCAATTTCGTCACAGTTTGTTTATGAGTAGATGGCACAGCACTGCCATCTTCTGGTTATACTTGATAAGACAAGAATAATTATGTAAACATGTTGGCTATATCAAAATCTGATTCACCATGAGATTACATCTGCGTTTCATCCCTCTGCCCTAATCCCTTATGGTTTACCTTCCAGGCTCTAGAGCGACGACTTTGAAGGGATAAATGGTATAGGGGACCAAAAAAAAAAAAAGACTTCATCTGCGTCATGAATTTATCATGTGGAAAGAACCATCTGGGCTAAAGTGTTCAATGTCTTCGCCTTCATTCCGAAGAGTCCTTTGAAGTTTTGAGTAAATCATTGTAGCTTTCAAGAGGTTGCTTGTGAAGATCCCTACTTTGCAACCAATATGGGCCCTCGATGTGCATTTCTGTAAGCATCTACTTGGCATTCAAAGTGGTATTATGTTGAAAAGGACAAAGGGAAGATGTTTAGGGCAGGTTGTCATCCCTGCTTCTGCAGAGTGTTCCCTAGGCTGGGCAACATCAGTCCTGGAGGGCCACCATCCTTCAGTTCCACGCCATCTCTACTCAAACGCACCTGCCTGTATTTTTCAAAACATCTGTTATAATGCTCAGTTGTATCGAATTAGGGACCAGACAGTGCAGGACAGTGAACAATTCTTAACTCTTTGGTTTAAACCTAGCTGCAGTCACACTGCACTTTTCTCCCCATAGACTTCAGTCACACACTCGAATGCGTCATACCGGAAATGCAAGGTCATGGGGCAAGTTTCGCAGTTCGCTGCGTTGTAAAGTTCAAGCTTGGTGAACTCTGACCTGCGTAATCGCATTATATGATTGCGTGAGACCAACCGAGGATCAAAACATCACCTCTCTGGACAGAAATTTAAAACATGGACCAATCGCTCGGTTTTTAAATGTCTAATCATCTTGTTTAATCCTGCCCCTTTTCGCAGCGCTGTACGACAGCTTTACCACAGCTTTAGCCTCCTATCCTCGATTGGTCTCATGGAGTCAAGTGATGCCATTTCGCAGGTCAGAGTTCACCAAGCTTGAACTTTGCACCGCAGCGAGCTGCGAAATTTGACACATGACTTGCGTTTCTGGTCTGACGCATTTGCGTGCGTATGAATGGAAATCTATGGGGAGAAAAGTCCAGTGTGACTGCAGCTTTAGGGTTATTTATATTATATTATATTATATTATATTATATTATATTATATTATATTATATTATATTATATTATATTATATTATATTATATTATATTATATATTATTTGAGATTGGACCATTGTTTTCATGCTTAAGTCCCCTTTACAGGTGGATTTATTGTGTTTGGAAAGTAGCATATGATCCCTTGTCAGGATTAAGGCCCTGATTTACTTCAAATAAAATTGATGAATGAACATAAATTATCATTTCAAACTAAATTCGGCCAAAAAGAAGTTTGTATTGAGTTTGTTGAAGCAGTTTGAAACTAAAGCTAACTGTTTAGTGGAGTTCATTTTAGGGTCACTATAAAGTGCCTTTGATGTCCCACAAGATTGAATCAGTCCTGAACATAATGCAAAATACCGAAATTCTGATGTCTTAATATAATTGGTTAAACCTTTACACACTTGCAGGTATAATTATAAGTATTTTGAAATATGTTTTTGCCATATTCATTACACACTGCTTGTGCACACAGTAAGTATCTACACCTATGTTTCCTATTTTTCATCATATTGTGCTTGAAACTGATTGTTGTCAAGCTTAACATGTCCACCCTGTCATAGTTAAATAATAATTAATATAAAAAAAATATAGCTTTTACACTGTGTACAAAGAGCTTAAATAGTGAAACACTTTACCAGCTGCAGGTACAACCTGTGTTGAATAAATGCTATCTTTGCCCTATCATTGTCCACCCTGTCACAAATCCTTCCTTGACAGGATGGACATATGCATTGTTATTGACACTTTATTTATGTATTTATTTAATATTTTATTGTTATTTAGTTAATGTTTATGTTACAACACTTATACACACACATACTACACCAGTAGATGCAATACATGAGTGGACAATACTAACCTTTTGGCAATATCTTTCTCAGTCCATATAAAGAATATCCTTTTAAAATCCATATAATGAAGCTCATTAACTGTTTGAAATAAAAATACAGCCCTATGCCAATGTCCACCCTCTTATATTCCACCGTTATGTTCAACTTTTATGAAAACAATCAAATTATTTAAAACCTCAGCAACACATCTCGTGTGATTTCTTAATGAAACAATAAGGGCCAGTTTATATTGTTTGAAAGTTTGACAAAATATTTTAGATGTTGAGTTTTATTTTGAAAAAAAAAGAGGAACGATTGCATATTTTATTGGGAAATAAATGTTTTGTCAATTATTTTATTATTATAAATAGACTTTTTCCATAATCTATAAAGTTGGGTTGGTAAAGGGACACATTACCTTTCTGAAAATCTACATTTTATAATCACAATGCAATGAAAATATACTTATACTACTTTGAATTTGTCCATGACATGATTGACACAATTTGAGGGTTGTTTACTGTTTGTCTGCTTGCAGTTTTTTTATAAAAAGTGCAGGAGCTTGACCAACATTAATTTCTTACAGCCTGAGGTCTAATTAATACAACACAGTAAAAAATAAATCCGCAAAATTTACAGTAAAAAAACTGCAGCTGTGGTTGCCAGTATTTCACCGTTAAACTAAAAACTGAACTAAAAGATCCATAGCAATGTCAAGAAAAAGCATAAAAAGTGATGTGCCATACAGGGAATTCTGGGAAAGTCAATTTACGGTTATTCGCGGTATATATAAAGGAAACTGTTTCCTTTATTTGTTAACCAGGTAACAAATTTTTACTGTAGCATTTTTACAGTTTTTTAACATTGAAATCACAACCATTTTTTACATTTGTTTTCAAACTTCTTTTTAATTTCAGACATCTCAAAGGCACCTTATAGTGATAATGACCCTTTATCTTCTTTGAGCTACCATTGTCCCATGGCAATTACACAATCGACGGGAGTGTGGAACTCTGCCTTCTTTGATGTGCAATCGATTTGTATGTCATATACATGATGGTCAGACAGAAGAACATCACCAAGTTAGCAAACATGAATACCTGTGATCACTCCTAGATAGATTTTAAAGACTCTGGGCAAAAAGGCCACAGCCTTGCGCAAGGTCCTTTAAATTTCTAAACTTGGAACTTTGGTTCTCCTCTCAAAGCCACCACTTTTTGCCCTCAAATGAAGAACAAAACAGAGCTTCATGTGAAGTATATCAGGACCTTTAGAGTGGGCTTTAGAAAAAAAAGAACAGTCAGGAAGGAGATTTCAAACTGCAAGTGCCAATCAGAAACAAAGGAGTCAAATTTTCACAATAATATTTCAATACAACTTGTTAAACTGCTAAAACACCTCAACTTTTTTCAGAAGACGAGCCCCCGTGATCAAAAATCACACCAAACTTTATTTACACTGCAAATGGGCGCCGTGTTGACAAAAAACAGACCACGTACAAAGTTATTTGGATAAAACTGCAAATATAAATTAGGAAGATTTATTTAAGGTTAATAAGTATTTCCACAGTATGAACATACACAGTCTCAAAAAGGCCGAGGATAAAAGTATGGCATTTTTACACTTTTCCTTTTTAAATACAGTCAATTTCATTAAAAGGAAACCATGGCTGAAGGTGCAGTGATTGTATTTCACATGGAAGGGCGTTTCTGGTGTTTAAAATACACTTGGAGTGAGTAACATGTCCAGCTTTATCTTTACCAGTGTACAAAATACCATAAAAATCAAACTCTTCAAAATCTCATTCTTAGCAAGACAAATCTGCTACATTTATCACTTTGCAGGGGTGCTTTGAGTTACAACGCTTTATTTATGCGTCTAAGCACACCAAAGCCCCTAGAGAAAAGATCATGGGTAGTTTGATATCCTATCCAAAATAACAAGTTACATTATTGCAGTTCTTTCTTCACAATTCAAGTAGAATAATATTTCTCTGTGTGTTGGATGAACAGTGATCTTTAATACTGGGTTGCTGGTGACCTATGAAAAAAAAAGGGAATGAAGACAGCAAGCAAGGAACGGTTGGATTTGTAAAAGGAACAGCATTAAACAGCTGGCCAAAACTAGTCGTGGCATTTCAAGGGAATGTTGACGTGCTTCACGAAAATCACCTGCTTTCCGGCGGGCACCTTGATGTCAAAACAACATCCAAAAAACACATCAAAATGCAAATCAATTTGATGTCAAAACCTTGACGTCCATACATTGATGTACTTTAGACCACCAAAATAACGACACAAGAAATATGATACTATAAGAAATATTTTATTCATCTGAAGGCTTCAACTACAAATGTGTGATTCTGTTTCCCTACAATGCATGTAAACTACTTTGATGTTTAAACGACAACGTCGATTACAGGACTGTAATACTGGATGTATTTTTGGACACCAATGTTAGATGTCAAATTGACATCAAGGTAGTGGATTGACATCAAGTGGATTTGCAATTTTGGCATGGGTGCCCTCAGGGGTGTAGCCATTACGAAGAAAAATATACAAGGCATTGAGTCACAAATCCCTGAATAAAAAGAAAGATATGAAGCATGACCAAACAAACTGACCACCATTTTGTGTTCCAACCAAAAACATCAGCTAAAAGAACACGTAGCTGCCTGATGTCTGTCAGTATGAAGCCACTATAAATACATGAGCTGTACAGTTGGCATCTTCGAATGTCCCTCAACTCGATCTTGCATTGATATTTCAAGAGGCTTGAAACATCAAGAAGCTCTTCAGTTCTGGCTTTCTTTCAGTAGGATTGTCAGTGCATCATGTCCGTGAAAGCTCGGACTCAGTAAGCGTCTGCCTTATTCTGGCACAAGTCTAAAAATAAAAGCATCACAGCTTGCATGTTCCCTCTCCGCTCAGAAGATGTCGCTGTTGCAGCTGTTTTTAAAATCGTCTCTTCGAACCCATATAACCTCACAGTCCCTTTCAGAAGAGACGCCCTCCACTGCGCACTGCTTTCTCAGAAGGGTCAGTTTCAAGGGGGCGTGGGATTTCTTCGATTTGTCCTCGGAGAGCCCGTTGAGACCCTTGTCTTCATCTCCTTCCACTGAAAGAGCCTCAAAGGACTCCTCCAGGCTTGGGTCAGAGGACGGGGCTCGGACGGACTGGCAGTACTCATCGTCGTCACTGAGGATGTCCGTCTCTTTAACATCGTCCTGATTTTCGTAGATCTGAAGGTCAAACTGATCCTCCACCCAGCGGTCGGTGTCCCGGATGGGCTGCTGGGGTTTATGAAATAGGGGTTCTGTAGGGGTGATTGGTGAAAGATCCTGGGATGAGTCTTCATCAAAAATGACACCTGTGTCTATGGTAATACGATTGCGGATCAGCTTCCTGTGACCGAGGGTTCGAGATGGTGCTGAAACTGTGGATGAGTAGAAAGAATTGATGTGAATGCTAACTATAATTCGGTAGACAATTTTTTCCTTTAGGAAAGAAAGCAGCTATAACATCTGATGGACACTAGGATTTTTTTTGGGGGGGGGTTACATAATAATCAGCTCAGCCTAAAGCCTGAGATAAAAACTGTGGCGTTAATCATGTTAGAGACTGAAAGGCGGACAGCCAAACGATGAGATAGTTTGAGGAATAAAAGGAAGTGTTAAAGAGAAAATAATCCTTCAGTTTGCATTAGACATCCCAAACTTACCCGCTCTGTTCATGGTGGGTCGTGAACCCTTTAGTGCACAAAGCCGCTTCCCTCCAAAGGGAATATACTGCTGATTTGGAGGTAAACTTTCGGTCTTCATAAGCTGACGCCGTTGTTTGTCCCTCAGGATGGAATGAACAGTCTTTAGGAAGTCTTTTTTACTCTCTGGAGAGCTAAAAAAAAGCACATTTAGATTAGTTTTACTCTGGAAAATAATGGAATATACACAAGTTATGGCCTCAAAAAAGTATTTGGACCCCTAAGCAATAAATGTATAAATGTGTGTATATTATATAAGATCCCCGTGTTCGCGTGGGTTTCCTCCGGGTGCTCTGGTTTCCCCCACAGTCTAAAGACATTCACTATATTAGAATTGCCATATGTGTGAATGTGAGAGTGCATGGATGTTTCCAGTGTTGGGTTGCAGCTGGAAGGGCATCTGCTGTGTAAACAAATATGCTGGATAAGTTGGCGGTTCATTTCGCTGTGGCAACCCCTGATTAATAAAGGGACTGTGCCGAAAAGAAAATGAATGTATGAATGAATGAATGAATATTAAATAGAAATGATTAATTTGGTGTATAATATGGCACTTTTCTTTAAGAAAGATAGCAGAAGCACACTTTTCAAACAAAACATTTCACAAAACTGACATTTACGTTAGCTTTTAGAAACGTTCCAGCAGCCTTTATTATAAGGTGCTACTTGGTTATTTTTTTGTTGTTTAACCCCCTCTAAAGTGAGGAACCCCCAAACTGAAATGTAAAAGGTATGCATATACTAGTTTTTATATAAAGATGCCATTTATCCTCTATAAAAAGAATTGTGTAAACTGGCCCAACCTTTATTTGGAAACCATTTAGTTTCTATTTTAGTTTCTAAGTTACATGATATTTTACACCACTTATAGTATTGTATTAATTATAAAATTTTAGACACTTACTATTTATGTTTCATTTAACCTCTTGAGGCCCAAGCTGTTTTTTTACATGCATTTTTTATTTCTCTTTGCTATTTGGGCTTATTGGAACCTAACTAAAATAAAACCTAAGTATCATCTTTTGATATGATGTACTTTTAGAGAAAAATGATGTCCGTATGTGGACTCAAGGTCCGAATTTCCATGAAACACAATAAAGTCATCTTTCATGTTGACTGTTAGGTATTGCTTGTAGAATTTTGAGGGAATTTAATCAATTTCTGTATAAGACTGTAACATAACAAAATGTGGGAAAAGTACTGTAAATACTTTCCAGATGCATTGTTTTTGTGAGATTTTTTTGTTTTAATTCATTCATTCATTTTCCTTCGGCTTAGTCCCTTTATTCATCAGGGATCGCCACAGCGGAATGAAACACCAACTTATCCAGCATATGTTTTACACAACGGATGCCCTTCCAGCTGCAACCCAGTATTGGGAACCACCCATACACTCTCACATTCATACTCACACTCATACACTACGAACAATTTAGTTATTCAATTCACCTATAGCGCATGTCTGTGGAGTGTGAGGGAAACCAGAGAACCCGGAGAAAACCCACACGAACACGGGGAGAACATGCAAACTACACACAGAAATGCCAACTGACCCAGCCGGGACTCGAACCAGCGACCTTCTTGATTTGAAGTGACAGTACTAACCATTGAGCCACTGTGTCGCCCGTTCATTTAAATTAAATTAAATTAAAAGTATAACAATTTTTGTTTTCTTTTCGAACTATTACAATTATAGTTATCCATTATTATTTATTTATTGGTTTGTTTCTCTTTATACTCATAAAGTTTATCATTACATTTTTGCTTATTTTATACTTATTTATATAAAAGAGTGTTTTTAACTATACTTATTTATTTCAAACAAATGTTGTAAGAATGCCCAAATACAGTTTTGCTGCCATTGTAGTTATATTTCTTAATCTTTATATCAAAGGCATATAAAAACAATAATGAAATGCATAAAAATAGGTCTGAAACCTGAGGGATTCTTGTATCTACGTTGAAAATCCATTCACCCAAAACTTGAAAAAGAAGTGTTTTTTGTAGCGCACAACATTAGGCTTCAACATTACCCTCTGTGTATGCATGCATTATTTAGATGTAAATAAACTATAAGAAGATTTCTTCTCTGTGTTTATGAACTTTATAAGCATTAAAATTTTAGGTAAATGGACTTTCAGTGGAGGAAGAGACATCTCTCAGCTTTCCTTAATATCATTGAATGAACTCACATGTGAATGAGCATTTGACAAATTTAATTTCATCACTTTCCTTATGTCAGATCTTAAAACTCACAGATAAGTTAATGCATGTGGCATTCACAAGCGCATCTCACCTGCAACAGATATGGAAAGTCCTCTCAGGTCTCCCTTCAAATTCTGACCTTACGTGAACGATCTCACACATTGCAGAGCCCTCGGAATCTAAAACCAAACAAAGTCAGGTTAACTGTATGCTAATAAAAGAACTGTGGGAAAGCCTTTTCAGGATCAGTACAGGGCTAATGAACCTCAGGGAAGACAAACCCTGGGACAGTGAACCAGAGTGCAGACCCCAAGTTCCTGTAGGACAACTTTCAACCCCCTCCATCAATAGGGAATAACAACATTCTGGCAAGAGCCCATTTAATAGCCAAAAGCAGTCTTATAGAGTGTCATCAGGGCTTTTATGATGTTAAATACATTATGCTCTTTCTTAAAGCATGAACTATAGAGCTGTGGGAAAAGAATTAAACAGTACACCAAAACTTACTAGGGAGGTTGCGAACTTGGAGGGCATCTGTGGAGATCATGTGTCTAAAACGAAACGGGTCTCTCTCATCAAGGACTGACACTCTGTGAGGTCCACCCTGAGACAAAATAACACCAATAAATAAGTTTGTAAAGAAATAAATGGCATTAACATTCTAATAACATTGTTGGAATCACTTTAGGAATGATTTTGTTGTCTTTTTTCAAAAAGATAGATGGGAAACAGGTTATCAGCTAATCAGAATAGTTTAAAATGGTAGATGACAAAAATTTAGTGAGTACTGTAGTGAGTGTTGGTGTGGAATGTACCATAGTTATAGTTTTAAGCAATAGGGGTGAACATAGGGGTTGTATAGGAATATTTCAGCCAAAATCTAAATTTGCTGTTAATGTGCACACCCTCAGGTCATTCAACATGCAAATGATGACTACTGCTCTTACTTTGAGAGTCAAACACATAAACAAACAAAACTAAATTAATACCCTGCTTCCTGACAACACATTGAGGTTTATAAAGCTATAACTACATCAAATCTGCAGCTTAACGTTATACAAGAACTCTGTTTATCATCAGGAGTCACAGGTATTTATTTAGATTTCTTGATTATGCTTTTTTGACTCTATGGTCTGGTACATCCTAGGACTGGTTTATACTTCTGCGTCGAGTGATCGAAATGACCCACGGCGCAAGCCTTCTGCATAGCCGTGCATTTATACTTCTGTGCGCTGTTTGTGTTGCGCTGCAATAACACTTCCGAAACGCTAGCTGGCAGTAGGTTTTTATGTTCCTCTGTATTGAGTTTCTTCGAGGGTATTCAGTTTTTTTCTGAATGCTACAAGTCTGGTGTTGGTTTGGTGTGTCCAGGCCCTAAAAGTGCCGCTAACTTGCATTGTTTTTAATTAACCATGACCACGGTTTGATCAAAAAAACGTCTGTAATTTTCTACTGCACAAAAAAATCAAAATCATCTACATCTTGGATATCCTGGGAGTGAGTAATTTTCAATAACCCTTTGATGCACAAGCTATGCAAAACCCTTCTAAACCACAAAATGGGGTCTTAAATGTCCAATGTTAATTCCTTGTTATTTTACTCATGGATGAATGATTCTTTGCTAAATGTTTGAAAGAATTGTTTTTTTACAATTGATTATTTGAAGTATTTATTAAGAATCTTGTTTTTAATTTACACAGATCATTACATTACATTGATACATCCTTGTTTTTTGAATCAATATTACACATATGGGTCCAAAAAATGAAGTAAAAAAGAAGCAAAAAGGACAAAGTTGAATGGAAAAAATGGAATAATGAATTAGTAATCTGTATCTTGCAAAGCACTAAGAACTCAGTCGGGTCACTTTAGATCTGTGTTGTGCATCAAAGGTTAAAATGTTTAATGATGGGCACTGGAAGAGGGAAGTAAGGTCAGGGACCCTCATTATAGATTTATAGGCAGGTGTTTTATATGCAGTATAAACACTAAATTGCGAGAGAGGCAACATCACAGACAACTGAAAGGTCTCTGGCCACAGAGTTTTGTTGGCCATCTGAACTAAGGCGATGAGACAGCAGAAATGAATCAAGTACAAGAGAAGGGTGTCCCTTTTTCACACTCGAAAATGCGGCCTTCAATAAAAAAGTAGATCTACACCTCTTAAAAGCGCTAGTCTGCAAGCACTTTAAGCTTGTGTGTCACATCTCCATTAATGAATAATGAAAAAAAGGGGAAAAGGCACTTACGATTTTTTTCTTGTGCTTGGAGCAGTCTTTACACACAAAAACAACCGCTGTTCTGAAAACTGAAGAAGAGAAAAAAACATTAAAGCAAGACACACAAAACCACACAAGTCTAAACATTCACAATACAGATGCTTGCTTGGGGCTTTTTTCAGTTAAAAACATGACCTGGTGAAATGCAACTAACTTGAATGGCAAACTGACCCATTTTTTTGTTCTAAAATGTCTCAGCCAAAGAAAAAAAAAAGACGTTGAGCGCATATAAATGCAACTTTAATGCCTTAAGAGCCATGAGACAAGGTGGTTCCTCTAATGCCATTGTGCCCAAAGACACAGCTGGCCTTTACTGATGTAGAAAACCATTACTGCAGGGAACAGGCTACTGAATAAGAGAACGCCATTCTATTTTGGGAAGAAACGCTTCTTGTGTACCCACCAAAGGCAGCCAGCTCTGGGTCTCTCTTCCCCTTCATCAGAGAGGACGGTGGGTTAATCCAGACCACTGTGTCATACAATAAGAGGTCGCCCATTGACAGATCAGCAACCTGCCATCAAAAACAGTCGATTTCAGTGTTAATTTAGAAGCATCAAGCAATATAGTTTAAAGATTGTAATTTTGAGACTAACGTGATCATACCTCTTTCTTTTCTGAGCTCTGTTCACTGATGAGTTGGTCAAACACGGCTCCGTATTCCTCGTGAATCTTCTGCATCTCGTTTATGTGACTGGCCACTTTGTTCATGGCTTTCATGGCCACTACAAAAAGACAAAAGACTTAATGATCTGCAATTAAAGACAATTACACATCGCAGAGCAAAGCTGTAAAGCCCAGATGGGAATGGGTTCATTTTTTCCAATTTCATCCGTTAGAATTTGCACAAACTGTTTCTTGTTACTGTAGCATCTGTTAATGAGCTCTGATTTGTACACTGTAAAAATAAACATTATTTTACAGGTAATTGTTTGTATTTTATAACAGAATTATTTTTATCATTATACAGTGAAATACCTGTTGTTTTACAGATATTTTCTGTAATTAAAAAATCTAACATTAAATTTACAGTTATTGCTTTTGGTATTACATTATTTTTCTGTTTTTTAAAGGAAAATTTCTGTATTTTCAGAGAGTAACATGTAATTTTACATTAATATTTACAGATTATTCCTGTAAAAATAGGGAAACAAAAATTCAGTCAAATAGTTTTTAGTACTATTGAAGATAGTATGAGGATTAAAGTGAGTTTAATAATGTGAAATAATAGCCTATATATATATATATATATATATATATATATATATATATATATATATATATATATATATATATATATATATATATATATATATATATATATATATATATATATATATTATTTTTTTTTCATTTTATTTTTTTTTTTTTTTATTATATTTTCCCCACAAAGGGATGGACTTAAAATGCACAGAGCTGCAGCTCTCCAGGAACTGAGTTTGACACCCTTGTTTTAATGTTTTGTTTTATTATGAGTTTAGTTTTTTGTAATGCATAGTATATAAATGCTCTGAATAGCTGTTATTCCCATTCTAAAAACTGTTTATGGGCAAAACTAGTGGCTGCGGATCGCTGGAAAGCTACACACACGCTATGTTAACAAACTACAACTCCCAGCATGCACCTTGCACACACCGGTTCCTGATTCTCACTGATTACACACACAGAAGATCGTTATGGACTGATTTCAATGACTATAAATATAATAATATGGAAGCCAATGGCTACCAGTTTCCAACATACTTGAAATCATCAAGAACTTGAGGGTAGATGCTGAGTAAATTCTCATTTCTGGGTATCATTATTAAGTTGTAATTAGTGATCATATTAAGTTTTACAATGATGAATAATAAATAACATTATTAAATCATTCTAAATTACAATTATATCATTACATTTGTAATATTTTTCTGATAAATTAAAAAGAACAATTTTAGTTTACTTAACATGAATTCATTAAGCAGACACTTTTATCCAAAGCAATAGATGTAATGTAAAAACAAATCACTCTAAAATTACAATGGAAGTTATGGAACTCCCTGCCTTTGCACATTTGCCAGGTGGACTCCATTTCCAATTTTAAATCTCAGATAAAAAACTTTTTTGTTTAGGATAGCTTTTAATGATTTGCGGGTTTAATATTATGTTGGTTGTTATTTTTACTGCTTGTTTTTTTTTTATGTGCTTGTGATATGCTGTAAGGTGTCCTTGAGTACTGCGAAAGGCGCCTATAAATAAAAGGTATTATTATTATTATTATTATTATTATTATTATTATTATTATTATTATTATTATTATTACAATACTATTATTTAATTTGCTTTTACATTTATTCATTATGCAGACAATTTTATCCAAAGCAATAAATGTAACGTTAAAAAATTACAACAACAATAATAAAAATATTATTTATGGTAGCCCTAAACTGAAAACCTGAAAACCATCAATATTTTAGTCACTTCTCATAACAAGTTTGCAGAGAGAAATGGAGTATGTTTCAAAAAGCATACTATATGTCACCCAAATTAAAAGTAAACACCGAGATGAGTTTGTGTGGAGCAGCATTAACTGTGAACCTTTGATTTACTGTGATTTACACTCTGAGTCGCTGAAAACTCTATTAATGTGTAAATGAGCACGGTGCTTGAATAAAAAACACAGAACATACAAATAAGAATAAAAAATAACTGTAGTCTTTACCATATATAAAATTAGTTTTTTTATTAATTGGGCAACCCTACTGATGGCCCAATTATGTTAATAGTAAAAAAACAAACTATACTGTAATTTACACTAAATGGTTTGAGTAAACTGGAAAGAGACAAGTTTCAAAGAAGCAAGCGAAATCCAGTTTTTCATGACACAGTCCTTTTAAAACCTGCTCATCTTGCTCAGAATAGGAAAGATCCAAATAGATCCACCTACAGCTTAGCGTTATGGTCAATGTATGTGAATCTCCATATTTACCATCCAGGTGGTAGTGCTCCTCGCTGTCGGGGTCGGTGAGCGAGTAAAGCTCCCTCAGGAGCAGTGGGTATTTTAGGACTCTCTGAATGGGTTTGATCAGGTAGGACTCCAGCGTGGAGGAATGCTGCTGTCTGGGGTTTCTCTCAGCCAGAAACGCCTTGAACTCTGGGTCTGTTTTAGCTGCATCAAAATGTGAAAGAAGAAATTACGGGATAGCTCAGGAATTTCAAATCAGTTTCATACTTTTCTTCACTTAAATATACTGGTGTTCAGCTTCTTAGCTTTCTCAGCAGCCTCATATTTATGGAAAGGCTATACTTGAACAGACTTAACCATAAAAATATCAGTCAGTCACTTTGTTGCCTTGGGAAATTACTTTTTTTTTTTTTTACAGTAGACCCTTAAAAATGGGCATCATCTTTCAGTAAAGAGCTTTAGGGTACATAATTTCTTTGTCAGAGAGTAAAAACACCCTCTAGCTTTAACTGAACTCTGAAAACTAGCTTTCGGCAGGTGATAGTGGTTCAGAAAAAGAACTAAGAAAACGTAAACTTTCCAGTCAATGAACACTGAAATCGCATATAAAATACCTCAAGCAAGCTAACAGTGCTAATGATAGCACAGCACACTGGTCTCAGAGAATGCAGTTCCATTACCTTTGGTAAGGACCTTGGGGACTTTTGTGTGACTGGCACAAAATGCACTGTAGATCTTAAAACGGTCTGCATAGTAGAGGAAAGATCCGCCAAGAGAAAACAGAACTTTCTGAAAGTTAAAAAAGAAAAAAAAAACAATCAATTAGAAAACACAGCAAGATCTATTATAAAAGTGTTCAATTAGTAGACAAAAATGAATGACTTGAAATATGATCGCCACCAAAACAGATTTAGCAATTTCGTGACTAAAATAAGCGCACCTTGAACTGATCGACTCTCTCCAGTTTGTCTAAATCTGGAACTAATCTGGTTCCATCTTCTAGAGTTTTCAGAAACTCCACTTGGAATTCCACCATCTCCGCCAAGTTTCCGAACAGCACATCCAGCTACGAGTGTAGGAAAAAAAAGGATCTTAGAGGATTTTTATGAATAGATTTTTCTGAATTAAACCTGCACCTATTTATTCAAGAATAAACTATGTAATACAAACATTTAGATCATTTTAAATTAAAGAATTATAAAACAAGAAATATAGAGAAATAGTGTGCCTGACCTCATCCTGTGTGAGGAAGCTCTCCTTCTGCAGGGGGTTCAGGTAGCGCTCTATTAAAATGTTCAGGTCCTGTGGAGAGGCACATCGAAAGAGAGGCACAATATTTTATCCAGTAGTTTTAGTATTTTTATCATTTTAATAGCATATAGTATTATTGTTGTGTATGGACTACACAATACTGAAAACAAACTGACACTGTAATCTTTTTTCTGCGATATATACAGTACTAATTTGAATAGTTATATAAGTATATAGTAAGTTATAGTTATTATATAGAATATAAGTATAAGTTATATATTATATACTGTAGTATATAATAAGTTGAATAGTTTTTTTTTTGGAAGAATGCATAATTTTATAATGACTAGGGTGATTTTGTAATGTAGTGCATCTGCATAAAATACAATAAGCAAAATACGACTACAGATAAATACAATAGAACAAAGATACACAATAAACATTACTTTATGTTTTTCTGGGAAATCCAAAAGTATCCAGCAAAAGAAATTAAATAATAAACTGTAATATAACACTTTACAGTAATCACTGCACAAGTTAAATACACATTTTTTTCGTTAAAGCTATAAAAATGATCATTTATTAAGCCTAACTGCTTTAAACTGGCTTGGAATGTTTTAAAAATGTGCAAATGACAAACTTTCACTCGGCTGTGGTTAAACTTTGCAGCTACCACAAGTCAAGGGTTCCAAGATGTGGTGCCTCATTAATTATGATTCCTTCTTAACATCATAAATCATCTGATGCTGTTTATTGCAGGTTTAATGTTGATATATTATGCAGCCCTAATGGACAAAAAAAAATGTAAAACAGAAACAGGATGCTTTAGGAAAAAAAAAAAAACCACACAGATAATACTAACCTTAACGTAGGTCCTCTCAGTGTCCACCAGTTCACTGATGACCTTGCGGAGTTTATCTGCGTCAGAGAGCTGGCGAGGGGTGAAGAGACCAGGCAGCGGAGAGATTGGGCTGGGCATGCAGGATGAAGATGAGGAAGAAGTGGAGGAAGATGAGGAACAGGAGACAGGACCCTCGTTGGAATTCATATCATGAAGGTTGCGGCAGAAGGCGGTCACCTGCTCTGTACTCTGTGGAGAGAAACAGATCATTCAAATTAACACTAGAACAAAGGACAAGATTTGAAAAAGTGGAACAGACTTTAATGTTCTCCGCATCTTTTAATGTGTGTGAACATTATAGAAAAAGGCTGTGTCTGAAATCACCTTCTAAATAGTGCACTACACCGTGTCTCAAAAAAACCAAGCAGTAATATATCATACAAAAATAAAAGTAAGACTGCTTATCGTACTACAGGAATAAGAATGACTACATTTCGTACAGGAAGAACAGCACAATCTGTGCATTAGCATGTTCCTTTTATTTACAGTACTTTGCTTGTCGATGATGTAATGATGGCGTATTTATTTTTAGCTAGGCTTAAAGGCTTAAATAAAAATGGTGTTTCCCAATGATAAGAGTTTGATCAAAATTTCTGACTAAAAACTGGAGAAAACGTGGATTGCATTACTTCAATGGTCGTCCATGCACTGCCCGTACTGTTGAAAATGTCACCACTGTCAAAGACATGGTACTGAGCCAAGAAGCCACTGACCCATCGCACTGTCCGACAGATTGCATAGGAGTCTAGCAATTGATGACTCTGATATGTTAACGTTGCTTTATTTCTGTGCCTGTCAATTTAGTTTGCAAGTAATAAAATTGAAGTGTTCTGTCAATATTTGGGTTATTGTTTAACAAGGTAATGAGGTGATATAAATCAGATGAGGTGGATAACGTATACATATCATATAATTTCATCTATTTGCCATCTAATTCCAAAATATAATTAAAGTTGGAGGTATTTTGACAAAATTCTGACAGAATTAATTTTGTTTGGATTTTTTTGAGACACAGTGTATTTGATGGGGCATTTATTGTGCTGTCCGAAACCATAGTGGACGTTCTGAAGTTCACTCAATCAATCCCACAATGCACTGTAAAAACGATTGTACAACTCATGTACGCTCAGCACTGAGTGCTCTGAATCACTCACTGATTTTCATTCACTCTTTCAAGTGGACTATATTAGTGGACTAATGAAGTGAATGAGAGTATAGTGGTCAATTTTGGATACAGACTTTCAAGTAATCCCAAACAGAAACTCAAACAGAAACACTTTAATGCGTTATAAATTGTTCTAAAATTGACTTAAATCACCATGATTCATCTTTTCCGATTGGATAACCATATTTTTGATAACACAAATAAATAATAATGTGCAAATAAATAATTAAATAAAATAAGTTTCCCCACACAGAATATAAAGTTTTTAAATGTAAAATGATTTGAAAATCAGTAAAAACAGTAGCTTATTATTCAAAAATCTTGCCTGGTATATTTAGTATATACTGTATATAATTAAATTCAGTGTTAAACATGTGCTATTATACTGTATTAAAAGAATTACAGCACCATCCCAAAATGAAATTTTAAGCCTTTAAACTTCTAAAGATTTATGAAAGTGACATATTAGTAGAATTACAGTGAAATAAGCAATACAATATTTTATAGATAACTCCCTGACAGGTCTAGTAAATATTTTGCCAGGTCGTCTTGGGCACTAAAAGTTTACATTATAAATCAACTAAAGATGAAACCTTTATAACCTTTTATAAGTCTCGATCATATGAAAACACCAGCAGCAGGCAGGCACATGCCCACACAGGTATTCTGAACATTCAGGAGAAACATTTCCAGTTCCAAACACATGCATTCAGCGAGTTATTGGCTGAACTCTAAAAACAAGGCACATCATGGCTGGGTGACATGTAATTACAAGCGTCTTTGTGGTAATAATTTTAAGATGGTCTAGATCTGAGCTCTGAAAGGAACAGTTCGTCTCTTTGGGAAATCTGGCACTGGGAGGATTTTTCCATCAAGAAATGTGTCAACAAGTTTTCAGAAAGAACATTCTGCTCTAAGACAGGATTATGTTGCCTTCCCACCCTTTCAAAAAATGCCCAAACACATCTACAAAAACCTCCGCCTCCTAGTAATTTAATGTAATGTTAATAAAAAGACAGATTACACAACACACATTCATTTGCATCATCTAGCTTCCGAATACCTAAATAAAAAAAACAATTAGCATCCATCTAAAAAGCACAAACCTGTCCAAAACAAACAGATTTCAATCCAAAGATCTTCAAGCTCGCATCTGAAGGTTTAAAGCAAGTTTCGGGGATCAACAGCGTGATGTTCAGGAGGAAGTGGAACAGATTCACTCAGACAGGAGGAGCAGAGGACAGATGGGGCTTCTAGCAGCATGAATTCCCCTCTGATAAACACACAGTGACGGACTGACAAAAAGCCCGCACACCATGACATGCCTTAACTGGCCTGGACAGTCTGTTGAGAGGTGGAGCAACGCGGGGAGGTAGAAATGCAGTGCTTTGGTGTTTTTTTCCGGGTTAAAGACAACATCTGTCCCATGTAGAAATCTGATTATGGCGATATGCAAATGACATATATGACATACAAGTTCATGTTTGGATTTCACATATATAAAATATGTCATTGCAAAAATTGCCACTTGAATGTGTTTTTCTTTCCAATCATTGTAATTAGAATGATGTACTGTACATATAGGTTAAATATATTAGCTACAATTTCCATTTGAGGTGGCATGCTGTTGATCACCAATGACAATTGATTACTGTTGCTCCTTGTACTGTAAAAAACAGTACAGCACTTGTAATTTAAGCCTACAGGGCAAGTTTTCCAGCTGGTTTTAAAAGTAAAGTGTATCTTAAAAATGCATGACCTGAAACTTGATCTAAATCAACCGTATGAGAAGAGACTTTTCAAGGATGTTGAATTTCTGGTTATGTGCTACAAAACATTTTGGTGATATTTTACAAGTACAAAAAGGTTTATTGTCTATTGAACAATGAAGCATACTGAAGTACACCTTGCATAAAATTCACAAAATTTGCTAAACCAATTTGAACCTTTTGTGAAATTTGTGTGGAGAAAAAATTTGATTAGGTGGATTCCTACTGAAAATAGATCTCACCTGTTCCAAGTACACCAAGTACATCTTTTGTGGAGGGACTATCTTCTAGGCAGATCAATTTTTGCTTATGTGATGCCTTTTTTGTCATTTGTTTTTTGGCTACAAATGTAATGTCATTTCCAGTGGTGTAAAGAGTACTGAAAAAGCATACTCAAGTAAAAGTACCATTACTTGCCTAAAATGTAGTGAAGGGAAAATTAAAGTATCTGTTGTAAATATTACTCAAAGTATGAGTAAAAAGTAGACCTTTCACGAGTACTCAAGAGTAGTGAGTAGTGAGTATTATGCTGTGAAAAGCTGATGATAACTTACATGTAATTTGTGGATGTGTGTAAACGTAACATTCTGTAATGCATTTAGTTATTGCCCAGCAGGCACACAACATCATAAGAAGTTAATATTAGGTTAGATTTAGGTCGGGACGTCACATGACCAAAATTCAATGTCTAGCCAGTGTCTAAGGACAAGATTATTTTGATGTCCAATAACGACGTCAAATGACGTTGATATTTGGTTGATTTCAGGTTGTGCTGTCCCAAATCCAACATGGAGCCAACATCTTAAAACAACGTTATATTGACATCAAATGCTGACATTTATTCGTCAGGTATGGCAACCAAAATCCAACATCTGAAACATCTGACAGACATCATAGTAATAACGTCCATACAGCGTCAAGCTGTAACATCATTAGACGTTGATATTTGGTTGATTTTAGGTTGGACATTGACGTGGGCCTGACGTTGGGTTCTGATGTTTGTTTCATTTGCAAACAAAATGCAACATCCCCATGATGTTGGGGTACAACATCAATCTGACATCATGTTGACTGCTTGTGCCTGTTGGGTGTTTAAGACCATTTCGGTCATCATACAGTAAACATCTGTCATCTTCTCATCAGTGACATGCATCTAAACAGTCTCTGGGTCAATGCGTGTAAAGATTTTGGACATCTTGGACACTTTTAATGCTTCCAAACTGTTTGCTGCAATTATAAATCACCCATGTCTTAGTTCTTTATGATGCAATTTACCTTCTGTGTGTGATTTGATTGGACAGGAATCACAAGACAGATTTTTCTACTCAGCCAATCCTCATAGACAAGAAAAAATAAAGTAGCAACTGCAGGTTGGAGGAAAGAAGTGGAGTAAAAGTACAGATATTGCACTAAAAATGTACTCAAGGGAAAGTAAAAGTACACATTTTTAAAACTACTTAGTAAATTACAGTTTCTGAGAAAAACTACTCAATTACAGTAGTTTGCGTATTTGTAATTTGTTACTTTACACCGCTGGTAATTTCTATGGGTAGAATCTAGGGATGCACCAAATTGTGGGCCACTGAAAATTATTTTCTGAAAATGTAGCAAGACAAAAACAATCAAAAATATGAGCAGAAAAAAGGCTATGCTGTCCATGATACTGCTTAGCAATGTTCAGTGCGCTGGTTTCACTCTTCTTCCAGGTGCCGCTTGCAACAACGTCTTACTACTGCGTCTTGCTACTGTGCTGTCATTGCAATGCTGGTAAAATGTTCCTTCTCGACTCATTCACTGTAGTGTCAATAAAAAATGTACTGTCAATAAAATGTGATTATTTTATAGGCTTGTGATTTTTAAAATCAGTATAATTTAAGTTATTGAGTTACATCTAAAAAAGGTCTTAAAAATTACTTCATGATATTTAATAAAAATAATAAATATTTATTACAAAGCATTTTCGATTTTGGTTTCAATACAAATGCATCCAAAATTTTATTTTTAACCCAGAATTTAAATTTTGGTGCATCCGTAATAGAATTGTCTTTATGTAAGATTTAGATATATGTCACTTTAAAAAACAAGTGAAAGTAACCAACTAGCAGAATGCAAGCATTCCTTTTTCAGGTAGAGACCAATACCAAGTACTGTACATGTAAACAGTATACACAAGCAGCTTTAGTTTAGATTTGGCTTTCTAGCTTCACTAAAATGATGTAAATTTTGAGGAAAAACCTCACAGAGTGTTATTAAATGCTGCTTAGCTAAATCTATGGCATTTTACAACTTCATCTGAACATCAATTATCATCACGCAGAAATACTAGGTAGTAAAATTATTAATTGAATGACTGAATTTCACCCAAACAAATTGAGCAAATAGGAGTAAATGAGAGAAAACCTGAATAAATTTACAATGGAAGTTATGAATTATGTAGAGCAAATACTCAAGGTGCTAAACAAACTAAATAATGATCTATACTGCTATTCTGAACAGAAAACATTCCCAGGGGGTAAATTTATGTGCTGCCAATAAAACTCCCATCAATGGAATCTGCCCTGCAAACAGTGCTTTATAGATAGTTGCATCATGTCCAACTAGAAAAAGAGCCAAAGTTAAAAAAAAAAGTTACTTTTATTTTCAGTTAGTCAAGATAGACCTTATTTAAAACATAAAATATAATGGCACAAATTTGTTTGCTAAAAAAAAACAACAACCTCAACATCATGTTAATAGTGCAAGTTATCATGTAATTGTTTTTTTTTTTAATCTTTTAAAATCAATTTAAGTGGTGAATGGATGCGTTACACAACTTAAGTTGCATCGAACCCTGAACAACACTTAAAAACTGTCATGTGCAACCCTATACATCCACACACAACCCACTAAGCTGCCAAATGTGACATATTATCCCCATAGTATTATAAACCGTGCCCATGACCTGTTATGTAACACAGTTAAGTATCACACGCACAAAAACAAAAACACACTCAAGCTCACCAATTGCAGCATGTCATAGATGGACTCTGAGGAGCGTTTGGAGCTTCTGTGTCTCCACAGCACAGACATTGTGCTCCCCAAAGGTCACAGAAGAAGTCACGGCGGGGCGACCGTAATAAAAACACAGGAAGAACCTCCACCTCCAGCTTATCTTTACTCAAAACGTGTCACCGTGAGAGCAAGAACGAAGCTACTCCGAGCAGAAACAGACACGCCGATTTAGTCTTCTCCACTACCAACTCCCAAATCCACTATAGATTCCCAATCCACACAGCCTCCTCCCTCCTTCCCTAGAATTTCTCCATACGCCTCTGCTTGTCTGAGCTGGTTTTTCGCCGGATGGATGGAATGGGGATCTGACAGCTGTGGCGGTACAGTAAACACTCAGAGAGAGAGGGAGAGAGGGAGAATAAAAAAAGAGAGGGAAAGAGAGAGGAGGGTAGAGAGAGATAATAATAATAATAATCTCGTGGGCAACAGGATGAGGAGGACAGATGGGAAGGGGATGCTGGGACATCATAACACAGCTGGGAAAAGCACAGCTCTTCCAGGTGAAAACGCCAACACAAGAAGAACAAAGACAACAGGTGTGGTGCAGTGTTTGTCTTTGTTATGATGGAAGTATAGGAATGACCTTAGACACAGAGAGGCTTGCCGGGGCTGTGTTGCTGAGGTTAATGCACAGGTTTGGAATGTGTTAAGCTCAGGTGCTCATACAGGTGCTACAGGTGATCTGGCTTGCAGCGTACTTTTAAAAAAATTAGTTTTCAGTTTTTCTTTGTAAATTCCTGTATGTTAATTATATACTCCAATTACTAGTGGACTGTTTGGTAACACTTCAGTTTAGGTCACAATTCATGCTATTAACTACTGGCTTATTAGCTGCCTATTATTATGAAAATAACTGTTCGTTAGTAGTTACAAAGCATGATCCTATTCTTTATCCTTAATTCTGTGACCTAAACTAAAGTGTTACCGACAGTTTTTATGGTCACACTTTACAAAAAGGTTTCATTAGTTAATGTATTTACTACTAACATGAACTAATAATGACTTATACAGCATTTATTAATCAAAGTTTTTACATTTACTAATGTTTTTTAAAATTAAATTCATGTTTCTTAACATTAGTTAATGCACCGTGAGTTAATATGAACAAACAATGAACGACTTTATTAACTATTTATTAACTAATGTGAACAAATACTGTAATATATGTATTGTTCTATATGCATTAACTAACATTAACTAATACAATCTTATTGTAAAATGTTACCATTTTTATATACATAAACAATATCTACACACACACACACACACACACGCACACAAATATACTATATAAAGTTGTTGTCAGAATTATTAGCCCCTCTATTTATTTCTTTTCCCCAATTCTGTTTAACGGAGAGAAGATTTTTTTCAACACATTTCTAAACATAAGTAGTATAGTTTTAATAACTCATTTTTAATAACTGATTTATTTTATCTTTGCCTTGATGACAGTAAATAATATTTTAGATATTATTCAAGACACTTCTATACAGCTTAAAGTGAAAGGCTGAACTAGGTTGATTAGGTTAACTAGGCAGGTTAGGGTAATTAGGCAAGTTATTGTATAATGATGGTTTGTTCTGTAGACTATCGAGCAGTAGGTAGCACATTTGCCTCACACCAAGAAGGTCACTGGTTTGAACCTCGGCTAGGCCAGTTGGTATTTCTGTGTGGAATTTGCATGTTCTCCTCGTGTTTGTGTGGGTTTCCTCCGGGTGCTCCGGTTTCCCCCACAAGTCCAAAGACATGTTGTATAGGTAATTCGGGTAGGCTAAATTGTCCATAGTGTATGTGTGTAAATGAGAGTGTATTGATGTTTCCCAGTGATGAGTTGCAGCTGGAAGGGCATCCGCTGTATAAAACATATGCTGGATAAGTTGGCAGTTCATTCCGCTGTGGCGACCCCAGATTAATAAAGGGACTAAGCCAGAAAGAAAATGAATGAATGAATGAATGTTAAATATATAATAATAATCATTATTAATCTTTATAAAATAAAATAAAATATATATAAACTTTTTGTAACTCCTGAAAAATCTTCAGAACGTTTTTAAAACTAAACATATAAAATAAAAATATATTTTAAAAAATGTAATTTAAAACTGAAATAAACCATTTCTGCAATATTTTCCTGCTGGAAAATTTGAATACTGCTAAAAGACAGTCAAACCTTCACCCATTTAGCCAATGCATTCAGTCACAAGTCCCAACCTGCTCACTCTATTAACGGATCTAATGTCATTCAGCAAAAAAAAAAAACACAGAGAAAGTTAGCAAACCCACAGTCACACGCTTGACAGGAGCCTTTATTGCTTTGTTAACTCATCTTATCAATGACTCGTAGAAGACAGGATGAGGAGTGTTTCCTTCCCTGGAGAGCTGAGAAAAGCCCTTATCCTTTGAAACAGACTTTGCCACTGCAAACATTCAACCAAGCTCAGTTGCTTGATGGAGCCTTTACTTTTGAATATGTATATCCAGCGTTATCTAAACATTACTGCATTTAAAAATTCAAATACTTTTTACATTCAGCATGCATGCAACTAAAGCTCACTGGATCCAACATGAAAGTTCAGCTCTGCCTTAGGTGCACACAAACTACTCTTCTTATCCAATTTGTCCGTCTTTATCTCACAACTCACTTCACACACAAGCTTAACGGATTTGCAGCACCCCTGAGCGTTTACTGATGGAAAAAACATGCAAATCCATAAATTTCTCTTGAGATTTCATGCGATGCAGGTTGCAACAAGCATGAAGCTCCACATCATGTGCATCCTTAAACCAATCACGATTAAAAGAATCCAGTAGTGGAAACCTCCTCTCTTTTCTGCACACACACACACACATATACAGAGAGAGAGCAAATCCAGGCTGATGTGAAAAGTCAATATTTAGACAGTTAACAACCTAAACCCACAACCATTGCATTGGTATTTTTTCCGGAGTGATAACTGCAGGGCAGAACTGCTCGGCTGGCTGAACCTGCATTGTAAATAAGTCTAGAGACGTTTTTTGGGTTTAGCGGGATGTTCCACTGCCCTCTGTGAGATACATGCAGTCATTATCAAGCCTGGAAAAATAATGAAGTCCTCCTGTCCTTTGTCTTCTAGGTTGTCTGTTTCCTCGGGCGGGTTTCTCCATAATTTATCAGAGTTAAGCGATTCAAATCGATGTGCATAATCAAGCAATTAGAATGCAGGGCTAATTAAAGGAGATGTCCTCCTCTCTTTCCCCCTTCCCGTCTCAAAGCGAGGAAAAGAAAACATAAGTGACGTGAGATAATAAGGATAACCAGGCGTGTGATTAATATGGGAAGAGAGAGAATGAGGGGAAAATGAATCTCATAAATTATGCCCAGCTGAATCAGCTTCCCTTTTGGCTGTCATTCTGTCAAAATCAGCAACAAATACAGAACAATAGGTAGTACAGTACAAGAGAAAGCTTTCAGGTGTGCTCAAAAATTGAGGAGATTTCAAAAATAAAGCACCTTTTCTTTGCCGGGTTGGTTATCCTTTTGCTTTAAGGTTTGTTAGTGTTTTTATTGAAAGTTATTGCATTGCCAAAATATGAGATACATTCAATATATCAATATATTTGATGATTGATGCATTATATTTTATATACAATGTAGCTTTTTAAAAAATAACGTAGGTCAATTAAAACTAAACCGATTTAAAGGGATAGTTCACTCCAAATTATTACCCATTATTTACTCTTCCTCAAGCGGTTTCAAACCTTTCTGAGTTTCTTTTTTCGACTGAACTTAAAGGAAGATATTGTGAAGAAAGATGGAAACTGGTAAACATTGCCTTCCATTGTAGGAAAAACAAATACTATGGAAGTCAATAGTTAAAGGTTTCCAGCATTCTTCAGAACATCTTCTTCCAGTATGAGCTCAAAAGAACAGTTTTGGGTGAACTATACCTTTAAGTCTCACAATTTGCTGTAATATTTATGCGTTTGATTTGCTGAATTCCTTATGGAGCTGAACTAGACTGCTGTGACATATGATTCTGACTCTTTAAAAAGATCAAATTCTTCTCAAACTAAAATTATTATTGTGCTACACAACAGATTTCGATTCATAGGAGTTTGTTTGGGAGTAAAACTATAACTGCTTGTTAGTTGGTTGATACTAAATACAAAACTTACTTATGGCAGACTTAAAAGAGTAATTTTTATCCAGCAATTGGACCAAAGTTGATGTTTCTGATTTACTTTTATAGAATCAGCTAATAAGAGTCTTTCACCGGGAGTCAAACTACACAAGTTGCACTAAACGCGTTCAATTAACCTGTACAGAATCAACCCATGAGAGTTGTTCATTGAGAGTCAATCTATACCAGTTACACTGTTCCAGCGTAATTTACTTTTACAGAATCAGCTCATAAGAGTCGTTCATTTGGGAGTCAAACTATACCAGTTGCACTGAACATGTTTGATTCACTGATACAGAATCAGCCCATAAGAGTCGTTAATTTTGCAGTCAAACTATACCAGTTGCACTGTATGTGTGTGATTCACTTTTACAGAATCAGCCCATAAGAGTCGTTTATTTGGGAGTCAAACTATACCAGTTGCACTGTACATGTTTCATTCACTTTTTCAGATTCAGCTCATTAGAGTTGTTCATTGGGAGTCAAACTATACCAGTTGCACTGTACGTGTTTGATTCACTTTTACAGAATCAGCCTATATGATTCGTTCATTTGGGAGTCAAACAATACCAGCTGCACTATACACGATTGATTCACTTTTATAGAATCAGCCCATATGATTTGTTCATTGGGTGTCAAACTATACCAGTTGCACTGCATGTGTGTGATTCACTTTTACAGAATCAGCCCATAAGAGTCGTACATTTGGGAGTCAAACTATACCAGTTGCACTGTATGTGTTTGATTCACTTTTCTAGAATCAGCCCATATGATTCTTTCATTTGGGAGTCAAACTATACCAGCTGCACTGTACGTGTTTGAATGACTTTTTTAGAATCAACCCATATGATTTGTTAATTTGGGAGTCAAACTATGCCAGTGGCACTGTATGTATTTGATTCACTTTTACAGAATCAGCCTATAAGAGTCGTTCATTTGGGAGTCAAACTATATCACTTGCGCTGTACTTGTTTAATTCACTTTTATAAAATCAGCTCATTACAGTCGTTCACTGGAAGTCCAACAATACCAGTTGCACTGAATGTGTTTGATTCATTTTTACTGAATCATCATAAGAGTCGTTCATATGGGTGTCAAACCATACCACTTGCACTGTACGTGTTTGATTCACTTTTACTGAATAAGCTCATAAGAGTTGGTCATTGGGAGTCAAACTTTTAAAGTTGCACTTGTAAGGTGTATCCTTTCCTCATATTGGTGTAAGAATATGCACATATGTGGAAGAATGTGAACAACTTGTATTCCTTATATTTAAGATTCCAAATGCAAGTTCTAGTTGGAGTCATGAGAAGTTCTGTCTAAATTGTAAAGTTTTGGTCTACATTACAGTACATCAGTAAAAAAACTGATTCCTAGTGACACCAAGTGGGAATTTGACTGGGAATATGAAGTATTTTGGGTCTGTGAACTGAACTAGAAGCAGTGACCCAGAATTAGAGTCTCTCTGTCCCAGTTTGACAAGGTCCGAAAAGAGCAGCCATGACACAGTCCATCTATATTGTGTGGTCATGTGTCATAATGTCAATTACCAGCACAAAACTCACATGCTACCAACTCATTCAGCAACGTGGATGGGACAGAGGGCAATTGGACAAGACAAACACACACACACACACACTCTGACACAAAATGCGGTGTTGTTGTGGGTGAATTATTAGGGCTAAATGTGTTCCTGCAACAGATGGTGTGCTGGAGAACAGGCCAGAGAGACTGTGTCCGGCTGCCAGTGTCTGTGTGACAGACAAGGACAAGGACATAAAGAGGGAAACAAAAAAGAGGCCAGATATCAGGTCAGTAAACAGAAAAACAATCACACTGACCTACTGAGAGTAATACTATTGAGGCTATTGAGGAGTAAGGATGAAAGTGTGGACTCTCATGAGAGAGACGATCGATGCTGACTTTATAACATTTATACAGAAAACAATTGGAGTCGAAGTTACATAGTGTGTGTTTGTATAAGGGTTCAAACATCTGAGACCTTAATCAAAATCTGAGACTGAAAAATCAACCTTAACCTTAAATGAAAGTAAAAGAAATGTCATGGAGTATGACAAAGCAATATTTAACATTCGGGATGATTTAGACTATTTACACTATTTACACCAACATGTACAAATGGTCAGATGCTGATTTACTGAAGGACAAGTTATATTTTTAAAATCACACCAGAACAAAAGATCATCAGATCTCTCTCATACAGTAGGTTTGTAGGAATTCAGTGATAAAAATTAAATAATTTGTAAATTGTGGATTTTCCATGCAGCTCAAACGATATTATGAAATTCAGCATATATATAAATAATATATATAATATATAACATTATATAAATTATACAGTTATTATTGTTTAACTAACATCCAATTTCTTTTCTGAAAACAGTCACTTTATTTGTATATGTGCTGCTGGATCACAGAATCAGTTTTATGGGTATATTTTTGCCAATAGCCAAAAATACATTGTAAGTAGGGATGCTCCAATCAATATTTTTGTAGCAGATACTGAGTCATTGTGAGCAGCTGGTACCAAGTACCGATTCTGATGCTTCAAGCTTTATATAACTAAGCCATTGCATAAGCTCATTTTTCCTCTATGTACAGTATGAGATCTCGCCTTACCTAAGAGAATAAATTAAGGATGTTGCATACATGTAATGGTCAGAAGCAGCTTTAAAAAAAAAATTGATAAAACAGATAGCAAAAACGGTAAGAAAAATTACTGACAATGCAATTTGGAAACATTGCTTACGTGTTGTAGTGCTGTGAACCCGGGTTGTAAACAAACACTTGTGATCGGTTCATGAGATCGGCCAGATCAGCTAGTACCGATCAAATCATGAAATGTGATTATCGGCTGATACCAATCTCTGGCCGATCGATCAGAGCATCCCTAATTGTAAGGGTCAAAATAATTGATTTTTTTCAACAAAAATCGTTAGAATATAAGGTAAAGATCGTGTTCCATGAAGACATTTTTCCTAGCGTAAATATATCGAAGTTAATTTGAACAACTTTTAAAGTCAATTTTCTCAATATTTAGCTTTTTCTGAACCCTCGGTTTGTAGATTTTCAAATATGTATGCACATTTGATTAGTTTTGTGGTCCTGGGTTGCATATAAATAAGTAAAATTCATAAACTGATTCAATATGTAATAAACAACAACAAAAAAAAAAACCATTTACTATGTTGATCAGATAAGAGAGAAAAATCAAAGTTGTTGTATTCGAAACACTTTTTTCACCAGTTTTCTATCATTTAATGGCAGTAATGAAGCACAACCTCTGTAAATGTATATAAAATGTTAAAAAAAACAACAAGCATTGCTAGAATGTTGATGTTAATAACTGTAATCGGAGTATGTGAAGTCACTCTGAAGGGTCGGTAGGCACGTTCACCCAAGGTCTCAGACTTTTAGGTATGAGTGAGTGCTGACAGGTTTTCTCCATCTTTGTGTGCGTTAGACAGTCGCCTGTGATCTTGACCTCCATCAGGCAGACGGTGTCATCACTATCACTCTGTGTGAGAGTATTGAGTGTGAATGTGCGAAGAACCGCGAGGCAAGACAACCTGTCTTCCCATCTGCTGCCGTCTCTGAACGCAGCCTTAAAAGCAAAGGTCACTTAGATCACATGACACAAAGCTCTTAACCAGCCATCTGATTGCAACACCCTTCGTATCAGCAAATAGACTAATGCTCAAAAGTTTGAGATTGGTAAAACTTTTTAAAATGTTTTTATAAGAAGACTTTTCTGCACACCAAGGCTGCAATTATTAGTAAAATTGTGAAATATTATTACCATTTAAAGTAACTGTTTTCTTATTAAATGTAGTTTAAACTTTTATTTATTCCTGTGGTCGAAAGCTGCATTTTCAGCACCAATACACCAGTTGTCAGTGTCACATGATCCTTTATAAAGCATTATAATATGCTGATTTGCTGTTCTATTATTATTGGTACTCAATCATAATTAATTATTCTCATAATTATCAATATTCAGTTTTTTCCAGCTTTATAGTTTTGTACTATTTATTAGATTATTTTTTTTACAATTTTTTATTATAAATGTCTTTAACTTTTGTTGAATGTGTCCTTGATTATTTAAACACATTTTTTATGGTACTATATCAATATTTCAACAAAAATATGAAGAATATGAACAGTTATTAACACTAATAATATTATTATTATTATTAATAATAATAATAATAATAATAATAATAATAATTATTATTATTATTATTATTATTATTTATATTATTATTATTGGGGCAACCCAGTGGCGCAGTAGGTAGTGCTGTTGCCTCACAGCAAGAACGTCGCTGGGTCGCAGGTTCGAACCTCGGCTGGGCTGGGTCAGTTGACGTTTCTGTGTGGAGTTTGCATGTTCTCCCTGGGTTCGCGTGGGTTTCCTCCGGGTGCTCCGGTTTCCCCCACAGTCCAAAGACATGCAGTACAGGTGAATTGGGTAAGCTAAATTGTCCATAGTGTATGAGTGTGAATGTGTGTGTGGAAGTTCCCAGAGATGGGTTGCGGCTGGAAGGGCATCCGCTGCGTAAAATCGTGCTGGATAAGTTGGCGGTTCATTCCGCTGTGGCGACCCCGCAAGGGACAAAGCCGACAAGAAAATGAATGAATGAATATTATTATTATTTATACTACATTCAATAAGATAACAGTTCATTCAAATTATTATAATATTTTATCATTTTAAAAATTATTACTGTATTTTTTATATCAAACAAATGCAGCCTTGGTGACAAAATAGGCCTCTTTTAAATTCATTTTAAAAATGTAGTCTATGTTATTCACCCCAAATAACATCAAAAACCTCATAAAATAATAAACAAAGGACCTTGACGCAAAAAAAACTGTAAGTGATTCATAACCAGACACTCAATCAAGTACAGTTCAGACAGACAGACAGACGGTTGGTGGTTCGAGCAGAGAGCGTTTATGATGAATCTTGATGGCAGGTGGTCTCTAACCTTGTGTGCCGAGTCGATTTCATCCTCCAGGCTGTCAGCGGGGCTCTCGGCCATCAGGTTTACCCTGTCGTCGCCTGTGTCATCAGGGCTGTGCAGCACAAGGCCAAGACCTTCATCCAGGATGTCCTCTAGAGGGAGCAATAGAGACGGACAGGCAGTAGGTGAGTAACATGACTGTACCAGAGATTAAATGTCATTGAGTAACATTATTTTATTCGATTTTATTTTTCTAAGATCCATTAAACTGATCATAAGTGAAATTAAAGAACACTTAAAACGTTACTAATATTTTAAAGTAAATGCTGTTCTTAGTATCACTATGACACTACACAAGTTGTTTTAATCGCTAGTTTGATTTTATAATTCATTTCTAATTTCTGTTTTTTATCATTTTATTTTATTTTTATTAGTTTTTATAATTTTATTGTTTGCAATTTTTATTAGTTATTTTGATATGTCTGTAGTTTAATTTATTTAGTTATTTAATTAAACTAAATTAAATTTATTTAGTTATTTAGTTTAAATAATTAATTTAGAGATCAAGTAATTCTATAATAAATGAGATTTTGTTAAAAGTTAGGTGAAAATAATGCATATGTTTTCAAAACGATATATGTTTTATGAACTTCAACGTAAATGTCAAGAAACAATGATATTTTACAATTTTAAGTGTATGAATTACAGCGCTAAGCATATATAAGTACACCCCTCGCGAATCTATCTTTTAAATTCATATTTTTAGAGGAAGTTATACAATATTATATTTGTGCATATACATTAGTTTAGTCAGTACTGAAGCCAAATTTGGAACATATCTAACATAATGACTTATGATAACGGTCCAAAAACTAGTACACCTTAACTAATGTTATAGAAAAATATTAAATACAAATTTAAAAAAGAGGAAAAATCAAGAGAATTTTGTTGAAATTTTGTAGGTTGTAACTGTTTTTTTTTTGCAATATTTTGCTTGAATTTAATTGTATTATCTTTCAATTTCTAAACATGTTTGCTGACTAACATATTATTTTAATAAATATATCTGTTTAATGTTTTGTTTAATTGCACCAAAATACATTGCCTATATTCACTGAAAAATGGATAAAAATATGTATTTTCAAAATGGGGTGTACTCAATTATGCTGAGCACTGAAATTCCTTAAAATGTATTTATGGAAAAGTTATAATAGTACATCAGTGATAATAAAATAACCTTTAAAATATATTTGAAATTGTAAGAATATTACAGTTTAAAAATATATTTGTGATTGAATGAATGCAGTCCTGGTTTAGCAAACAAAACATCTTTTAAAAAACTAAAATAAAATTAGCAATCTCCAATTTTTGAACATTATCTTATATCTAGCAGTAAAAATAAGTAATATATGGTCATATTCCAGCACATATTTTTTACATTTTAGAATCTCAAACCATTTTAAAAAGACTGTAAATCACTCTCTCTCCCCCAAAAGAGGCTGATAATGACAATAAAATATGCAAATATATGAAAAGCGGAAGACAGCGGTGAAGAAGTTTACCTTGACTCTGGGAGAAGATGTCAGTGCAGAGGTCTTGCGCTCCGTCTGATCTGCGGGGAGGAAGTTGGCACAGCTGGTGCGGATCGGCAGCGGGCAGTGTGCTGACAGTCAGGGTGAGAGAGGGCAGAGCAAACGCAGCCTGCATGTCTGCCAACTCCAGCACACTAGCAGGTTTACTGTTCAACTTCAGGATCTCATCGCCCGCTCGCAGACCTGAACACACACAATCACATCTAGTTGGTAAGCAAATTTAGCAAATGCACTGGGCATCGCACAAAAAAAAAGTTTCTAAATGATCTTAAAAATGATCTTAAAACATTTAAAAGTCCTTTTAATCAATCAGAGGCTACACTGTAGAAAAATTCTTGCTGCCTTATTTTTTTTTTTTTTTGAGTCCAATGAACTTTTCTAGTCATCTCAACTTACATCAATTAAACTGACTAAAAATATTAAGTTAAACTTTGCATAACTTAAAAATTGTAGCTGAAACCTGATTAACTTATTAAAATAAGTTAAAGTAACATAAAAACATTCATAGTCATGACTTTTTTGTAATATAATTTTTTTACAGTGTAATTATTAAAACAAAACGTGAATTATTAACTTAACCATGATATTTTGACATTCTGAAAACTTTATACTGAACTTAATAATGAATCTTTTACAATATCATGGTGTTCATTACAGTCTCTGCATCCCAGACACCAATATTTAAAGTCCCTGTGGAATTAAAATAACGTTAGTACGAATGTTAGTCTTAAGAATATCTATGTGATGCAAGTTTTGTCACTGTTTTGGAGCACAGTGAATAACTGACAAAACTTGCATTTAGAAAATATCACTTCCGCTTATATCGATTTTTTTTTATGTTACTTCATACTTCAGTTTCTCATCAAATCTTCCGTCCAATCAAATGCTCTCTAATATCTGACATGTCCCCCATCCCCCTTTTAAGATACTTTTCATTTGCTTTTCATATGATGCGCTCGACGCAATCGCATCCACTGGCAGAGTTGTGATAAAAAAAATTAAATGCTATTGGTTGTTTTTAAAAGGAGGAGGAGCTACTATAGGTGCCAACCTCTCTTCATGTTACAATGGGGTGTATGCACACAGACTTTTAAATTCAGTCCGCCAGCCTCAGGGCTTCCGGTTAATTGTCATCCCAGACAAAATCGCTGCTTTTTTGGTCTGATTTCTTTAAAAAACAGAGATCTTCACTGCCTGGCCAAGATACGATATAAAGGGGGTATCAGACCAAGTGAGTATCAGTTTTCGTCACATAAAACTTTCACCGGAAGTTCATCTTTGGTTGAAAAACACTAGCTGTGCATTTAGCCCATTGAAATTACATCACACATCGAACAAAAACACATTTCGAAGCACTTTCTTTGGGGAGTTTTAACTATTTATAAAAGAGAAAACACTGTCTGACTATCCATGCGGATTGGGCATGGATATTAAAATTACCACCATCATTTTAAATAGTATTATAGAACACCGTCTGCGTATATTACCACCATTTGTCGTTTTCTGTTGACATCTGATAAGTATTTGGACCCAGAAACTGCGATGTGACGTCAGACTTAAACAGATTCAAAGCAGATTTGTTGTAAATGTACTGTCGCAGAATGAGAACAAAGAAAGGACGTGTACTGCTCCTCCCCCTCACTAAATTATCAATTAACAACACATCAGCTGCTCAATTAGCCTCCAATAGCACAGATAATGCTTGTTAGGCAGGACTGTTATTTTAATTGATTATCGACACCCCCAAAATCATGCAGGATCTAAATCCCCCCTCCTTTGCTGAGCTTTTCTGAATGCTGTATGGTTTTACACACATGCATGCATGCACTCACTGCCTGAAGTGTGACCCAGTTTTTACACGAAGTAAAATGTCAGCTGTAATAAAGGCTTTTTTATTGGATGGCTCGGTTTTGCCCAGGGCAACGGAGTGATGATGAATGTTGGGGTGATGTCATCAACAAGCGCCCCCAGCGATGTGCGTCCAAACTGTGTCCTGGATTTGAGTATTACCTCCAGCCAATTTGTCCGTGTGTATTTCGCACACACTCACTTCATTCAGTGTGGACAGCACATGGTCTGAATGAGCTAATGGTTTGTGGGGCATATTCTTTAACAAACAAACAAACAAACAAACAAACAAACAAACAAACAAACAAACAAACAAAAATAAATAAATAAATAAATAAATAAATAAATAAATAAATAAATAAATAAATAAATAAATAAATAAATAAAATAGATAGATACTGTCCACTTTCGTTTGCATCCACCTGACTTAGTCATCCAGACAAACCTTTTCTACTACCCTGCCACTTTTGCAAGTCCTTCTGGGTAGAAATACTAACAATACAGAAATAAAAGCTTGGCTTGCTTTTCTTAGTTGTTTTTTCAGTCTGAAGGCAAGTTTAAGGGAGGTTTTGGACACTTTTTTGGGCTACCCAGGCTGAAAAGTTGTATGCTGTAGGCTAAACCTGGGTGGAAGACCAACTAAAACCAGGAAAGACCAGGATTAGTGTGGTTTAAATGGCTAAAAAGACCATGCCTTTTGTATACTGCACATTCAGACACATTCAAACTTAATTCTTTGTGGTTTCGCACAAACCCCCAACCTATGAGTAGAAATAATAAAAGTGACTTTTAGCAAGCGCCACTAATTAAAATACTCTGACATTCAATACTGGGACATACTGGAACAGAGAGTGTCTGAAACTGTTCTGAAGACTGCTCTTAATGAACGCACTCGCTTGGCACAGATATCACTGGCAGTGTGTAATGGTTTTAATTTGCTTCTCTTGGTAATCCTGTGCTCATGTGAAAGCTTTTTAAATGATTTTCCTCCAGTCCAGTGGAGATTTGGGTCAGTCAGCGCAGTTCAGGCTCTTCTCTACTCCCCTGCTAATTTCTCAGCAGTTTTTCTGAAACTACCGCAGGTGAGGCTGTTACCAGTGTGCGAATTATACATTGACGATCTTGGTTAGTCTGTGTAATACATGCTTCAGTCATTTATGATTTTATTTTTAATTACATTTTTAATATTTAAGTTTACAACGTTTTGAGGGATATTTAGTGTATTCTGACCTACAATATTCTCTGATTAGCTATTTCAGATGTTACTGTAGGTCAGACTACAAACGTTAAGCATCTAATTTCTACTTTACTTTCAGGCTAAATGTAGATACAAACAACAACAAAGTCTATCAGTGCTCTAGATCTTCCAATTGCAGACTTTTTTCTAGAATATACTGATTGGCGAGATTATGCATTCACAATGGTTTGAACCTTTATAGGGGTTTTCAAATGTACATTTATATTATTTATTATTTTAATTAATCAAGCATTAACTAGGAGGGCCAATCCCCCTCAAAGCCCCCTGTAATTCGCACCATGGCTGTTACAATGGAAAAGCAGGCTTCCTTCTAGTGGTATGCGGAGGAATCGCTGAATAAATAAAGTAAAAAAATGAACACACTTTTAACCCTTTAATGCGTATGATAACACCGATATGATTTGTAAATTGATTTTAATAGGCTAAACCTTTTATTTTATTTAAAAATTTCTAATGTTTGTTATGTATTCTATCATTTGAAGCTAATGGTTGTTGGGGGCGTACCCCGTATTTTTATATCCCAATGTTGACAGGTATAGTTTAATCACTTACTTTTCTGACACACAAAGCCTACTCTAACGCGCAGTAAGCAGATGAAATTTCTAATTTAAATATGAAAATCCATTTCATATATTTAAAATACAAGTTAATGTTTAGTTTTCTTTTTACTTTTTAAGATCAGTGCCTTTTTTAATTAACTTTTAAAAGCACATTTTAATTTAACATTGATGTTTTATTTATTTTTTACTTGTATGCACAGTACAGTGTTAATGTTTAAACTATTCATAATGGTAAAAGTGGCTGACAATGATAAATATTCGTAATAAGAAGAATTAATCTGCCACGTTTTTGAACTATGCAGAGGTGCAGCAGCCTTATTAGGCCTACTACGCTACTGTATTTCAATACCGGTCATTATGGTGGTACGTGGAGAGACAATTTTTGGTGGTACTTGGTGAAAAAAGTTTGAGAACCACTGGTATAGACAATTATATATTATTATTATTAATGTTAAAGTTTCAAAGTATCCCCCAACACTGTATACATGGTTCGGCTGTAATAAGAACTGCTGAGTACTATCACACACCTTTGGCAAATGCCAGACCTCCGGCTTTCACATCAGTGATATGAAGCTGCTGGCCTCCATCCTCCTCTACCACCGCCACCGAGAAACCTGGAGACGAGAGAAAACATAAGTAAATAACTTAATAAAGGAACAAAGATATGAAATAACAGCAGAAATAAACTAAACAGCATTATTACCATAGCCTATGGCACAGGACTCATCTCTGTCAAACTGGATGACTTTGGTTGTCTTGGCACAAATTTCAATTTCTTTGTAGAGCTGAACACAGGAAAACAGAGAAAGGCTGAGATTGATTACACTCTTAGGATATACAGTTCATTTGCTGTATGACTTCAGAAAGGGCTTACATACATCACGGAAAAATGTCTTAGTCTGCTGAAATTCATGGCATGGCTATATACGCTAAATAAAAATCAGCACATTCTCAAGAGAGCGGGAGACAAAACTGAAGCTTTGATCATTTCTGGGAGAATAAAAGTACGAGAAAGTCAAGTCTCTACAGAGGGAAAGAGAAAAGATGAGAGGAGACACGGAAAAAACACAAAGACGCTCTGTCATCTTAGAAGAACGGCCATGAAAAAAGAAGAGCAAAGTAAATTATCTTTTGAGGTTGCATAGTCGTTTCAGAGGTGGTTTTCCCTTGACTCCGCAAACACACAGCTACAGGGATAGAAGAACTATTCAGAGTGCATTATGCAGTACATGCATCTTCTACATAATTCATAACATATGCAGCAGCCTCTCCTCAACGCTGTCGGAGAGTTTAAACTCGCTTTAACCTAGATTGCAGTCAGAACGTAAAACTTTTTGCAGAGCCGTCACAGTCTAATAAATTCACCCCACGCTGTGTCTGTGACCGCTAAGTGCTCTTAGCTGTCCAGGACACGGTGTGGCCGCTGACAGGCTCTTTTCTTTGGACTCACCAGGTCACAGAGGTCCTCTTCTGGTTTGGGGACGTACAATTGCACTTGATTTTCGACGAGAAACTTCAGCCGTATGTAGTGTTTGGAAAGTTCCAGTTTGTGAACCTGTAAGATCAAAAAACATATTATCACTTCGTTATTAGAGTTTGTGTCTTGTTTTACATTAAAATATGGAAGCTTGTTTGAGGACTACTTTTTTCTCACAGTTTTTAATTTTGAAGACACAAAGGCCCAGTTTCACAAACAGGGCTTAGCTTAAGCCAGGACTAAGCCTTATGCTCATAAAATTACTTTTGCTGCTTGTTTTGACTACTTAATTAAAGTTAGTTGAAACAACACAATTCTTCATTTTAAGTTTGACACCCAGTGGTTGAACTAGGTATTGCACTCCTGGATCAAAATACACGCAAGCGCAGGTTGCAAGATTGAGGACCAACAGGAACGAGTCTGATGATCGAGCCTAAAGTTTGATTTAAATCATGTTCTATATAAAAGCAATGGCACACGATAAAAGGAATATTCTCCATATTAAAAGAGTTTTTGTTCTAACCAACACCTTAAATTGATATATTAGAAACAGCTTCTATTTCTCACAAGTGAATGACAGAAAACTGAAACTGATTACCTCACTGAGGTACAAATTGTGGATGTAACTTAAATTTCAGCTCAAAAATTTGACTTTTATTTAAAACGTGAATAAAAAATGGACGACCAATGTGGGAGCTAAAGGGCGTGCTTCAAAGGACAGGACAGGAGATAATTTGATCATTCCAAAGTAATTCAAGTCATTCAAGACATAATTTAAAGTAAAGGTAAGACCAGTGTGCAGATCCTGTGTGTGTGTGTGTGCGTGTTTGTGAGTGAGAGTGAGAGAGAGCGCATCCGCCGTGATGCTGTGTCGTTTGTTATAGGCTGTCTGTAGCGTCCACCTTGGTGTTAATCGGAGGCATATTGAATCGCTATACATTTTACATTCTTTATTTGCCCAATATGTACCTGCCATGTGTATGGAAAGAATGCTGATATGATATATGAACACAATCAGTAGTAGACAAATATAATGGGTGCATGTAAATATGACCCTGAAAGAGACGTGCCTCACCAGCCACAAACCTCACTGCACGTCATTGTACCTCAGGTACACCTCATGTGCTTTATTTAATTTATTAAATGCTAACAATGTGAGTTTTTACATTATATTTATTGCCATACCACTGAAGGCAGCAGCAGATAGTTCACCTCAGATCTTGAAAATGAAATAAACCGTTTAAAATTGAACTTGAAATTGAACTCAAAACCAACACATAGTAATTCAGCATGTACATTTAATAATGTTAAAGAGGTTTAATATTAATTATTAGATTATAAACCTTATCATTTCGTGAGGAAGTGCATATTCTGTGCTTCTGAATGGCTGTATTTAAATTTCTGTCGTGTTTTGGCAAACAGCCAAATTGCTTATCACTGCACATCTTCTCATGTAGCGTGTTGTTGGGACACGTGGTTACAATGTAACCTGCTCACCTAATGTTTATGTTCGTAATATTTATATTATTTGCTAATTAATAACTGCATGTGGAACTCTGAATCTGTGTCTCATTTCAGAGTCTGCTACTATCCACCAGAGGTTGCATTTCGGTCAAGGACACATGCTTTGAGAGCCTTTCTGAATGAATGAATGAAATACACGGTTTTCCAAGAAGGCAACCAGGGGTGCTAAAATATAATTGGCTAAACTGGCATTGGGCGGATTAAAAAACCAAAACAAAGACAGCGTTCCAGCACATAACAGACATTTTTAAAGCAGAATCTTCGGCATTGTTTTTCAGATAAACAAGAATGTTCACTTAGCATGTTTCTTAAATATCTGCAAAATGATTATGGTATTTTATGCTTTAGAAGAGTCAAAAACTGGCCGGCAGCTAGCTCTCTGCAACTCTCACATGGTCGCCCACTGAAGCTTAGCAGGGCTGCGCCCGGTCAGTACCTGGATTGGAGACCACATGGGAAAGCTAGGTTGCTGCCGGAAGTGGTGTTAGTGAGGCCAGCAGGGGGCGCCAAACTTGCGGCCTGTGTGGGTCCTAATGCCCCAGTATAGTGACGGGGACTCTATACTGCTCAGTGAGCGCTGTCTTTCGGATGAGACGTTAAACCGAGGTCCTGACTCTCTGTGGTCAATAAAAATCCCAGAATGTCCTTCAAGAAAGAGTAGGGGTTTAACCCCAGCATCCTGGCCAAAATCTGCCCACTGGCCTCTGTCCATCATAGCCTCCTAACCATCCCCATATCATAATTGGCTTCATCACTCTGTCTCCTCTCCACCAATCAGCTGGTGTGTGGTGTGCGGTCTGGCGCAAAATGGCTGCTGTCGCGTCAACCAGGTGGATGCTGCACTCTGGTGGTGGATGAGGAGATTCCCCCCCCCTATGTGTAAAGCACTTTGAGTGCCGAGAAAAGCGCTATATAAATGAAAAGAATTATTATTATTATTAATTATTAAAAACTTATACAGCACCTTTAACTTTTTTATGTCCAATCCACTTATATTTATTAAAATGATTAAGTTAACTTAATAGATTTGTTTTGGGACAATTTGAAGGAATTGCATGGAAACCAGCATTTTTATAGTGTAGTTAAATAAATTAGTGTATTTAAGAAGCTTTTATAAAAATGCAATAAAAAAAACATTACTGTGGTGCAAAAATAATACAAAACAATAGCAGCAACATATTTTTAGACATGTCACTGCCAGTTATTTTTATTTAAGATAGTTCTAATATGCGGTTTAGTCTAGCACTAGCATTAATCATTGTCTATGAAACTTGGAAAGTCAGAGTAGCTTGACAAAAACACCTAATTTTAAAATTTGTGAGATATAAACTCAAAATTGTGGGAGGTTCAAATTGTGAATTGTAAACTCAAGTTTACTACTTGTAAAATGCAACTGTTATAATCCTTATAGCAATATAAAAAACAAACAGAACTTAGTGCAAGTTTTTGAATAATATCTTCTTGGAGATATCTACAAAAACACATTTTTGTAAAAACAGTGGCTTTATGTGCATGTATACTGTATTACTTATTTAATCTGTATGTCAAATAAAACAGCAATGTTGTTCTACAGGACTGTATGTGAGCATGCTTATAGTGTTTCTTTTACAAAGTGGCATCGCCATCTACTGGCCTGGAATGCATAATAATGCATTTTTAGTTCTTTTCGCAAATCTGTGTTAACAGGAATCTTTCTGACAACAATCGTCTATATTGTCAAAAACACAAAGAAAAAACTTTTTGAGTTTATCACTGTGTATATGTCATGTAAACACAACAGAATACAGAATGAAGACGTTAACATTATTTTATGAAAACAAATATAACAACGGCAACATGGTGGCTCAGTGGTTAGCACTATCGCCTCACAGCAAGAAAGTTGCTGGTTAGAGTCCTGGCTGAGTCAGTTGGCATTTCTGTGTGGAGTTTGCATGTTCTCCCAGTGTTTTTCCTCTGGGTGCTTCGGTTTCCCCCACAGTCCAAAGACATGCGCTATAGGTGAATTGAATAAACTGAATTGGCCATAGTTAATGTGTGTGAATGAGTGTGTATGGATGTTTCCCAGTACTGGGTTGCTGCTGGAAGGGCATCCGCTGTGTAAAACATATGCTGGATAAGTTGGCGGTTCATTCCACTGTGGCAACCCCTGATGAATAAAGGGACTAAGCCGAAGGAAAATGAATAAATGAAAGGAACATACTGTATAACAACTAACTGCAACAGCAGATATTAACTCACAATTAATTAACATATATAAAAAATAAGAATCAGAAGAGCAACATATTATTCAGAGTTAGAAACAAGCTTCAATTCTAAACATTTGATAAAAATAACATCTTCTAGGCTAAGTAGTTGTAAGAACTACTGTTCACTGTTCACTGTCAGAAATTACGCATTGTGTTTAAAGAGTACTGTGCGCATGGATTGTGATCTTATACATGCCGCCATTGCTAGGATGTCTGTATGATCACTAAGCAGAAATGATGGGGGATGGCTAATGTCTGAAGCCCTCAAGAGACGTCTGAGGTTATGAGCCTCATTCTGACCCCTTGCCCTTCATCTAGAAGTACTGCACTCAATAACCTCTCAAAAAAATGTTCTCTTTGTCTCAGTGGTCCAGAGAGGACATGAATCTACAGCTGTTTATCAGTTTATGATGGAAAGTGTAGTGAGAACTCTATATATTATATTATATTATATTATATTATATTATATTATATTATATTATATTATATTATATTATATTATATTATATTATATTATATTATTCATTCATTTTCTTTTCGACTTAGTCCCTTTTATATTATATTATATTATATTATATTATATTATATTATATTATATTATATTATATTATATTATATTATATTTTATTATATTATATTATCCCACTTACTATATGGTTTATTTCCTTTCAAATCAATATTTCATGACAAGTTTGTTTTTTTATTTAGTATAGATTATAAAGGGTTATGAAATATTGATCTGAATAACATTAAGTTATTATTTTAAGAATAATGAGACTATAGATTGATACTATCATAAAGCATACATAAGATATCATCATATTGATTTTATATAAACATATTTGACTACAAAATGCTGAAATTGACCAATCAGAATGAAATATTCCAGAGAGTCCGATAAAAAAGCTGATCAAAAGAGAAATTCTAAATAACCATTGAGAAACTATTTACATTCAGTCATATAAACATCAGCATTTAATCTGTGATGTTATTTACGACCATTTTAAAATGAATTTTGAAAAAGGCCATTACAGAAGATGAGAGCTTTATGTTTGCCAATGTAAATTGGTTAATATTTTATTTCAGGACTTGACAGATAACCATTTCTAGGATTTAGAGCGTCCATTTTCCTCTGTGGCAGTATGATTTATTTATAATTCTTTATGTTTCATATTACGCTGTATCTACAGAGATGCATGTACATAACTCATAAATGTACATACTGGGTGTGCTACTCCACTGGCATTCGAGTGTGAATGGGACGTGTGTGTGTTCTCGCTACACAAATGCTTCAGGACATATTTACGAGAAACTGTGGATAAGAGCTTTCTAGAACACTCTGCAGTGCTAGCAGCTGAGAAGCGAGAGCTACTAGAGCAGAATGATAACAGGAAGATAACCGCAAGAAGAAATCATTCACTGACACGTTAGCAGTTTGCCTTGGGAAATGGTACGATAAGTTTTAGTTTCTCCTAAAAAAAAACTTTAAAGAATGGGAGGTTCATGTATTCAGGAAATGAGACACATGAGATGTTAGCCAGAATCAAAATACTACTCTGCTTTGATGATAATGAAGTGTTTAGAGGTCAGATTTCCTCTTTATTGTACCTGGTGGTCTGCAAGATGACGGAATTGTGATACTAGGATTTTGTTTGTGAATGTAACACATTGTACAGCTGACATAACAGTAGCTAACATGAGCTAATGCTATAGCTATTTTAGATTTCTATTTTTATATCAGTGTTCAAAACACTTATATGTGAACTACATTTTCATCAATAAAAGATTCTAAAAGGAACTTCTAAAAGGCATAACTATCCTGACACCATAATGATGTACCATATTGTACAACTTTATGTTCAATTTGAAATGACAGAAACATGGATAAAGCAGGCAATATGAGGAATCAACAGTAACCTAGATCCTGTTACTTTTCTCTTGGAATTTCATTTTGACAGGATTCAAGCGGTCTCATGGTAATCTATTTGATTTGAACAGTTCTGTTTTTGAGTACATCTGACATTTACCTTGCACAGGGCCTCCAGGGCCTCCATGGCCGTCTCTCCAGGTTGTATGATAGCCAACACTGGCCGATCGTCAGGTAAAGAGACCCAGGAAGGCGTGAGGTAGTCGGGAACCCAAACTTCACTGTCCGTCTTGTGTTGAGGCAGGCTTTTCACTGAACCCTTTTGGTCTTTGTGCTAAAGAAAATGAATACAGAAATAAACAATTTAGGAATGAGGTTGATGGCATTGTGAAAAAGTATTCGCAGCCTATTTAACTTATGTAATGTGGAGATTTTACAAACAGATGTAAGATACAGAAATAGTTAATATTATTTTAAAATGGCAACTAAGTCAACATTAGATTCATTCATTCATTTTCTTTTTGGCTTAGTTCCTTTATTAATCTGGGGTCGTCACAGCGGAAAAAACGGCAACTTATCCAGCACATGTTTTACGCAGCGGATGCCCTTCCAGCTGCAACCCATCTCTGAGAAACATACCCATACACACTCATTCACACACATACACTACGGACAATTTAGCCTACCCAATTAATCTATACCACATGTTTTTGGACTTGTAGGGAAAACCGGAGCACCCGGAAGAAAACCTACGAGAACACAGGGAGAACATGCAAACTCCACACATAAACGCCAACTGACCCAGCCGAGGCTCAAACCAGCGACCTTCTTGCTGTGAGGCGAATGTGCTACCCACTGCGTCACCGTGCAGCCTCGACATTAGATATCAATCTAAATTTTATATACATATAAAAATTGATATATTGTGCAATTCAAAAAAATTAATGAAATGTTTTTATGTTTCTCAAAGAAAGATAGAAAGATACTTGAATATTTCACCTTCAACAGTGCAAAAAATATCTGAAAAATTCAAAGAATCTGGAGGAATTTCAGTGCGTAAAAAAACAAGGGCCCAAGCCTAAGCTGAACAACCATGATCCCTCATCCCTCAGACAGCACAGCATCAAGATTCCTCATTCATCTACAGTATAAGCGATAGCACCACATGGGCTTAGGACTACTTTGGCAACCTTTGTCAAGTACCACCAAACATGGTTACATCCACAAATACCAGTGAAAACTGTACTACGCTATAGGGCTGGACGATATGGCAAAAATTTATATCACGATATATTTTTTTATTTCGGTCGATACGATATAATTCCGATATCGATATGGACAATTTTAAAAAGAAAGGAAAAACTGCCAAGAACGCACACAATGGATGTCTGTACCTACAAATGTCTGCAAAGTGAATTTGCAAAGTCGATAATACCTCCAGACTCTAGATAACTTTTTTTAAAATAAAAACAGTACAAAAAAATTTGTTCACTTTTTATTTGTATTTAGCCTATACAAACAAGAAATGTGAAATAAAATGTCAAATAAATAAAACTCTCAGACTCAGCTTATAATATATAGACAGTTTGTGGGGGTTAGCTTGACCAATGTGATGAACAGAAACTTTTATCAGTGTTTTTTTTTTTTTGTATATGCTGAATATTTAACTATCAAAATAATACCAAAATCTTACAATTATGAAATCCACATCGTAAAAAAACATAGAAAAAGACTAATAATTATAATAATAAAAAATCATAAAGAGTAAAGGCTACATTAATATTTGCAATAGAAGAGTTGTTTGAGTATATTCATAATTCTAATTGCTTTTCATCTTGAACGTCCTTTAAGAGTTTTATCTGTCTATTTATATTTGTGTATGTAATTACCTAATTAAATTGAAAGGTTTAACATAAATATCTCTTATATATTTTATATAGTCTATTTATATAGATTAATATTTTATATAACACGTTTTCATTATTTAACAGATTTAATAGCTCTATTGATCACATTCTTTCTACTTCATCAGCTTAGCAATAACCTGATTCCTGATAAATGTTTGTGAGTTTTATTTTGTAAGTGCGCGAGTGCTATATGCCAGCATGCAGCGAGTTTGTGTATGTGAGTGTTAATTTTGGTGTTTACAGTATGCAAGGATCGTGTTTGTTTGTGTGTGTGTTAATGTGGAAGTATATGCAAGGATCGGCGAGTTTATATGCATATGTGGGTGTATGCATGCATCAATTTTATATGTATATGCGCAAATTTCATACATGTTTTGAACATTCAATAGTATAGGTGTATATGCGAGTGATTTATAGGTGTATATGCATGTGTTGATAAGCGAAGTTTGATTTAAATCCTACACTGCGCCTCATAGCTATCTGTGTTTGCTTCATTGCCTTCTCTTCTGACACCGCTGATTTCGGTGTCGGGTAGGCGGATGGTGGTGATGGTGAGGCCACAGGTTGGCTTAAACTTTTAAGTTGCCTCATCTTCTGACTCTCAGTATGTTTTATCGGGTGGAATTGCTTCAAATGGTGAAACAGATTTGATGTGTTGCCGCCGCTAGTCAGCTACACTCTCTGGCACACTTTGCAGAACACCGAAACTAAGTCTATCGAAACTTAAAAAGCCGAACCACTTCCACACCACTGCATTAGTCTTTCCTTTCTTATCAACTATTTCGTCTGCATTCTTACTTGTGGAAGCTTGTTCATTCGCATCTGTATTCAGAGCACTCATTTTGTAGCTAAAACTTTCTGTGGCGCTGCCTAACCAACTGCTGTGCTGAGCGCTGGCAGTGTCTGTGTTGTTTGTCATCACGCAAGTGACATCAGATCACGCTCTTTCTGGCGGCTGAGCACTGAACGTCATTCAGTGACAAGTGATACATGTATAAGATCTTATATAAATAATAATATATATATTTATATATATGCAAATTTATATCGAAATATCGGAAATGGGTTTAAAAATCATATCACTGTTATTGAAAAAAAATCTATCGCGATATATATTGATATCGAATTATTGTCCAGCCCTACTATGCTAAAAGGAAGCCCTTTGTTAACAGTGTCCAGAAGCGCTGTCAACTTCTCTGGGCTCAATGGCATCTGGGATGGACCATCACACTTTAAAAATGTGTACTGTGGTCAGATGAATTAGTATTTCAAGTATTTTTTGGGAGAAATGGACAGCCTGTGATCCAGATCAAAGAAAAAAATGATCATCCACACAGTTACCAGCAACAAGTCCAAAAGCTAGGGTCTGTCATGGTATTGGTAACTTGCACTTCTGTAATGGCACCATTAAAGCTGAAAAGTACATAAAGATTTTGGAGCACAATATGCTGCCTTCTTTTCTAGGGACGCCCATATACAGTATATTTCAACAAGACAATGCAAAACCACATTCTGCACACATTACAAAGTCCTGGCTGCGGAGGAAGAGGATACAGGTACTTGACTGGCCTGCCTGCAGTCCCAGCCTGTCTCCAATAGAGAATGTATGGTGCATTTTTAAGCGTGAAATGCAACAACGAAGACCCCGTACTGTTGCCCACCTTAAGACTTGTTTGCAGGAACAATGGGACAAAATTATACCTGAAACATGTCATCACTTGGTGTCTTCAGTCTCTAAAGATCTTTTAAATGTTGTAAAAAGGAATGGAAACATTACAAAGTGGTAAATGCTTTACCGTTCCAAACCTTTTTGAAATGTGTTGCAAGAACCAAAAGTGGAATACATGTTTATTTTGAAAAGAAAACAATAAAAATCAGGAGGAACAAATTAAATAATGTTTGTTGTGTTGTTTGCAAAGAAATACAAGTCAAAGTAAATTTAGAAATCCTTCCTTTATTTTTTTTATTAGCATTTTCCATACTGTCTCAACTTTTTCTGATTTGGGTTGTAAATTTATGACTTATTTGAGTTACTTTTTCATTCTATTTTTTAATTTTGAAATTTTTTTCATTTCTATTTTTATTTTTGTAGGTTTTACTTACATTTTACAATTATGTGCCATTTTTAATACTAATCTTTTTACTATTTAAGCCCAGATTTACTTATCAGAAAGATGCCCATATGCCTATATTCTTTTACTATTTTATGGTGTATTTTACTTTTATAAATTGCAATTATATTCTTGCGCAATGCTAAAAATGTATAATGGACCTATATTTCATCTACTGGGAATTGCTTGGATCAATTGATCAACGTTAACCTATTATCTATATAGCTTATATAACATTACCCGGAAGGAAAGGTTAAAAATAAGGTTTGTTTCTCTTAGTTTTACTCATAATGTGTAATAAAACTTGCAATGTGCAACAACAATAAAATAGGGTCAGTTTCACGTTGACATTAAGGAAACCTAAAATGCATGAAGAAAATCGACAACCTCAAAAAGACATCACAAAAACCACTAAGTGTAGATTCATCAAGGTGTCACTTTTCTGGTTGTATTTGCACAAAACGGCCTTATCACACTTAAGCAGAGCTGTCTGGATCGATGCAGCAGACAATGTGATGATATCTAATCTGACTCTAATTAACTTGGCATCTAAGCACAGCAATGTGCAAACCCCAGCGCAATACTCAGCGCCTCTGTCTGACAACGACGCAGTTAGAGGTCTGGCGGGTGATCGATGGGCTGACGTGTACCGGCTGGGATGTGCATTGTGGGGTCTTTCGGGGGCTCTTAGGTCTGTCAGCGGGTCTGGCCTGTTGTCAGTGACGGCATGCTGCCTGGCTCAGATAGCTTATCCCACACTATCGGGTGACAGCCTAGCACCCTCCCCTTCCCCTCAACAATCTGCCCGCAGAGTAGCTGCGATGGTGGTCCGCCATCATGGAGAGACAGCAAGCCCACACATGGTGAAGGAAATCGGGAAATGGGTCAGAGGGACTTAAACACACTCACACACTGGCAAACACATGCAGACAATACATTAAACACTCCAACATTCTGTCACTCATACGGCTTGCACACACACACATGCTCCCCTCTCAAAACACCCGCCATCTGCTTCGTCTCCAGGCTGTTAATGGACGGGCCGGGTGGGAGAGGAGCCCGGTGCTTCTCCCTGAGGCCCTGCAGCCCAGCTTGGGTGTCTTAACTCTGTCTAACCCTTTGGGAGCTCCGCACAGCCCTAACGCCTGAGCTCTTACCCTTTCTGCATCTGACAGCATTTTCTTTGACAGTTTTAATTATGTAAAGCATGCTGTGAAGTATTAGAGTCCTCCTCACCAGCGTATCCTTCCCAGTGTCCTCAAACATGTGCTCGAGATTCCTCTTAACCGCCTCTTCACCGTCTACAAACACCTGAGGTTCAGACAGAACAACTTAATGAGACAAATCTGGAGTAAATATCATGCAGTTGTTTTTAATGCACTTACTACAACTCATGCAGACTAACAACTGCGCCGAATAAACAGTTAAATGTATCATAAACAGACTGTAGCAGATGTCTAGCAGATGTGAACCTGGTTGATGCTGGGTCTGCCTTTGGTTTTCTTTTTTGAGGTAGTGTCCAGGCCCCACAGCGAGGAGAAACGGCTCTTTCGTTTGCTGGAGGAGCGAGACAAGGCTTGGGTGCATCTACGAATCCCCCCGTCTGTCCTCGCAGCCACCTGTGCGACATCAACACACACGCAGAAAGTCAATAAACGTTTAAGAGAGTGTCAAGCACATGTGTAGTTTGACAGCCATTTAGCATTTGTCACTAGGGAGGAAGGGTTAGTTCATTTAAAAATGGAAATTCTGTTATTAATTACTTGCCCTCATGTCGTTTAAAACTCCCAAGACCTTTGTTCATCTTTGGAACACAAATTAAGATATTTTAGATAAGATTTCAGAGCTCCTTCGTCCTACAGCAATGGTCCTGGGTCATTTATTGTCCAAAGAATAGCTAAAAACATCCTCAAAACAGACCATAGACCTTCAGTGATTCTAATGGAATATTATGAAGCTACAAGAACACTTTGTGCACATATAAAACAAAATTAATGACTTCTCAGTGTCAGTATAGAGTGCGCATAAAAGTATTTTTGTTGCTTTACAATATTCAGATGACACATGGACTGTTTTGATTGTTTTTCTGTATTTTTCTGGACCAATGATATCTATGGAGAATGAAGAAGCTTTCAGGTTTAATCCAAAATATCTTAATTTGTGTTTCAAAGATGAACTAGAACCTAAAGTTCGTTGACGAACTTTGATGTTAGCTTGAGAAAGCCAATGTGACTGTGCTAAGATTGGGAATGGCAGTTGGCAGGAAATATAGCGGTTGTTAAGTGGTTGCTAGGCAGTTGCTAAAATGTTTATGGAATTACTATTTGGTTGCTAAGCAGTTGCTAATTTAAACTGGGTTGCTAAATGGCAACCTTCATGTACATGTTTGATCAAATCCTAATACTAAATACGCATTTCTAGCATATGTTATTGCTCTTAGTTACTCATTAATAGCATAACAACTATGTTATTAGCATTTGGCTAATCATTGTAACCATGCATAGTACACATATAACATGAGTAGTATAAATGGTAGTATACATAGTAACATGAGTCAAACGAGCCAATACCCAGGTCCCTACGATGTTCTGATGCAGAGATATTACTGTTTTTAAATGGTTACTAGGTTAGCCTGTTTTGTGGCTATGGGGATAATTGACAGGTTAGTGATTATACATTAAAGCTTCTTGCCAATATAAGTGATATAAATCAACCCCGATGTCTCTATGACAGTCTTTATGACAGTCAAAAACTGGACTTGAACATTATGTAAAATGGCTTGCCGTATTTTATTGAAAACACAATGCTTAACTGTGAAAGTGATACATGAAAAAATAGCTTGCCATATCAGTAAAAAAACTGGACTTTATTCAAAACTGGCTTGCCATATCAGTAAAAATATGGAGTTTAAGTCAAAATTGGCTTGCCATATTTTGAGAAAAATAATGCTTAAAAATTATTTATTGGAAAACTATAAGTCTGATAAATCTGAAAAGATATAGCAACAAAATGTAACGCAAACACAGCTTTTGGCCAATTTTGGGGCTTGTTTAATTTTTTTATATGCCCGGATTATTAAAATGTAATATTTAATTTTTTTGTTTAATTTAAAAATGATAAGTCTGATTGGTATGAAGAGATATAGCAACAATCTTGAATGCAGGAGGCTCATTTTGACCAAATTTGGGCCTTGTAGCATGAACGGCCTAGGAGGAGATACGTTTGGTTTCAAGTACAGAGTAGTATAACAGTATGTTGGCTTGAGAAAGGTCTCAGGAGATTGGAATGGCATAAGGGTGAGAAATCAATAACAGAATTTTCATTTTTATCCCTTTATAGTGATAGTTTAAAAATGCATGTACATGTTCAGCATGAACATAGATTAAAATCTTTACTTTTGTGTAAATGAGTAAATGACTTTAAGTCAAGACTTTTAAGTCTTTACTGTTTTGGTGACAATATTAGACATCAGTTCGAGTAGAGCAGAATTTAAAGTGTTAACATTTAGATTTTTTTTGTTTTCTGAATTTGTTGGCCTTAATTCCACTTATTGGTTTTAACCTTCACTGATTAATAATGGCCTAAGCGTCATTGTGAGAGAAAGAGATTGGGTGAAAAAAATATCCCTTTGCCTTTAGGCTTCAAATAAAGATCAGTGATGGGAAAAAAATCTGACACCATGACTCATTTCAGAAGTATTACACACATAAACTGCCATAGTGTGAAGATGTCCCATTCACACACCCCACCACTAAACCACACTGACGTTTCTGGGATAATAAATGTTAGCTCCACAGAAGTCATAAAGGATTTCCTCAGTAATGTTCCCATAAACATAAAACCACAGTAGTTGAAATCTACAGTACAGTACAGCATCTAAAGACATAGCCTTTGTGGCTTGTTTTAGATTTTAGAAGCGATACGTAATAACAATGAACAATTTACAAAGACAGCTTAGATAGTAGCCAGGGATAATGCTTTTAAAAACACCAATTCAATTGTAACATAGCTAAAAGGATAGTGTGAAAAGACAGTTATTGATCAATCACTTGAGTGCCTTTGACAAAAACCCCTTCTTTTCACTATTTGATGGGTCAAGAAATGAGATGTTGACAGTCATATATGTGACCCACGCTGCTTAAAACAGTATTAGGACACATATATTTCACTAAAAAGTGAAAATTGGTTTTTGCATTATTTCATGCAAATTTGTTCTTCCGGTTTGAAAAGAAATTTAGAAGCTACGTCACAGCGATGAGATCCTTGTAGTAATTCCAGAGTGGAGACTGGATGTCTGTACCGGCGGGTATAACGTGACGTCTTTAAGTTTTCCTCATTAATTCAAGAGAATGACTTGGTTCAAACCAATCAGCTCTATTGTGTAACTTCATTAATATGCATGATATAGCTTCAAAGCTTCAAAGTTTTTACCTGTTACAATGTTCAGATGACAGAGAGACGCCACGTTGTGTGCTTGTTTAATTAAAACAAGTGAAAGAAGAAGAATTGTTTGAAGACATGTGTCGTCAGTGTTGCGTTTATAAATGTGCTGGAACAAAAGGTTTTGTTTTCAATTCTCTGCTATGAGAGCGCAGCTGTACTCATGTGTGGATTACAGTGGTCTACTAACATGCAACAAAAATATGTTTGGAAGGAACATTTTTTACCCGAGAGCTTTTCGCATCTGGAAATGGTGAAATCTGGATTTGCCGCTCGTCTTCTTACAAAAAAAGATGCAGTTCCAGTTGGTGTTGACTGTCCTGTCTCTACGGAGTTGGTAAGTGTGTGACCAGTGTTCTTTGTTTAATTTTATTCAGATGGCAAAGTTAGTATCGTCAGCAGTACTCTTTCAGTTTTTAAAGACATACCTTAGTTAAAATGATTTAGTTACTAAGTTTACAGTACGTTAATATCACTACAATATTATGGGCTGAAAGATCCGCTGTAAATGCTGCTCTCCGAATGTAAACACCTAATCAAACTATTACCGTCTTTTAGGATGTTCGCCGCATTTTGTGACAGGATAGTCTATACACACACGGCTTTCTGACGCTACCTACCAAGTGCATCAAAATTACCAAGAAATGCTGATGTTTTTTTTCTCTCCCATACAGCGGTCGGTATCAAACATTCCATTAAAACTACACTCTTCTAGCAGTTCCTCGCATCCAATATCTTGTTTGGCACAAGGGGGCATGCATGAAATATTCCTGAATGAAAGTGAAATTGCCAAACTGCAGTTAAAGTCGACAAATTAATAATTTGGCAAATAATTCGAGTACTGATGTAAACATAGTCACTGTCTTTCTCCCCTGCGTCTGTGTGGTTTTTTTGCCTCTGTGAAAATCGAGCCCGAACTGAAACTCCCATTTTTATGCAAACCCTTCCCTCTTTCCCACCCACACTCCCACCTAAACAAAGCTGGACTCACCCACTTTCCTGACTTTTTTGCAAACTAGAGTTGTAAACACACCCTGCTGAGACGGGGGGGTGTACATGGCCCTTTAAAGCTTTAAAGTGTCAATGATTTTCTGTCAAACTTGGTTTGGTTTTGAAGGAAATCGAAAAGTTATGTAATAAAATAGAATTTGGTTTTCTATGCATTGCTGTGACTCTCTTGAGGTGAGAGTTGTGGTTCTCTGACTTCATATTACCCCATTCCGTACGCTCGCTGTCGAACCGCAGGAATAACAAAAACACAATGATGACAGCATGTTTTGTTATTTAGTTTCTGTTAGGACTCAGGCCAAGAACCAGCTGGCAGGCAGCTCAGAGCTCACCGGGCTCTTGTGGAGTGGATTAAAATGAAGTGGATGTTAACAAAACGTGCTAGAGAGTGTAAATGAGATGAGGATGAGTGCGAAACAGAAAGAAAGAGGGAGTACTGAGTGTACTCTGAAGTATATGTGCGTATTTCATACCAGGGCGTGAAAGGATGACACTGAAAAAATGCCAAGACGACCCATGGACAGTTTGGTGGGACGGGAAGCAACAGCAAGTAGGCGTTTTGGATTTGGAAGTTCGCCACCCTGCAGGCTGGACAGGTAACAGCGATACCGGAACAAGTCCATGTGAAACTGCTCCAAATTCTGCTCCCAGAGGAATATCTGAACACAAAGAAAGAAAGAATTCACTTCTTATCCCACTTTGCCAATACTTAAGCATTAACACTTTTTGTTTTCTCTGTCCGCAGAATGATGAGAGCCCTTAAGCTGCTGACTATTAGAGAGTGGGCAGTGTTTTTAATACGGTTTTGTTTACTGGGGGAGGATGCTGGGATAAATCATTAGTCAGCAGGCCTCCTTCAAGCCAGCATGACCCGAGTCTATTCCGAGACCACGGAGGAGTATCCCCACCTCCACACAAACAGACAAGTACATCACACACACACAAATAAGCAAAGAGACACGCATTTACACACTCCTCTTTTATGTAAGAACAATCATATCACATGTTATTCAGAGATTAGTTCAGAAAGGCACATTTAAAACATGTACGATCCTCTGCAAAACAAATATACAGTAGCATAAAACCCACTAAATTTTTTATTTTGATTGTCAAAATCATCAAATCTTTAAATTCTTAAAATAAAAAACAATTAATTGCATTCAAAATAAAATTTTATTTTTATTTACATTATTATTACATTATTATCAATATTACAATATTATTATACACATGCATGCATATTTTTGAGATAATAATTTGAGATAATATTATATTTAAATTTAAAATATATATGTATATGATTTTTATATAATTACAAATTAAATATAAACTTATAGTTTTGTATTTATGTATGTGTGCATTACATATACATAATAAATACATATATATTACATAAACATGTATTATGTAAAAACAAACTTTTATTTTGGATGCGATGGATCATCAATCATCAAGTAATCTTTGCACAGCACAAAAATTAAATAAATCTACTGGATAATTAATATGTCCTAATTAAAGGAGCAGAATGTAATTTGACACCAGTGGTTGAACTAGGTATTACATTCCTGGATCAAAACAAACAAAGCGCAGACTGGCAGATTGAGGAGTGAGTCTGACGATCAAGCCTAAAGGCCGATTTAAGTCGATCTAAATTAAAGCATTGGCACGTGAATATTTTTCATATTAAAAGGAGTTTTTGTCCTAACTAACTCTTCTAATTAATATATTAGAAGCGGCGTCTATTTCTTGCCGCAAACTAACAGTGCCGTTTACCTCAGGTACACCTTGTGTGCTTTATTTAGTGTTAAATGCTAATAATGTGAGTTTGAATGCCATTTTACATGACATTTATTGCTAAACTACTGAAAGCAGCAGCAGATAGTTTAACTCAGATCTTGAAAATAAAATAAATGTTTGAAATTAAACTTTAGAACTTTAGACTCAAAACCAACACATAGTGATTCAGCATGTACATTTAATAATCTTAAACATGTTTAATATGTATTAATTAGATTATAAACCTTATCATTTCATGAGGAAGTGCATAGTCAGTGCTTCTGAATGGCTGTATTTAAATTTCTGTTCCATTTCGTCAGCCAAATTGCTTATCACTGCAAATCTCGTCACTTAGAGTGTTGTTAGGACATGTGGTTACAATGTAACCTGCTCGCCTAATGTTTGCACTCATAATATTTATACTATTTGCTAATTAATAACCTCATGTGGAACTCTGAATCTGCGTCTCATTTTGGAGTCTGCTGTTGTCCACCGGAGGTCGCATTTCGGTCACAGGCTCATGCTTTGAGAGCCATTCTGAATGAATGAATGAAATATGTGGTTTTCCAACAAGGCAACCAGGGGTGCTGAAATATAATTAGCTAAACTGCCAGTCGGCAGGTTAAAAGAACCAAAACAAAAACAGCGGTTCAGCGCGAAAAACACATTTTTAAAGCAGAATATCTTCAGCATTATTTTTCAGATAAACAATAATAATCACTTGGCATGTTTCTAAAATATCTCTAAACAATATTATGTCATTTTTATGCTTTAGAAGAGTCAAAAACTTACATACAGCACCTTTAACCAAATAAATCACTATCAAAAGATAATATCAAAGGTCAAATTACTAATAATCTAATGACACCTAGTTACATACCGTAGTTGTCTCAACCCTTGGGGATAAATAACTTATTTTAATCAAATGGCAACTGAGACTTAACGGTACCTTAACCTAATAATATACAGAATGCCATTGACTTTATCGGGCATGATTCAAACTGTCAGAAAAATAGAAAGCACATACAGTACACAGCCTGTGCATACCTGATCCAGGATAGTCTTCCTCTTCTTCCCATCAGTGACTGCAGAAAGCTGCATTTCACCCATCTTCTTCATTTTCTCATCCATGTCAATCTTCTGTTCAAGCTTCTTGATTTCAGAGCGCAGCAATCGTACCGTGTCCTCGCGGTGGTGCTGGCGGGCGACGGCTGCCGCACAGGCTGAGTGGATAGCAGTTATCCAGTTTTCCAGCTCAGTCTGACCTGATGTCTAAAAAGAAGCGCATCACAACGTTATGCATGATTACTATAGATATTTTGGTGACAATGAGTCAAACCTTGAGGCTTGGTATCTAAAATTAGCACTCCAGACAAACAGGGTTAAACATTATAAACAACTTTATCACAATGGAAACACTAAGAATCTGTCAGTGCTAAAACACAATGACAGTCACACAGATCTGACTGTAAGGCCTGACTAGTTAACCTTTAAAAATGTCACATTGTAACCAGGATGTTGTCAACTGGCTGTCACAGAATAAAATGTCACGGAGATTAATAGAAATTCAGAAATACCATTCAGCAGTTCTGAATAAAACAGAGGACCGTGAGGATTGAAATTGGACAATTCTACACTACACGAATCTTCATGAGCTTCAAATGGAATCGATCACATTAATATTGATCTTCTGAGACTTACCTGGAAGAGAAAGGCGTCTCCCAGTGCATTGCTCAAACAAAACACAAAGTCTTTCTTAGGGTGTTCTGGGACAGCCTGGACAATGCTGTTCTCCACCCAGACTGCATGTTTGTGAATGCTGTTATGGTCAATTCCTGAACGTCCATCCGTTTCATAAAAAAACAGAGTGCATCCTGGGACAAAAAGGCGAGAAGGAAGGAAAATATGTCACTGGAAATGTAATACAAGTTTCAGGATTCCAAATATCTACCATATTAAACACATGGATATTTTAATGATGCACAACTGTTTGCCAACCACATTTGTCATAAGAGCATGAAGAGCTGTCTAAAGGATGTTGACAATGTTGGTAAAAATCATATTAGTTTTAATAGATGGCACAAGGTTTGGTGAAACCCTTCAGAAAACCTCATTATGTTTCTGACACAAAAGATGACCTGTGATGCCTTTGAAGCCATTTTGTGTTTTTTTACAATAGCTATCACTGAAGTCCCTGAACATAAAATAAGATGAATGGATCCCAGTCATGGCAAGTGTACTAACATCAAACAGCCTGAATCAAAAGCTTTAATAAAAATTCAAAGAACTTGGTGTGATTTGCTTGACGTCAAATAGCAGGGGTAAATGGCATATTGCTAATTAAAGGGGGGTGAAGGAGTCTAAAAACACAAGATTAAGTAAAATGCATTGCATTGTGGAACAGTGTTTCAAGTTTACTTTATTAAATTGTATATAGCACGTTTAAAACAGCCACAAGACTGACTAAAGTGCTTTACGACATCAAAAAAATAGAAATACAAAAAGAGAGAAAGAAAAAAGATGAAGATAGAATTGTTATTATTATTTAAATTATTAATCAGCCAATGAAAACAAGTAGGCTTTTAATAATGACCTAGGGTGCTTTCACACTAGCACTTTTGGTCCACACCTGAGTTTGTTTGACATCAAAATACTGTACGTTTAGCTAGTGTGAATGTGTCTTCTGAACTCGGCTGCACACCTGTGATCTTTACCCGAGTCTGCCTGAAACAGAGTTTGTGCGAACTCTGGTACGGTCCACTTCTGATATTAATGCAACCGTACCAAATAACGGAAGTGAACCACCAACTGTACAACAAACTTTTTCATTTTCATAATGTTCATTCGTGTGTGTGTATGTCTGTGTATCACCTAACTTGGCGACAAGTGGGACTGACCCAGTGCAAATAGTGATAATGTCTGCTTGTCTCCACCAAAACCGACTTCTGCAGACATCGCGTGATGTTCTGAACGTTTTTAATGTTTTTTTTTTTTTTGTGGCAGATAAATGCAAGTGGCTCTTTGTATTTTGGTTTTAGTAACAAAATCAAAAGATTCAGTAAACGCAGAATGATATGCGGACGTCTCCATTTTGGTGCTTTGCTTTCGTGGCCGTCACCTAGCAACAGCTGAACACAAAACAGCAGCTTGATGACGCAGGGTTCAGCAGGAAAAAAGACAGTGTGAACACAAAACAGGCGAGAAGGTGGCAAGGGAGGAAAATCGAACTTGGGTTTGGTCTTGGCAATTGAACCAAGTGAAAGGACCCTTAAAAAAGGGACTAGTGAGCACTTAAATCGTTAGGGACCATTCTGATCTCAACTGCCAAGTCGCTCCAAAGGCAAGGCCCAATCATTGAGGAGACACAATCTCCTCTGCACTTGAGTCTTAAGTGCAGAATTTAAAAAAAGGTTCTGGTTGCAAGATCTTAGACTTCTTAAGGGGTATAGTTCAGATGTAGTTGGGTGCTTGACAGTGCAGAGACAACAAATAAAAGAAAACAAATGAAATGATATTAAAATGTATTCTAAATTGAACAAGCAGTCAATGAAATCCCTTTGGGAGTGGACAGATATAATCCCTCATTTTCTTTTTATTATTTTTATTATTTTTCTTTTAAATTTAGCTGCATTGCTTTGCACTAATTGAAGAGGAGCAATTTGAGTTTTGGTGATGCCACAGCACAAAGAGTTGCAGTAATCAAGTCATGATGGGAAAAAAGAATGTATGGCCATCTCCAAAGTCTTGGCAGTGACAAAGTGTTTAATTTTTGCAAATGTATGGAGTGACTGAAAACTAAAACCAATCACAGTGGAGATTTGAACAGAATACCTACTGAATACCTCATCCTGGTATTTTCATGCACTGTGCTCACAATATATGCTGCAGAAATAATTTGCGCAATAAGCTATTCCAAACACAGCTAACCTTTGAGTGACACCCAGTACTGCTTCCACTTCCTTTTTGCTGCTGGCTCCACCCTCTTATTCTTTTTGTGCACCAGAAAGTTCTTCACAGCCAGCATGCCAGCCTTTCGCACAGTGCCCTGCACTGCGGTGAGCAGAATGTCAGAGGGGTAAACGGAGCTGAGAGTTCCACTGCTTCTTTCATCACTGGCAGCTGAACTGGCCTCCTCAAGGCATTCCCTTGTTTGTCGGGAGTTCATGTCCAGCTCCTGACGGAAGTTCTCATAGACGCCTTGATCTCCACCTGGCTGACGGTCTCCTCCGCCCCCGCTGCTACTGCCACTGTCACTTCCCGCAAAGATGCTTTCACTAGCGGTGGAGTAGACGGAGAAGGATGCAGACATGGCCTTACAACGGCGTGAGGAATGTTCAAGCTCAGCAGCACCACCATCAATACCGCTGTCTCCATATTCACTGCCCTCACCCGCCGTAATATCCTTCACACAAAGAAAATGAGTTAATGAAGATTGAATGTGACAGAACTTTATATGGGACATCGTCCAAAACGTATCTCTTCTTAGAATGTCAACCAAAACAATAACAACAGCTTGACCTTTCATAAAAACAGTAATGGAAGTTAACTTCCATTGTACTCTAAACGGTTCATTTTTCTTTCCTCTTTTGACATAAACAAAGGAAGTGACCAATAGTGTAGTTGTTTACCTGTGCATAAAAAAGGAACAGAAAGAGGAAGGCATGCTAAAGAGAAAGTGACGGTTCCCTGTGCTGACAGTAAAGTTCCTCACAGGTTGATTATAGGAAATATCATGTTTCAAAAACACTGGTCTCCACAGTAGCTGTCAGAGACGTGAACATGACTGAGGGAAAATATGGTTTGAAGTTCCATTGAGACCTTTTCAACATCGGAAACACTTTGACTAGCAAAGACAAATTAAATCACATTATATATGCACAAACATGAAAGTTAAAAGCCTATTTGAATTTAGTATTAAAGGTCTTAGAGTGCTTTTATCTTTTGGATTTTACTAGACCTAAAAGTAGATGGAGAGTTAAAAGTGTTTCCTCAGAGAATGCCATTAGGGAGTTCCTCTTTTTAACCAGTTCCGGGGTCAGGCACTTTTAGCAACTAGGTTAAACAATGAATAGATGACACTATTTTGGAGCCTTGAAAATGGACAAACTGGACAAGCACATGATTCATAACTGTCATAAATCATTGATTGTCTATATTTTTTGAGAATGTGAAAAACCATGTGTTAGAAGCATAACTCACATGTGTTGTTTGTGCACGTCGTCCCTGCATACGTGAGCAGATGGTAGTCTGGTGATTGGACAGCCCTTCTGACAGGCAGTGAGAGCGACGACAGGGTAGAGTGTACGCTCCATATCCATTCCCTTCCTCCTCAGCAGGAGACAAGATCTCGCCATTCATTACACCTTCTGTCCTCTCTGTATTGTGTCCATTATAAAGATGGTGCGAGCCACGAAGAGGAGGTAGCCTCTGTGTGCAAAGTTCATCTAAAGAGTTGGCTCTCTCTCCTGAATGAGACTCCAGTGTCCTTGGGCTGGAGGTACGACGGCGTCCTCCACGGTTGGCAAAGCCTTTGTCTTCATCCTCATTTGTTCCTATAATTTCCTCTGTGCTTGTCAGATGTTCTTGGCTAAGGTCTGACAATGAGAACTCCATGGAATCATCTCTCCACATGTCAGCAGATTTGGAGCGCTTCTTCTTGAAGCTACCACCTTCCCGAGGACCATCTCTGGTCCTCTGCAGGTACGTGTCCTCACCTGTAAAAAGTCCATCATCTTCACAACCATCTGGCACCACTGTGTCCATCTCCACTCCGTCTTCTGAACCTGGCGTAATGGTGGGATCACCAATGTTATCATGGAAGGACATTGGCCGCAAGTTCATTGCCATTCGGTCCACCCAAATGGTTCCCCCATAGCTCTCCAAAGCATTTGTCTCACTAAACGGTTCTAGGCCATTTTCACTTAGGGATTGTGGGATGGAAGGAGTGCTGCTGGATTTTGTGCTGGACTCAGAGTTGCGGTGTTCAACCTTGCTGGTCGAGGCATGACGTGATCGTCGAGACTGTTTGTTAGATATGCGAAGTGATCGGGTCATGTGCTTTCGTGAGAGGTGGCCATGTCCCTGACTGTAGTAAGCAAGATCTCCATTTTGGCTCTCCACGTTTCCCATGGTTTAACGTCTGTAGAAGACACAACTTGGTGTAAATATGGGACATATCATTACCTATATAGATGAAGTTAAGGCCAATGAATCACTAGCAATATGTCTATATATGCCTGTGTGACATTTCAGTGACAGATTTGTAGTGTATGTCTTTGGGGCTCTCAAACCTGCTTGATCAGCAAATGCAACATTCTCTTCATATTCTATCTAGAGACCATAAAACAGTCACCATAGCATACCTGCAAGTCCAAGTATTATGTAAGGGGGTACAGTGCGAAAAGAGAAAGCAATAGAATGAAAGAAGAAGTACCTACAAAAGAGAAATTGAGCCCTTGCTAAAAGTGAGAACTAAATAGCATGTGATCAGAGCTCAACACCAGAAATATCTCTGACGCACACAAAGACACAAAACGAGAGTGTGAGTAAAGGAGTGGGATGTGAAACCTCTCAACCCCCTGTTGTGGGAACATCAGTGGATTTTACAATGACCTCCATTAGAGAGTTCACCGTATCTCAGCAATAACCTCCGGAAATTGAAGGTTCAATTAGGGTAAAATTCTAATAAATTAGTCCTTAGAAAAAAACAGAAATTAATTACAGAAATCCACCGAGTATCATTTATGGAATAATTTTCATAAAATGAATTTGGCATGTGGAAAATATTTGCAGAAGAATAGCCATATGAGAGATTTGCTCAGTTCCAAAACTTACAGAGGAGGCATTTTAGGCCATCATAGACACACTCTCAGCATGAAGTGTATCCCAAAAGGTAAGTTAATCATGCCAACTCATAATTGGTTATGATACATAGTTTGCACAAGCAATTACAGCCAATCCCATAATATTTCCATCCAATTCCCATTGTGAAAAAAATATTCAAGATGAAGTGCTAGGCAAGAGAAATTCTAAAATTCATGTCATGTCATACTGTGCAAGATTTGTGTGCAACATAGACTCATTCTGAAAACGTAGCCCTATATATGTTTCTGGAGACGAATTATGTAGCCAGAAGTACGTATGGCTGCATTTCGTTATTAAAACGAACGATAAACGTAGCGCCTGGGACGTATTTGGCACACTCCAAAAATGCATAAAGAGGTACATTTTCAGAATGAGCCTGGGTTGTTTGTGTGTCTTACGCTTAGCAGCATTCTAAATAGCTGAACTTCTGATATTGTCCTGCAAGGTTTTAAGCTGCCTCAAAACCCCATCCCTATTGTGTTAGCACATGATGACATCATGTATATAAGATCAGCAGCAGTACCTGAGGCAGAAGCAGTGGATTAGATGCACTTCCAGACGGCCATGTTCTTAATTGTTGACCTCATGGTCATGATCAGCCCTGCAGCAGTTTTCCCTAAAAAAAAAGGAACACAACACATTTTAAACAAAAGAACAGGGAAAGATTAAGTCTAGACACAAGAATAGTTTGGATATCTGCAGACAAATGAGACATGCAGAAGGGTTTGGGTTTCTAAGCATGCGGTGGATGGATTTCAAGTCACATATGAGAACATGACAGCACACCTGTTCCAAGGTGCGGTCACAGAAATGCATAACATTCATATAACAACGCTTCACACACCCTCCCCTGCTGAATGAGAAGAAGAATTTGTTGAGATTCGTCTCAGTTCCATAAAAAGCAGACAATACAGCAATTATGGCAGAAGATCAAGGCTTCCCAGCAGTAGTCTTAAAGCTGAACCCAGTTATATATTCTTCAATGCCATTCTGACCTAATTTCTTCTAATCCAGAGAGAAGAGTTGAGAGAAAGTCTCATCTCCATATTGCAGCAGGTACAATAATAAGATTCCGTTCAGACTACGCACTCTTAGTGCATTTATGGATTAGCCTCAGAATGACACGGTCACTGCCCCAGTAACCAGGAGATATAAATATTATGAAAAAGAAGAGAGAGAATACACTTCTAGGGGTTATAACACATCGGATCCATTCAAACTTCATTCATTCATTCATTCATTTTCTTGTCGGCTTTGTCCCTTGCGGGGTCGCCACAGCGGAATGAACCGCCAACTTATCCAGCACGATTTTACGCAGCGGATGCCCTTCCAGCCGCAACCCATCTCTGGGAACTTCCACACACACATTCACACTCATACACTACGGACAATTTAGCTTACCCAATTCACCTGTACTGCATGTCTTTGGACTGTGGGGGAAACCCACGCAAACCCAGGGAGAACATGCAAACTCCACACAGAAACACCAACTGACCCAGCCCAGCCGAGGTTCGAACCTACGACCCAGCGACGTTCTTGCTGTGAGGCAACAGCACTACCTACTGCGCCACTGGGTTGCCTCCATTCAAACTTATATAGCAGAATAAAACCAAGACATATCTAGAAACCAGAATATCATTGAAAAACTTTTATTTGGTTCTATTGATATGAAAACCACCTCAAACCAGCCTAGTTTTCTTATCGGTATTGTAATTGGTTATTGTGATGTTGTTCTTGTTCGCTTATGTGCTCTTTCTCACTGCCAGCGGGTTAATATTTCAAACAGTGTGTGTAACAGAAGAGGTCAACATGCTGTGAGGGTCAACAAGACCTTAAGTCTAACAGAGTGAGAAATGGAGACCCATCTGATGATCTCTATCCTCAAGACAACAACCGTGTTTGTTTGTATATGTGCGCAGTGATCGAAAAATCCTGCACTGCAGTAAGTCTACTCAACCTTGCCGTAGAGTTACATAAACTAGGGTTGACCCCATTTTTTTGCTGTACTTCACTTGTTTTCACAGCTCTCTACATTTTAGCTCTTTCTTTCTGTTCATATCCCCTCCTCTACACCATTAGATTCATGCTCCACGTGATATGTAAGCTATTATATCAGCAATTCTAAAGTGAAGTTCACTGGGGGTTGAAAAAGAGAACCAAACTCTACTGGGAAAAAATGCATCTTTAGTAGTACAGCTTATTCTGTTTCAGATTAGCCACTTTCACAGTAGCTACTCGTGAAGATAATCTTTTTCCAAATCTGACGACAATCAAATGGCATTTTGTGCATGTAGGTTTGCTAGCTTTATTGTTATAAATAGCAATTTAATACAAATTTACCAACTGTACCCATTGTCGATACCTAATTGGAATGTTTTAATCCGCCATTATTAGTTTTGTGTATATAATGATATACTTTTTTAACAACAGGACTTTCACTTTTCACAACGTTTGCATTTTCAGGCCCTAAAATGTCTGGTTTTTAACCCATTTGTGCCCAAATTAAAAAAATTATCAGGCATTTAGCCTTGTTAATAGTGTCCTATATGAACATGTTTTGCATTTATTTTATTCAGGTTTTTGATTTTTTTTGTCAAGAAAATCATATTTGAGTGGACAAATATGTTGTAAGAACCTTTCAATGCAAAAATTTGAATAGGAGGAGAACATTTAGCATTCTAACTCAAAACAACTGCTTTCAACAGACCAGTTCTTATATTCATAAAGTATTTTCAGTGAATCTCACTTTTGCAGACATCTGACTGAAATAGTTAGGTTAGTAATAAGTGAAGCTACTGATTCTGTTTGTGGAGTTGTTTAATGATCCTGATGAGCTGAGATTTTGAGAGTTTTTTTTTGAGTTTTCAGTAGAGGTCCAAAGGCCATGTTGTAGGAACCCTTCAATGTAAAAATTTGAACAGGAGGAGAACATTTAGCATTCTAAGTCAAAACAACTGCTTTCAACAGACCAGTTCTTACATTCATAAAGTATTTTCAGTGAATCTTACTTTTGCAGACATTTGACTGAAATAGTTAAACAGGTTAAAAGTGAAGCTGCTGATTCTGTTTGTGGAGTTGTTTAATAATTCGGATGAGCTAAGATTTTGAGAGATTTGAGTTTTCAGTAGAGTTCCTAAGGCCATGTCCACAAGTGCACAGTCAATTTTGTAAACAAAAAAGTTTTTTCTCAGTTTTCTAAAAAACACAGACCCTAGTGCTTTAAAGATTTTCACCCTGACAAGAGTTTTCAAAAATCTGGGTTTCAGTAGCCTGATACAGCAATTTTGTGTAGAAAAAGTTGCAATTTAGACAAACTCCAAGTTTGTGTGGACAGCAGGGCATAAAGTTGTGACTGAATTCAGTTGTAGTTTTAATCTTTCTCCAGTAATTCCGCTTGGTAACAGCAGGGGTTCATCATTCTCTGTTCAATTAGCACTTTAACTCTGCTCCAGTGTTATTTTAAGTGTTATTTCCAAGTGGTAGAAGTTAATTTTTTTCTGAGGATTTTGTTGTATTAAATTGTGTATCCAAATTATAGGTAACACTTTATTTGGATGGTCCATTTGAGTATTAGTAGACTGTTTGCTTAATATCTGCTGACACTGCTCCTTCAACAGACATTTAACTGACTATAAGAAACTTTGCAAGTACATTTCAACTTACACTAACCCTAACTATAACCCCAATCCTAACCCCAACCTAACAGTCAATTTATAATCTAATGAGAATTAGTTGACATGTAGAAACAACGTAACAATTCAACAAACGGACCATTAATATAAAGAGTGACCAAATTCTATTTTAAAGAAAATATATCAGTTAAAGAGATCTCTTGAAAGATTTGCTTTGTTTGGATGAATCTAGAGACCATCATGATTATGTTGATATATATTTGTGAAGGAAAAAAAATTTTAACATGAAAATTGACTTTATTTGGGAGGGTTTGCTTCCATTTTTAATCCTGGAATTAGGGGACGCTGAAAGCCTCAAGTGAAGGAAAGTAAATCAATTCCTTTTTTTTTTTTCTTGAAATCTTTTATTTGGTTGTTTGGTTGCATGTCATTGAAAAATTCAACATGGAAAACATGTAGAAAATTACTTCTAAAAGGAAAATGGCAACTATGAAATTTGGCAACTATAGTTGCAGGTGGGCTTAAATAGGTTGATCGAAAATGTCCATTGAGTAATGTCTTCTACTTCAAATCTAATGCCTCGAAACAACTCATGATACAATATTTCCAACATGAACACATCAATAGCTAAAGTTGTCATAGATTTCAATCTTTCAGAATAAAGAAACCCATATTTAAATGCCTGAAAAATGTTGCCCAACATGGCCGCCAACTTGTTTTAAACAGAATTTCTACAGTCTGCTCTCCCTATTAATGTAGTACACAAGCATATGTGCATTAATCAAACACAGATCTATTACCATCTGATCTGATTCCATTAAATATCAAATCTTCAGCTTGAAAACATACTCCAGATGGAATATCTCAGCGGGGATCTACAGTTAAAATGTCACTGCAGTCATAACCAAAAGGTTAGTGAAAATCGATGAGAGAAACTGTGATCCCGATGAGCAGAGTGGCAAACGTGAGTCAGCGGATGAACCCAATGACCTGCTGCCCACTCTTTTCGCTCCCTCCCTCCCTTCATCCTATTCCTCACCTCCATGCTACTGAGATCCAGCAATAATAATGTGTGAGAAATCTCAGCATGATGACAGTAGACCCCATACTACTGTAAACAAAATGCGATGGCCACAGTGTGTTGAGATGCTTATATGTAGCTTTTGTTGTTTGTGAATGCAGTAGATGTTTTGTGATCTGGAAGCCGGACATCTCCTGCAGGGCAGAGGCAGGTGGAGAGGATGGAGGAAGGGAGTGTTATGGTGGAACAGCCTGCTGGGCCTTGTAGAGTCTCACTGTGAAACTTTAATCACAGGCACTTAGAGGACACCACCTCCTCCTCCACCTCCTCCACTGTGAAGAATGTGCAAGCCGGAGCTCCGTTATTAAACCACACACACTGATCTCACTGTGGTGTATATACTGATATGAACACTGCTCCAAAAGACCATACAGAACATCTTTTTATTCTATCTGCTAGTCTTTTATTTCTCTTTTTTTCTGTCCTTACTTTGTATTTAATATCATATCTAGTATACATTTTTCTTTAAAAACGGCAATAAAAATTCTTTCTTTCTTTCTTTCTTTCTTTCTTTCTTTCTTTCTTT
>LR812528.1:30445266-30770266 GCA_903798195.1 Danio kyathit
AAAAAGATGTGATTTATTGTTACACTTTGCAGTAAGCCCACATATTTACTTAAAATGCATGTGTTTGCAACGTTTGTAATGTTTTCCAAGGCAGTTTTAAGCTTTCGGGCACAAGAATTTATAATGTTTGCAATGTAAAGAAAGTTAATAGAGACTATACAATGCTATTTTACATTTGCTAACTACATCGGTACTTTCAGACTCCCAGAAAACTATAAAGCACTGTTTATTTTATTTGTATCTTCGCTACTTTATTTATCGATGCTTGTTTATTATATTTTATGCAGATGTACCGTCCCACAAAATCATCCTAATCACTTTAAAATTACAAATTCTTTCTAAATAGAACCATTGAAATCATATGCTGAAATATACTCAATATCACAATATGTATCGTAGATAAAATACTGGATTGTAATTTTTTTCCATTATCGTGCAGCTCTACCCCCTATTATTAGCAAAAAAATTCAGAACAAACAGCTGTTATACAATGACTTGCCTAATTAACCTAGTTAAGCCTTTAAATTGCACGTTAAACTGAATACTAATTTCTCGAAAAATATCTAGTGAAATATTATGTATTGTCATTATGGCAAAGATAAAAGAAATCAGTTATTAGAAATTAATTATTAAAACAATTATGTTTAGAAATGTGTTCTTTCAGTTAAACAGAAATTGGGGGGGAAAATAAACATGGGGGGCTAATAATTCAGGAGGGCTAATAATTCTGACTTCAACTTTATATCACATCTTAATAAACATGAAATACAAAACACATACAGACATTTATTTCCCTTAAACTGATTTATACATACTTTAACTGCATTAAAATAGGCTTCAACACAAAGTGAATGTTTTTGGACTTGACGATGTAAGCTCACACCATTAAAACAGCAAATACAATAATATTGTAGACAACAAACAGGGCAGTTTTTAATGAAATTGAAATGGCATCAAGGACTGTCACACTCCAAGAAGGGCTTATAAAAGCACTATAAACCTTAATACAAGTGTTCAGTGACTCATGCACTATATTTTAAGACTTTAGCGTCATTTGATAGCTTTGTGTGAGGAAATGAAATTGCAGTCACTATGCTCCGGAAAGGGCCATTCATTTTTCTTTAGAAAGAAACAACTTGAATATTGAGCTATAAATAACTGCTTTTGTGTTCCACATGGAAAAGAAAGTGATATGGGTTTTGAAATACGAGTAAATGGTGACCGAATTTCTATTTTTGGGTTGAGTATCCGGTTAAGCTGGTATACAGCAATGTTATTTACCATTTTTAAAAATAACATACTTCACTTTAAAATTTGAAAATACTCTTAAAAAAAACAAATATCTCCAACCATTACATCCCGACCATTCAAATGTTTGAGCACAGTAAGCTTTTTTAAAGAAATAAGACAAGAATGCATTAAACTAAACAAAAGTCACAGAAAAAAAATGAACAACTTTACAAAACATTAGTATTTCAAATAATGCCTTTGTTCTGAATTTCTAAGAAAAATAAATAAAATAAACAGCAATTGTTTAAAGGTCCCGTGAAGTGCTTTGAAACATGCGTTTTTATTTTTTTGTTTGACGTAATCTCAACTAAAATACAGTGTTTAAATAGTGTACATAGTGTAGCTCCTCCCCTTTTTAACAGCCAATAGTGTTTTTTTGATCACCGCTCTGCCAGTGAGAGTGGTTGAGCTCAAGCGTATCAGATGAAAAGCAAATGAGAAGTGGGCGGGCATGTCAGATACAGAGAGCATTAGATTGGTCATGACTTGATGAGAAACTGAAGTATGAGGTGATGTAAATAAAACCGTTGATCCATTTAATGCAGAGTTCAGACTGCATGATTTTCAAAGTAGTCGTATCACGGGTGTTTTCACACTGCATGTCTATCTGGGCTAGCGCTTCGTCGATGCTTTAATTACACTGTAGGATAGATCAGCAACAGGGCGTTTCACACTGCATGACTTTACAGTAGGAAGAATCCCAGACAACTTTGTCTCGGTCCAAAAACTACGTCTCTCACAACCAAACACACGCGAGAAGTGACATGGAAACAACAGGCCACGTAGTATATCTTTTGTTATTACATAGTGATTTTGTAACTACATAGTGAGAAAGAAGCCTTTAGTGGGGTAAAAAAAATTACTTCATCTGCTTTCCTGGTTTTGAAGGGAATTAGCAATTTCAGAACACATTTCACATGACATGATTTTGACAGCTTCAGATATTTAGCATGACAAATATCTCACGGGTGTCGGCGACTCATCGACAATTCTCTCAGATCACGTCTTTGATAGTTCACACTGTGTGATTGTTACTCAAGTGAACGAGCACCGATTTACCTGTGATTTCAGGCATTTGTCTGTGATTTCTCAAAACCTGCCAAAATCAGGGCTAAAATCATGCAGTCTGAACACGGCATAAATGAAAGTGACAAACTACAAGCTTTACATGTTTGTATAAGTTTCATAACTTCTAAATGCAAATTTTGTTACTGTTTTGAAGCACACTAGGTTTTTGAAATCTTAAATACTAACAATACTGATACTAACTAAAAATATCTAAAAATATCTAAAAAACTATATTTTAATTTCATGGGACCTTTAATGACAATAATAATAATAATAATAATAGTTTGTTGAGCCCCATCTTGATCATGTGACACTGAAGACTGAAGTAATGACGCAGAAATTTTAGAACATTTTAAAATGTATTCAAATATTTTTCTAATAATATAAATGCAGCCGTTCAGCATAAGATTTTTCAAAATGTTTTAAGACCAAAAAATTAAATTAAATCCTCCTGTTAGACACAGCAAGAGTGGAAGGAGGGCAAGTGCTGCTGAAATTTCAGTCACAACACGAACATTCACAGTGAAAAGCATCCGCTGACATACAAAGCCCAAAACACCCAGAGAGAGTCTCATTGTCAAACTGCACACATCCCATGTCAAAACTGTTCTAGGTACAGAGTGCCTATCCGTGCCAAATTCTGTCAGAAGCAAGTATTCAAAGTTCATATGCCATCTTATAAAAAGGATAACCGCCGATTCATGCTTCAATTACTAAGGGCGCTATTACAAGATCCTTATTACTCATTTTAATAGGCTTAATGCCACTAAGTATATGAGTTCAATTGAGTTCAATTCTGACTCATTACTGAATCTTCTTTCTATAATTCCTTGTTCCCTCTTTAATTATCAATCATAGTGGCTACAGATACCGACCTTTCGCAGAAGGTGTGCAAGCAGGGCAGGACTTTAGGATTGTGGTAGTGGTCCAGACAGATACTGCACACCAGGAACTGCTTGTCTATCTGACGAACCACTGGGCTTGTGCGGCCGGTCTCAAACTTCGCCATTGTGACAGACATCCAAAGACGGGGCCGAGGGCCAGGACACACCTTAACCTGAAGAGAACAAGATAATGAGTTAAAAACGTTTTTCAGATTTAATCTAATATGAAAGATTTCTGTGCCTCCATTTAAACCTTTTTCACTCAAAATTCTGATGCAACAAAAAAAGCTACAAATATTTTTCCAGATCATATGAATAAAGCAGTTTAATCCAACTCTTCTGAAGAGACTAGATCCAAGATGACCAGATTTAATTTAGTCCTTCAGGGTGCTTTTACAATGGTGCACTTCAGGGTTCATCTGATGTCAGAGTTCATTTGGAAAGTGTGAACAGTCTTTTGAACTCGGGTGTGCATCCACAAACCGTACTCGAGTCTGTTTGAAAGGGGTGGCCCTGAGGTGCGGTTCATGCAAACCTCAGTACAGGTCATTTTAGATGTGAAAGCAATCGCACCAATCAAACTCAAAAAGGCAATTTAACAAGGCAAATGTGAAGAAAAAAAAAACGTATTCACATAGATACAGCTTGACATGCAAAGACAAACCTCAGTGGAACATGGCGAAACAAGAATGAACTGCACTGGTCCTCACACATCAGTAGACCCCATTCCTTGTCAAACCTCCCATTTTTGCCGGGATTCTCCAGTTTAAATTTTTTCCCATATTTCTCCTGTATTTTTAATCTTTCTATAAAAAGTGAAAGTAGCATCACAGAGCCAATAATTGCAAGAGCAGTTCAAGAGAATTATCCTTTCACTTTGTTTTGGATTGAAAGCAAGTTGAAATTAATATTAAAGGGGTGGTCCACTATGATATATTTGAAACTTTAGTCGATGTGTAATGTAGCTGTATGAACATAAACAACATCTCCGAGTGTAATACGCTCAAAGGTCAATGCAAAGGGAGACATTGGCTTTTACAGAGTTAGCTTAGCAAAGCCTACAGCGAACAAAGTTTGGGGACTACAAAAAAATACATCCGGGCTAGTGGGATCACAAGGGTTTCCGGTTACACGCATTTACCTCGCGCATACACTGCACGCAGCGAAGGGGCATGGTAAGAGGCACTGTAATGTTATAGCAGAGAAAGCGAAAATGCAGTCCAAACACTGCTATTTTTACAGAGCTTTTTTCTTTATGTATTTGGGCTTCTGAAGGACACGACACAAAGAGAGAAGTGCTTACAGTTTAATTTTAATTATGTTCCAGAGAATTATAAAAAATATATATAGCTAGCATTTGACAAAAGATAACTTCCAGAATCTCTCCCAGTTCAGTGCTGGTTCGGTTAAAACTCCTCAAAGGAGCAGCTCCAACAAGCAGAGGCTGTGGATTGTGAGTCCCAACCTGCAAGTATGTTTATTTGTTAAAATTCATATATTACATGCATAGTGTCTAGTGTTAACTGTATGTTGTAGCGAGGATGTAAACAAGTGGAAATGCTGTTTGGCATCGCTAACAATGTAGCTACAAATTCATATTTATCAGTCAAACCGCTGTAAACACCCACAATATTCAGCAGCGCTGCAGTGTCTCTCTATGCGGCCGCTTTTCCTGCATTCTACATCTCGAATAATGAACTCGCAAAAGATATGTGAACGTTTCATATTACTTACACATGCTTATTCCGAATATATGTGAAAGACATGTAAAGCGTTGAGTTAGGTAAAAAAATACAGGACAGCTCTCCTAAATCATGTTGCAGCAGAAAAATCTATCAAAACTCACACGGGTCGCATTCCACATCTTGTGCTTTATTCTCCTGTCAACAGTGTCACTGTATATTACAGAAAAAGAACTTAATTCGAGCATCAGAGAAAAATAAAAATAAACATCGCTCCCGCACACATGTGGTTCTCATGTTACATGCGTCTACAGACTGATCACTCACACACAAATACTGTACATAAAATGGAGATTCTCTCTAAAAGGAGCCACACCCTATTTTTACTCGATAAAGACACTTGTCAGATTTTATTTTAGAGTGCAGGCATGAGGTTTATCCTTTTCATTTTCTGTCTGATTAAGGCTTAAACAGGTACGGCTAACATCTACTCTGACTGACAGTGTTTTCACAGCTGAGGCAAAGCTCATGCTTGTGGAGGCGTGGCGCTTTACTGGTGACGTGGAGCCGATCGGCGAATCACAGCACATTACAATAGCTGACCAATCAGAGACTCTTGAGGGCAGGCCTTTCGGAGGAACTAGGAAATATGACATTCGTTTTCATGTAAGCAGAGAAGCTGTATATAATCAAAGTAAGATATATGAAAAAAACAACGTGATTTTCTACAAGTATGAGCACACATTGCTTTGCATCTTACACGGACCCTTTTGGCACTTTGGGATTTGGGTGTGTTTTTAAACAGACAAAAACACTTAATAGTAAGCTATGTAAACAATTCTGTCCTGGCGTGTTTTATTTCATACACAAATAATTTTGTTTTTTTATTAGCATAAACAATTACGAAGGCAATCGAATGCTTTTATTATAGATCTGTGGATTGAACCTCTGTTATCAAACAAATCAAAGAGTATCCAGTATTTTTACATTCCAATATTCACAGGTATGAGACCCTTTTCAAAAGATGGCTATGACGCCTTTAACAGTAATCATGAAAGTTTTTAATATTTAGATTTTTTTTTTTTAAAGAAACGTACATTTATAAAGCTATATTTTGTGTTATATCATCTCTGCTTTAAAAAAAAAAAACACCTTATTCAAGGTGTCTATAATGCTGCGTCTATAGGCGGGACAGTAAATTTGATATTGTTCTCTTATCTGGCTGATGTTATCAGTCTCACACCATTCATTCATTTTCTTTTTGGCTTAGTCCCTTTATTAATCTGGGGTCGCCACAGCGGAATGAACCACCAACTTATCCAGTATATGTTTTTATGCAGCGGATGCCCTTTCAGCTGCAACCCAAGACTGGGAAACACCCAGTCATTCACACACACACACACACACACACACACACACACACACACACACACACACACACATACACTATGGCCAATTTAGCTTATTCAATTCACCTACAGCGCATATCTTTGGACTGTGGGGGAAACCGGAGCACCCGGACGAAAAGCCACACGAAGAGAACATGCAAACTCTACACAGAAATGCCAACTGACCCAGCCGGGGCTTGAAAAAGCAACCTCCTTGCTGTGAGGCGATCGTGCTACCCACTGCGCCAACGTGACACGTAGTCTCACAGTATATTTTTCCTTTTTCTTCAAGTCAAGGAATTGACTTTTTTAACTACTTAAATTTATGTAAAAAGTAATGTTGGCACATTGGTTGATTAATTGATTACGTTTGGGCTGCTTACAGATTTGTTTAATACTTGCTAACTTGTTTAGTACTTGATATACTTGACTGAAATAAACGTATTTCAATAAATTTGTCTTAAAATATCCTTTTAATGTAATTTCTTGTTTACACGTGTTAGTTTTTGCTTCATATTTAAATCTATTTGTGTTCAGGTAATAGAATGAATTACTCTAAGTCCAAACACCTATAGCTACTCAAATGGCTTGAAGAAATTGATTGCGGCAAACCATTTAAGCTGACTAACTTTATTCATTTGAGTTCAGTTAACTTAAACCATTTACCGCAATCGGTTTCCTAAAACCGTTTGAGTAGCTATACAGCTGTTTGACTTAAACTGTTTCAGATAACTGAACTCAAACATTTTAAGTTCAGTTATCAAATCTGTATAATTTACTAATACACTATGGCCCAGTTTCACAAACAGGGCTTAGATTAAGCCAGGACTAGGCCTTAGATAAATTAGGCTATTTAACCCACATTTATAAAATGACCTTAGAAAAATATATTACTGGTGTGCACCTGGAGAAAAACAAATTACACTGACGTATTTTACGACATCTCACTGCAAGTTATTTTGAGTTGAGACAGCTCAAACATGCAATTTAATCTTGACTAGCCTTAAACCTTGTTTGTGAAACCGGAGGTAAATGTTTGATGATATGAACTCAAATAATATAAGTGCATATGATTCAATATAAGTTTACAGCACTCAAACCATTTGGTTTCAAGACTTAAACAGCTGCAATCGGTTTCCTCAAATGGTTTAAGTTAACTTAAAGGGCACCTATGGTAAAAAATCTACTTTTCAAGCTGTTTGTACAGACATATGTGTAGGTATAATAGTGTATATACCGTCATATTGGGGTGATATAAACACACCCAGTCCTTTTTTTTTTTCAATGTAACAGCATAAAAACGGTGGACCAATTGGAGCGGTTTTGAAACTGACTGCAACTTGAGGTAGAAGTGCAGTCCCCCCGCCCACCGAATTGACAGCTGTGTATTAACATGTCTCAGTAGTAATGTGTATAATCATATAAACAAGACAGCACGTGCACAAAGCAACCAGGAATAAAACGTCTGTTCAGTTTGCTAGGATCATCAATCATCATCAAATGTGATCAGGAGTGAGTTTTACAAGTTTAAAATCTTTTAAAACAGTGCATGTTTGTAATGAATTACAGCGATATATTTCATCACCACAGCCGCGTGTCAGAACAGTTATAAAAGAAGACACTTCAACCCCGGTTTGTGGACGTTAAATCAGGTTTATTTTGTACATTAACATAACAGATATGCATACATCTGTGGAAATTAATATGTATCCTGTCACATTTGCGTGCAAAAAGAGTGCAAAGCTAAACGCGCGCGCTGTCTGTGTGTGTGTCCGCACTGTGTGTGTGTTTCTGTGTGTGTGCGTGAACTTTGCAACAACATTGTGTGTGACTCATTGTTGCAACTCCCCAACAAATGCATTAAATAATCATTGGTAAAGTTTTTACTGTAGTATTTCTCACAAACATTACATGAGATCTGCTTCCTTCTCGTCTGTATGTTGACTGAGGCAGCAGAGGGTGGAGGCATGCTGATAGGCACGAGGAAACGGTGGGCGTGAAGGACTAGCCTTAAAGGCGCAGTACACAAAAACCGCCACCTGATGGTCAGCGCTATAAAGTAGAAACTTCTAAAAGCTATAACAAATTATCTGATGGGTGTTTTGAGCTGAAACTTTACAGACACATTCTGGAGACACAAAAGACTTATATTAAATCTGGAAAAAGGGGTAACCTAGGTGCCCTTTAACTTATTATCGGGTTTTGCAGAGTAGATAACACTATCCTTGACTATTTCTTTTTATTATTTCAGCAACTAATGAGCCTAAATAACCACGTTCACTGTAATTTTCTGCACCACACACACACAAAAAAAAAACTAAAGAGAGCCCATTAATTAGATTTAAGTATATCATTAACATCTAGTTGTTCAGCTTGGTTCTGTTCACAGTGCTGAATCTGTGTAATTAGGGATTAATTAGGTTGTTTGATTAATTAAGTGTTCGTCACCCCCATAAATTATTGTTTTGTGTACAAAATAAGTTCAAACACAGAAACATGAACTTAATTCAACTGCAGTTTGTTTGTACTCTGTTTTTTTTGCCCCCTTTAACCTCTGAGTTTCAACAGAACTTCTTATATTTGATTAAAAATATTTTAAATAATGTAAATGACATTATTCTCATTTGTGTGGAAACTATCCAAATGAAAAATATGAACAGAAGGCCTGCTGAGCTGCAACCAAACCAACTTTCACACAAGAAAATAATCATTATCCAGCATGGGCATGGAACACAGTATTTCATCAGAAGAGAAGAGCACAGAAAATTGGATTATGGAGTTGGGAGGCAAATAGATGCTGGCAATTGTCATGCCACTTTTCCAGATGAGACGCAACAACGGCGGGCGGGCAGATAAGTGCTGATACAAGAGCTTGAGCTACTGCTGAGGCCATTACAAGCTCCTGCAATGTAGGAGCATGCTGGGACGCTTTTTACTTTAGCTGTGCTCCAGGCAAAGAGATACGAGACTGAGGTAGAAGTAATATGGCAAGATGTTAAATCAGCGTTTAACACTGGGCCACAGATATACGACGCACCTGCAGCATGCTAAACATCAAAATCAGCAGCCATAAAAAATCGTATTGTGCTGGGCATTTTTTGCAGATATAGCGAAACATGGTAAACTCAGTGAAACAATTAAAAATTGTAATATTACTCTTGTGCCATACTCTAACACAACATGCATCAACATATCTGACCATTTTACCCCGTAGTTATCATTTAAAAAAAAAAGTTTGATTAATAATTCATAGATGTTATTTTAATTATTTATCTAAATAAAGTGTAACACTCACACAACATGCACATTATGTTTTAGATTATGTTATACACATTACACTATATAGCCACAGCCATATCAACCTGCAGCCCAAGACTCACTCACTGAAGCTAAGCAGGGCTGAGTATCTGGATGGGAGACCACATGGGAAAACTGGGTTGCTGTTGGAAGTGGTGTTTGTGGGGCCAGCAGGGGCTGCTCAACTGTGGTCTGTGTGAGTCCTAATGCCCCAGTAAAAGATAAGGGGACACTATACTGTCAGTGGGCGCCGTCTTTTGGATGGGACATTAAACCGAGGTCCTGACTCTCTGTGGTCATTAAAAATCCCATGGCACTTCTCGTAAGGAGTAGGGGTATAACCCTGGTATCCTGGTCAAATTCCCTTTATTGGCCCTTACCCATCATGGCCTCCCAATCATCCCCATCCACTGAATTGGCTCTATCACTGTCTCTCAACTCCACCTATAGCTGGTGTGTGGTGTGTGCACTGGCGCCGTTGTCCTGTGGCTGCCGCTGCATCATCCAAGTGGACGCTGCACACCGGTGATGGTGTGGAGAGACCCCCCTCATGATTGTGAACTGCTTTGGTGTATGGCCATAGACAGTAAAAGCGCTATATTAATACACATTATGTTATATACATTATGTTATATACATTATGTTATATTATATTGGTCTAATACTTTATCCAACAGGTAATAATAATTATAAATATTTAAAATAATGTTTGTAGATATTACCACATTGATTGTTGGCTATGTATGCTTGAATAAAGTTATTATAATTACAAGTATTATTATTTAAAGTATTGAAAGTATTATTGTTTTATTAGTCTAATGTTAGGATTTTGGTTTATCACTAAAGGCCCGTGCACACCGGTACGCTTTTTGCTTGCGTTTTCTGTCAACGTTTAACGTCTCGTAACAAAATAAAGGGCGACAATGCGATCGTGCACACCAACGCGAAAAACACCAGGCATAAAAGTGTAATTTTTTAAGGAACGCCTCTTGATCGTTGCCACCAATCATGCCAATCTGTCCATGTGCGCGGACCATCCATAACAACAAGCATGTCAACTTTCCGTCTTCTTCTGTGTTAGAAGCGAGTGTCAGAAGCTTAAAGTTGTGTAGTGCCATCTAACGTCAAGGAGTGATTTTGCATATTGTTCTGCTCGACGTCAGTGAAAATCGAGTGGGTTTGAATGCGGTAAAACGTTTCGAAAAACGCTGACAATAAACGCAAACGAAAAGCGTCCCGGTGTGTACAAGCCTTAAGGCTATGGATAAAAATCTCACTTAATAATACAATAAAATATAGTTTATAATTAATCTTAAACTACTGTAGTTTTTATTTTAAATGCAATTAATTGCAATCATTACCAAAATGTTTAGAAACAGTTCTTTTTGCTATTTTATTTATAAAATGTCTACACAATATACACAGTAAGAAGTATTAGCCCTTCTGTGAAATTCAATTCTTTTAAAAATATTTAAATTTCATTTAACGCAGAGAGGATTTTTTTTCAACACAATTTTAAACCTGACAGTTTTAATAATTATTAAAAAAATATTAAAAAAAAAAAAAGAATTAAACATTCACAGGAAGGAAAGCTAATAATTTTGACTTCAACTTTATATAACTGCTATATTATATAATACAGTGCTCAGCAGATATAAGTACACCCCTCACAAATCTCTCTTTTAAATTCATATTTTTAATAGGAAGCTATTTATTATTATATTTATGCATATACAATAGATTAGTCAGTACTGAAGCCAAATCTGGAGCTTATCTAACAAAATAACTTACGATAACGGTCCAAAAACCAGTACACCCAAATATACTGTATATGTAATAGAAAAATATTAAATACATTTAAAAAAAGAGGAAAAATCAAGAGAAGCAAAAAATTAGAAATTTAGTTGAAATTTTGTAGGTTGTAATTTTTTTTCAATATTTTGCTTTACTGTAATTGCATTATCTTTTAATTTCTAAATGTGTTTTTGGTGACTAAAATATAATATAAATGTAATAAATATATCTGTTTAATAAATCTGTTTATTTTACATGCACCAAAATACATTGTCTATATACATTCACTGAGAAATGGATATAAATATTCAGTTTCAAAATGGGGTGTACTCTATTATGCGGAGCACTGTATATAATCAATTGCTTTATTGCATCTAACTTAAATAAAAAAGTGCTGCTTTGTTGACTAGCTATTTTATACTGACTGTATCAGAAATATCTAATTTGCTAGATTTATTAATGGAGAACAAATCAAAAGTTATTCCTCATTCATATCTCGTATTCAGAAACATGCATGAAAAGGCCCATAACTCAGGAAAATCTCTGTCTGATCAGTTTGCTGACCAGTGTTTCATTATCACTCCTTCAGTCTGTCACTCCTGCTCTCTGCCATGTTTTGACAGCGAGTGTCTTGTTCTGGATGTATAAGTGATGGTGGTAACACGAGAACTGATACCCGTTCCCTTTGCCCGATCTCAGTAATCCTCCTTCCCCAAAGCCCCTTCACTCTCTGATTTGATGTGTTGATGTTTGTGGGCTATATTTAGACACATGTCTCACTTGGGTCGGCTTAATAAGGGTTACGTCCAGCAGCGGATGGCTGGGATTCTTTTGCCACAACACAGAAAGAAGAGCCTGAGCAGGAAACACATACACATACGACACGTACACTGAATGATCATGTGACTGAAACGTTTGCAAAGCATATTTATTCATGATACACAGCTGAAAATAAACTAACACATCTAAAATAAACACATCTGAATATAAGAGCAGGGCATTTTCTGTCAGTGTGCATAGAAAAGAAAATGTGGGAAAAAAAAAATAAAAAGTTGGCATGTGTGTGAGGTGTACATATAATTTTCAAAAGCATTCTTAAATAGTTTTTACAGTAATACAAGTATTTTATTTTATATAATAATTGACATACATTACAAAGTATTAATTAATTTTTAAAAAATATTTTTTTGGAAAGTCACACTACTTTTCTGGTTTTAAAAAGGTCACATCGTTTGATATTTTCAGACTAACCTAAATTTACAGATACTATTTTAGGACAGACCTATTACTGATCCTGTTTGCATTTTTTAGATTCAGGGAGCCCAAATTTGATCTTATAATAATATTATTATTATTATTATTATTATTATTATTAATATTTTGTTTGTTTCTATTAAGTTTCATTACCACATTGTGCTATCTGTTATAGTACTGTATTTATGTATATATTGTATTTAATTCAAATATATATTATTAATTTTAATAAAACTTGTTTATATTGTATTATAGTATTTATTAATTTCAATCAGTTTTGTCTAGTTTATTAAGTATTACCTTTTTACTTGTTGGTCGTTTTATTTTAATACATTTTATCTTATTTTTATTAATGACAGAAGCATTTATAGATTGTCTTTAAAGTATTTCTTTATGTAATAAATAAACAAATGTTTAATAAATAAACTTTTATTATTTTTAAGTTATTTTTATTTTATTACATTTTTTTTTAATTACTTGTCCTTTATTTTTTTTACCATTCTTTTATTATTTTTTTCCCTGCAATGTAGTCAGACCTGATAATTTTGATTGCATGATAGTATAATTAAAAGCAATATATAATTCATAATATCATTGTTGTGCTTTTAAATTAGTTGCATGCGAACAAAGTAGGGCTGGGCGGTTTTTCCGATTTTTTCGATTAATTCGAATTTACGTTTTAAGACGATTTTATTTTTTACAAAATCGAGGAATCACGGTTTTTTAATAAAAATATTAAAGCCGCTTTTCCACTATTGTGCCAAACCGTTCTAAACTGTTAGACAACCGTGCTGAATTGTGCTGATTCTGTGTGTTGACGTCGCGGCTCTGTTGATGTGCTGCCACAGCTGGTAGCGGAAGCGCGCCAGGGCGGACCGGCCTTTGGGAACACCGGGACATTTTCCCGCTAGAGCAACAAGCGCCCCGCAGTCAGCCAGCCAGCTTCACAAATGTTTCCATGCGCGTCGTGCTGTTGTTCGCGTCCCGCAGCCGTCTGTGTCTCCCGCGCGAGCTGCGAGACGGGGACCCGCGCTCCACCTGAAGGACGGTTATGGCGTGTTGTAAATGTCGGTCACCACAGAAAGTCAAATCTTTCTTTAATTTGGACTTTTGCTTGAATTACGGAGTGGCACAGTAGCTGTCAAGGTACTGTATGAATTAAATCATAACCCATATGTGCACCAATAAACAAGTAAAATGAATGAATGAATAAAATACGTATGGATTCTTAAATGTCGGCAGTTTTTACTCCAAAAATATCAATACGTATCGACAAATGTTTTATAAAAATAAAGCAATTTCCAACATTTCAGCTATAGGCCATTATACGATTCAGTTAAATATAAGATAGACCTTTAAATCTATATAGATATGTAACAGGTTTCTGTGGGGTTTTTTTTTCACGGTGATCTTTAATATACACTGGGTGGTGGAGCTACGCACAAATATTTTCTAAAACGTCAAGCAGATATTTGTCTACAGCTCGTTAGTTATTTATGAAGACAAAAAATAATTAAAATAACAAAAATAAAACTATAAAATTACAAAGATAAATGAGCAGCATTCTGCTAAATATAGTCCTTTATATCCTGATATGCTATGTGTTGTTTCATTCGTTTTTTTTATATTTAACTTGATGCATTCGTTATTTAATATTTAAATACAAAATCGTTTAAATGGCTATATTTTACCATCAAAATGTATATTTTATTACCATTTTTTGATATAAAGCCGCTGTTATTTTATTGATTGTTATGAAATAATTTAAGTGCTATATTTTTTATTAGTGAAAGTGCCCGCTCACTTTGACAAGGCCTGTCTAAATATATATTTCTGCCTTGCCACTAATACAGATAAACTATTGTTGCATTATCATTGTTTATTTTTCTGTTATGTACAGAGATTTGAATATTTATTTTCCCTCCAATCCTTTTTAATCTTCAAGTTACATTTTGGTCATTTTCTCTCCAAATAAAATTTGCCCAAAGCTGCACAACATATGACCTGCTGTGACTTCTATTGTAGCTATGTTTAGCATCCCTATATGAGAGAGTGCCATAACCGCGTTTAGTCACACTATTGCTTTTCTTTTACAAGTGAGCATGAAAAAAACTAGTTTCAGCATTTATTTAAATTTAAATGAACAAGGTAAGCTGGTAAGGTAGTTACACAGTAAAAAAAAAAATTAATAAAAAAATAAATAAAAAAATCGAAATCGAAATCGTGAATCGGTCAAACTTTATGAAAAAAAAAAAAAAAAAATCGAGATTTTTTTTTTTTTGCCATATCGCCCAGCCCTAGAACAAAGTGCATAATACATTTTTCAATAACTTAACAGATCTCAAAAAAGAATGTTACGTCATGACACGCATGCATAGAGCAGCCAGCACACTGAATGCTAAAGACTGACATAAATCCACCTGTTCCACTAAAACAGGCTCCGCAGGGTCAGGCCCCTGGTCAGAAATCCTGACCCACATACAGCCACAATTGAGAAACCAAACACTGTGTGTCATTGTTCAAAAAAAGAGAAGGCAACAACAATCAGCAATTGTGTCACGCAGCCTCTTACAAAATGATCCCACAATCCACTCCCACACGTCACTGCATGCATGGCACATGTGTATACACCTTTTACACACCCCGGTGCTAACATAGAATGTGTGCAAATCTTAATAACTACCATTTATTTTGTATATAATTATTATTAGGTGATGCATTTTAACAAGGACTGCAAGTGAAAAACACCTTATATTAAATATGCATTATTACTACAAACAGTGCTCCTTTTGTAAGTAAAATAGCCCAAAATGAGAAGTTATTCACAATGAAACATCAAAAAATAAAAGGATGAATACTATATTTCATCCTTCCATATTTACTAAAAAATGAATAAGCAAAAAGGAGAGATTGCCACTAGACAAGAAATACTCATATGGTAGCAGGGCAACAACAACAAAATCTGGTTGAGAATATGAGGCATTGACTTAATTATTTATTAAGCTGCAAAATTAGGTGTGAAACCATGAATTAACACATCAGGCCCTCTTCGGTTGCCAGCGCCACCATAAGACACATGGGACTTTACTCACACTAAGTACATTTGCCTTAAACCGTGCCGAATCGCGCTTGTCCCCCCTCCCCTCTCCCCGATGGCCCGCACTCACACTGCATTTTGCCTTCCGAGCCAGAGCACACTTACATAATCAATGATGCGATGGTTCAGTTTAACAGGAAGAGAAGCGCTCTCGCTCAGCACAGTGGAGATTGCTTTAGTTATATCATTTTAGTCGTTTGGGATGCATTGACACACAGTTTGATGAACAGATCCACAACTTTTGACGCTCATAAATTATCATAAAAGTCATCGTACTGCACGTATTAGACAGTTTGCTTAAGGTGCAGCGAGGGGTTTGTTTCTTTAATAAACTATGACAGTTTGCGTTGTTGAAAAGTAAGAATGATTGAATATGAAACAGTCCCTTAAAAGTGACATCGCGTCTGTAGTTCCGGGCTCAGGCGCGCTTTGCACTCACACTACAAGAGTACCGTGGCAAAGCCAGATTCGAACCGCGCTTGGGCATACCTCCCCCAACCGGGCCAGGGCCGGCCAACTGAACCGTACCTGGGCCCGATTCGGAGCACTCACACTTGTCAAACGAACCGGGAAACGTGCATGGGCACGGTCGTATAGTCTAGTGTAAGTGCACCAATGTTACCAACCAGGCCAGATCCTACTTGGGGTGTTTAGTGTGGTATAGCCTGTCATCCTAATATATATATATATTTGTTTTTTGTTTTTTTTGTTTTTTTACTTTCAAGTTGGACATGGAGTAACCATGACTATTTACTCTTCTACCACAGTTTGAAAAATGTATCTTTTAGAATCTGGCAGCAAATAAGATTTAAGAGTTAATCTTTAGTCCATCCTGCTTAGTATCAATTCACACCATGATTTCTTCACTATTCCTTAGTATCTTAAGAAGACCTCAACCTCTCTGTGCTTGAAACCTTTCAAAATCGGTCTGTGATTATGTCAGGATTCCTCACCTTAGCAAAGTCTCTGAGAATCTGACACCTTACTCAAGTAAACTCCGGTTCAGATTAATACATAATTTATTAATGCATAACTATTATTCATTATGTATTCAATAAGAATGATGTAGTGGAATTGGTAATGTATGAAAAGAATATCAACCTGCATAATATTTATGCACACACTGTAACTGCTTCTGATTTCAAAGGGATGCTGGCATACAAAAGTGTGACCATGGAACACAAAACCAGTCCTAAATTGAATTTTATACACTACCTGAAAGCTACATAAAAGCTTTTGATGTATGGCTTGTTAAAATAGAACAATATTTGACTGCTATATTTAAAAATGTGAAATCTGAGGCTTGAAAAAAAAAAATCGCAATATTGAGAAAATCGTCTTTGAAGCTGTCAAAATAAAGTGCTTAGCAATGCATATTACTAATCAAAAATTGAGTTATATATACAGATAGATATTTACAGTAGGAAATTTACAAAGCATCTTAATGGAAGCATGGATGATAACAGAAAATCGATAATTTTAAAATATATTTTTGGCTATTCCCAACAATTTTCCCGTGCAATTTAAGAATGATTTTGTGGTCCAGGGTCACAAATGACATCTTTCCCTCAAAGCACACATTCCTCCTCCTACTCTCACACATGAAACCTCAGTACAATCAAGCACTAAACGCATGAACATGACACTAAACAAAGCATGAAACGTCCCTGGACCTCAAACCAACTCTGACCAGATGTGTTGTAGAAGAGACAGAAACAAAAGCATTCCTCTCATTCACTGCCACTGAGCACGCACAAACACACAGACCGCACAGCCATTCATGTGCACACACAGCGACACTCAAAACACTTACACACACAAGTGGACAGTCTCAGGCAGGCTCCATTGTTGTTTCGTGTTGTTTTCAGCAGGGCCTGGTGTCTGAAGAGCACAGCAGAACCCGTTCACTCAGTCTCCAGCCCCCCTCCCCAAATGAACAACACACAGCGTACACCGTCCGCTCGCCTCTGCACTCTGAGACACAGTCGTGATGTCATAAAGAGGCGGGGATAGATACAAACCACGTCCACTGGGCCGCGCTATTGGCAGAAGATGAATGCACAGGTTTAACTCCTCCCACACGCTCTGCTGTGATTGGCAGTCCACTGTTCTCTTCCCAAAGGCATGGATTGCCTAAGAGAGAAACAATTCCAACTGACAGACTTGGGCGGGTTGGGAAAAGGAGAGGATTTAGGTTGAAATGCCTGGTTTTTTAGTTGTATTGAGTGTGTTTGAAAGCGTATGATGGACTGAACAGTAATGCTCATGTTAAATAAGTTTGGTTTAACAGGACTTTGAGTAGTTTTCAGTTGACTGTGCACCTGCTTCTATAGGGAAAAAAGCTGCTACAATGCACAGAAGTCACACAAAGTGCTTTCAGGTTTGTGAGAGATTTTAAGGTTATAGCAAACTTCTAAATCAATGTTAATCTTGGTTTAGCTCTGGACATTGCCCTGCTTTTGCATGCTTGCGAAATGACCGACATATTAAGTCTTAAAACAATCACTGGGTATGATGGTTATATAAGAGATGATGTTATTACATCTGGGTGGAGTGACTGCAGATTGTAGGATTGGGATGAATATGGAGAGTTAAATTTTCTTGATTTGTCATCTTTAAACAATACTTTTAAAGTTAACTGGCTAAGGCAATTTATAAGTAACCCAAATTCAACTTTATCCCCAATTACTTTTTTTCAAGACTGGGAGGTCTCCCTTTTCTACTGATTTGTAACTATAATATTGCTAGAATCCCCTATAAATTATCCAATTTATATAAGCAAGGTTTGCTTGGATGGTCACTAATTTACAAACACAACTTTTCTCCTCATCAGTATTTTATCTGGAACAATCAGGACATTTTGTATAAAAGCAAATCTTTATTTTTTTAAAGGTTGGTTTGAGAAAAATATTTTGACTGTATCTCAGTTATTTAATTCAGAAGGTCTTCTCTTAAATTATAAAGAGTTTTTATGCAAGTTTGGTTTCCCGGTAACTCCAAAAGAATTTTCCATTGTAATGGATGCAATTCCTAACGGTGTTATAATGCTTTTTAGAGGCTATGGTGTAGTATCCAGTGTTTTCTTGGAAACTTTTTTATCACAACCTTCCTCACGTAATTACAAAATCAGGTCTCTCTTTCAAAAGGAAATTGTAACAACCCCATATGTGAAGTTTTTTTGGATGGAAATGTATGACCAGATTCAATGGAAAAAAGTTTGGTCTTTGTCTGTAAAATATATAATAACTAACAAAATTAGAGAAATTTCATTTAAACTGTTGCACAAATTTTACCCAGCCAAGACATTTTTGAAAAAATTCAAGTCGGATATAGATACATGCTGCTTTTTCTGTAATATACCCAATGAAACTGCTGATCATATTTTTCGGAATTGCCCTCATACACATTGCTTTTGGATTGAATTTTCTTTGGTTATTCATCGCAAAATACTACCGGGATTCTTGTTATCTTTTAAGAATATCCTGTTGGGTTTTTTCAATACTCCTGATGATAAAATTAAGGAATATTTAATTATTAATCTCCTTTTAATTCTTGCAAAATTCCATATACACCGCTGTAAATTCTCTCAACGGATACCTCGTTTTATTGTTTTTGACAAGAAACTTCACCAGTACATTAGAACTTTTGCTTCCTCTAAAAATCTTAAAGCTGTTAGAACTGTTGACTTATTTTCCTTTTTTTAATTTTCTTAAAGCATGATTTTATATTATTTGTTGTTTGTTTTTTAGTAATTTTTTTTCTCTTATATGTGCTTATTTGGTGCTGAAGTCTCTGTAAACTCATGTATAATCTACGTAACAAATTTGTATGATGCTTTTGTTACCCTGACATTAAAAAAAAAAAAAAAACATTACAGAGAGAGAGAGGGAAAAAAAGATTGAATGATTGAGTTAGACATAAGTACTTTTGGAATAAGCAATTTAAGAATATCAATTGGAATTTGATCTGGACCTATGAAATCTAATTTAAAATTATACATAAAGTATATCCAACCAACCATTTTCTCAAGAGATATAGGGTTGATCTTTCTGAATCTTGTGTTTTTTGTGGAATGGATGTTGAGATTGTTATGCACTTGTTTTTTAATTGCATGTATGTTAAATATTTCTGGTTTGATGTTTTAATATACTGAGTGGTCATAGAACTAATATAAAGAAAAGAGATGTCAAATTTTAAGTAGATAAAAACTGTATAGATAAGAATCTGTTATTTATGTTAAATCTTTTGATATTATTAGGGAAGTTTCATATACACAAGTGTAAATGGTCAGAGAGGAAGCCTAATATCTCCCACTTTAAGGCTGATTTAAAAAAGTATTTTGAAACTCTTAAAGGACTATCAAGTCATAAAGCAACCAGAACTGTAAATATACTCCAAAAACTAAACTCCGCTTCTCTATGGTAATTGTTATATATACCTACTTTTGTTCTTTGTTTGTTTGTTTTTTTCTTTCCTTCTTTCTTTTTGTTATTTTACTTGCATGATTTATGCTAAAATGTGAATATCATATTGTAAGATTTGTTATGCATTTGATTGGAAATGTTCAGCAAATATAATAAAAAGATTAAAAAAATAGAAATAAAAAAGATTGTAGAATTGGGATTTCCAATACTTCAACTTATAATAATAATAATAATAATAATAATAATAATAATAATAAATACGTTAAGATATCTAGTAATACATAAACAAATAATGAAAGGTCAAATGCAGGGATGCTCAAACTTTTTTGTATGAAGGGCCAAAAAGCAAATATCATAGATAGCCGTAGGCCGAAGATAAATATACCAAACTATGTTAAAGTTGGCCATGGGTAATTTTCTAATTTAGTTCATTATATTTAAAAATAAATAGAAAACATTTCTTTAAATTGTATTAACTAATGCAGTATAACTTTTTTAATTATAACTTATTGCAACACAATCATAAACAATCACATTTAAAACTGGAATTCAATGCTGAATACACTAGCAGAATCTGCCTTTGCCTCTATCCTTCGGGTGACAGTATGTGCATTTTAAATTAAATCTGATTAAATGACAGCACTTGAATTGAGACAATTAATTTCAGTTAGCTTTTTGTAGCTTAACAATACAAACAAATAAAGAAACAAATAAAAGATTCAATTCAATTTTACATGACAATTTCTAAACCATCCGCATCATTCTCAATCAAAATCAAAGGTTACCATGGGCCAACTTTGGCCCGCAGGCCCTAGTTTGGGCATCTCTGGTCAAATGTATTTAATAATACAACAAAAATCACTATACGTGGCAAAGTATAAAGTGTAATTGTATTCATTTTGAAATTGATGTGTTCTGCTCTCACTTTAAATAAAATATGCTAAATTTAGTTTATTATTATTATGAATTTTGTTGTTTAGTATTTTTTGTCATATAAGCACATTTCTGTTTTAGTGTTTGTTGTTGCTTAGTTAAATGAAAATGATAGATATTTCTTTGACAACTGGCTGAAATACATTTTTATATATTTAATATTTATGAATTAATTTAATTCAATTCATGTTTATTTTTATAGCGCTTTTACAATGTAGATTGTGTCAAAGCAGCTTAACATACTGTAGAAGTTCTAGTGAATTGAAACTGTGTCAGTCCAGTTTTCAGAGTTTAAGTTCAGTTTAGTTCAGTTCAGTGTGGTTTAAATTTCACTGCTGAGAGTCCAAACACTGAAAAGCAAATCCATCGATGCGCAAATCGATGAATTAACATTTAATCTATTTCAGTGCAAACACAATTTTAGTTCTATATATGTAGCTTCAGTTAATTAGCTCAAAATATAACACATGACTTCATAGCATTAGATATATAACAATAATAAAATGCTATTATATATAACAGGGGTGCCCAAACTTTTTTTATTGAAGGCCAAAAAGCAAACTTGATTGAGCCTAGAGGGCCAAAGGTAAATATAGTTCATTCTTTCATTCATTTTTTTTTCAGCTTAGTCCCTTAATAATCCAGAGTTGCCACAACTTATCCAGCTCATGTTTTACGCAGCAGATACCCTTCCAGCTGCAACCCATCTCTGGGAAACATCCATACACACTCATGCACTATGGACAATTTAGCCTATCAATTCACCTGTACCGCATGTCTTTGGACTTGTGGGGGAAACCGGAGCACCCGGAGGAAACCCACGCGAACGCAGGGAGAACATGCAAACTCCACACAGAAACACCAACTGACCCAGCCGAGGCTCGAACCAGCGACCTTCTTGCTGTGAGGCGACAGCCCTACCTACTGTGCTACTGCGTCGTGCGGTAAATATAGTTGTCATAGGTAATTTCCGAATTTATTTAATAATATTAATAAATAAGTAGAAAACCTTGCTTTATACTCACTAATACAGCAACTTTTTTTTTTTTACATTTTATCATGAACTTATTACAGTAAAAACAAAACCAATCTCATTTGTAACAGAATGGAGTTACACTAGTTTTTGCCTTGATTTGCTCAACGATGTCTTCTGCACGGTCCTCTATCCGTCAAGTGACATTAAAAAATCTGATATTTTTTCATTTAATTTAAACATTTCATTTCAGTTTGCTTTTTTGTAGCTCAGTAATAAAACAAACAAACAAAAAAAGGTTATGTCAAATCTGAAATTAGAAATGACGATCTCTTTTAAAGGCATTCACCCCAACCCTCTCCATCCTTTTCACTTTCTTCTCACATGGGATAGTGGGCCAAATTAAAGGTTACAATGGGCCAACGTGGCCCGTGAGCCCTACTTTGGGCATCTCTGATATATATATATATATATATATATATATATATATATATATATATATATATATATATATATATATATATATATATATATATATATATATATATATATATATATATAATGATTATTATTATTTTTTAAACAATGCAACGTTAATATATCAATTTAAATAATCATTACATGACAATTTTATCACATACCTAAAATTGTGCAAATTCATTTATGCAATCATTTATTTGTTTTGAATGAATCTGATTGCAAAATGCATTCTAAATGGATGACATGTTAATCCATCAGCAAAGCAGTTTCAGATTAGATGGAAAACATCAACTGTCATTAATCTGGAAGGATTGACTGTCTGAATTCACCCAGGGTGACTCAAATATCATGTCTTCTGACTGACGCCACTTCTCCAAACCTGCACAAGAACACACCGGTACAAACAACTACACCCAAAAAAGTAAAAATATGGGATAACAAACTTTGTGATTAGTCCCATTCTGCAATGAATAAAAGTAGTTCAAATACATTCTCAACAAGTCAAGACAACAGGGTTAATTGAACTTAACTACAGTAGAAACTTAACAGTTCAGCCTTCGGCGCCTATGGCTGCAGCTCTGCACATGAAGTTTGGCCATAGGAGATATGGTTGTGCCCAACTGAGCCTGGTTTCTCTCAAGGTTTTTTTTTCCTTCACTTTCGTCAATTGGTGAAGTTTGTTCCTCGTCACTGTCGCCACTAGGCATGGGCCGGTATAAGATTCTGACGGTATGATAACCTTGGTTTCACGATATCGCGGTATTGTGATTACTGCTTTAAAATATATTCTTTTTAAATGTCTGGGTAAAAAACAACAACTTTTTCCCTGATTGAAATATATTTTATTTTAATATTTTAAATATTTTAAAACAGTAAACATGTCAGGCTAAATAACTAAAATAAATCATTGACTTCTGCGGTCTTCATTAGTTTCAAATACAGGACTTTCTTTAAAACTTTAAGCATCTTTGGATATATTTCTTTTCTTTAGATATAAAGTAAGCCATTGCTCAGGTAAACAGCATGCTTGGATGTTGGTTTATAAGCATTTTATAATGTTATAGTGTGTTTTTCAGATGTTTCCTGAATCAAGGGATGACCAGTAGCTTTTGATCTGGGGGGGGGGGGGGGGGGGGGGGGGGGGGTCCTTTTCTGCTGGAGATACTATTGCCCTAACAAAACCCCTCAATAAAATAGTTAAATAAAAAAAAAGAAATAATAAATACCTTAGAAACGGTATAGCAAAACATTTTAACAGTTTAAAAACCTTGACTTTTCAAAACCGTGGTAAACCTTAAAACCGGTTATCGTCCCATGCCTAGTCGCCATTGGCTTACATGGTTCGGGACTTGTGCATCGAGGGATCTAAAACGACGCATCTAAATTGTAAAAGTGCTATAGAAATAAAGATGAACTGAATTGAATTAATAAAATTAGTTGTTTCAATTTAATCTTTCAGACATACAGATAAATATTTCCAAAAAATTATGTTTAACAGAGCAAGGATTTTTTCACAGTATTTCCTATACTATGTTTTCTTCTGGAGAAAGTCTTATTTATTTTATTTCGGCTAGAATAAAAGACCATTTTAAGGTCAATATTACTAGACCCTCAAGCAATATATATTTTTTTTAATAGTCTTCAGAACAACCCACTGTTATACAATGACTTGCCAAATTACCCTAACTTGCCTAGTTAACCTAATTAACCTAGTTAAGCCTTTTTAAATTGCACTTTAAGCTACTAGTATCTTGAAAAATATCAAGTAAAATATTATGTACTGTCATCATCGCAAAGATAAAAAAAATTCGGTTATTAGAAATGAGTTACTAAAACTATTATGTTTAGAAATGTGTTGAAAAAAATCTTCTTTCCTTTAAACAAAAATTGTGGAACAGAAAAAACAGGGGGGCTAATAACTCAGGAGGGCTAATAATTCTGACTTCAACTGTATGAGCTTTTTAAAGTTGAATGTAATGCCATTTAAAATGGCTTGTAAGCTTAACTTAAATAACTTAAACATTTTAGACAAACACTATTTTTTTCTTACATTGCAATTGAATAGTATTAATGATCTCCATATATTATTTCTGCAGTAACATATGGAGCACATAACACAAATAGGGAAGGCTTTCTGATGACTGCATTAATTAATCTTTACATAAAGTGTAATTAGATGCTGCGTCTGGTCCGCTCTACTCAGATGGAGGCCTCGGGCTGTGCTCAGTTATGTAATCCAGCATGTCAGTGCAATTGCAGAGAGGAGAGGGAGATTTACTCCTGCCGCAGGACACATGACTCAACAGAAGGCTGGCAGGACACCGCAGGGCACAGGACAGACAGAGAAGAGCCCGCTTTTTACCCCCGTCACCATCTTATATTTGTCATTACTTAGATTTCTGGGTTTATTTTTGTCTTGAAGAGACTTACAGCTTTATCGCCCTTAAGGATTTTTAGTGGTTGCTGTTTTAAAGGCTCAGGCTATAAAATACAGATTATAAATCAGAGTTGACACGTTTTCACCCAGTTTTTCTGTGCATGAACTTTGTTGCAGATGTTGCAGACTCCTAAAAATAGGTTTGGAGAAATAAAAATAGAAATAATCATTTTAAAAAGTCATTTATTCTGGTTTAGGGACAAAGTGAAGATGAATAGAGCAATTACCCCCATTCTATAAGAGATTATTCTGATTAACATTATAATATATATATATATATATATATATATATATATATATATATATATATATATATATATATATATATATATATATATATATATATATATATATATATATATATATATATTATTATTATTTTTATAATAAAGTAATAGTTTAAAGTGATAATTTTTTCAAGAGCATTTATACTTTTTTATTAATGATGATAAATCAAATAACTGACCTGATATATTCTATTCTATTCTATTCTATTCTATTCTATTCTATTCTATTCTATTCTATTCTATTCTATTCTATTTATATATTTGAATAGCATAATAATAATAATAATATTAATTACTCCATTCTATATGTGATTATTTTGATTAACCTTATAATAATAAAATATTTATTATTATAATAATAAAGTAATAGTTTAAAGTAATAATTTTTCAAGAGCATTTATACCTTTTTTTTATTAACAATGATAAATTAAACAACTGACCTGATATTCTATTCTATTCTATTCTATTTTATTCATACTTATTGTGAGTAGCATAATAATAATAATAAAATTAATAATAATAATAATAATAATAATCATCATCATCATCATTATTGTTATTATTATTATTAAAGTAGGATTTTTTTCATTTCCTAATAAATAATAAATATAAAATTTCATTTCTTAATAAATAGCCTCATTATTTATTTATTTATATGGTATATGGTATTAGAATACGTGTTAGCTTTTGTACTTGATTTTATGTTTTAGAATAGAATATATAATGTTCTCAATATGCGTAAAGGAAACAGGCCCTATATGTGCCGTTTACTGATATTTCAATTAATATGGAAAACGTGTGCATGTTTTTACCAAAACTAATATTGGACTTTTTTTTTAATGCATGTGCCTGTAAAACTATATAATTTGCACAAGGAAATTATGGGGTTCTTCTCTAAAGAAGTTGTTACTCCACCCCGTTTAGAGCATCATTATGGGCGTTTTATGTTATAACTAACGTGGTTCAAAGGATGGATCTGCGACAGAGAAACTACGGGTTTTGGGAAACACTCGTCACTACATCGTTCTTTTTCAAACCGATGCATAGTACTATGTTAGTTCAGCCGCGAGTTATGTCGTTGTTTGGGAAACACACCCCTGATCTATTCTATTCTATTCTATTCGTACTTATTGTAATAATAATAACAACAACAAGGTAAATAAAAAAGTGTCTAGGCATGCGCATTTAAAAAAAATCACATTTTAGTTTAGTATTAGATATAATTCCCGAAAGTCATTTTTAGCTAATTAAAATAAATGCACATGTATACTTTCCACACCGATAAATGGGCCTGTGATAATTATAGAAAAATTCTAAAAATGAATGTAGAAATAATTACAATTTTACAATGTTATTCGATATAGAAAAGTGTGGTTGTGGTACTTTCGACATGCCTGTTATATCAATGGCTTTGTGGCACAGAATCAAACAAAATTACAACTTCTTTTCTGCAATTTTGAGTTGTGTATCTCTCAATGCTGACTTTTATTCTCAGAATTGTGATTTTCTAGATATAAACACATTTTTAATTTATTATTATATATAATTCCAGAATGTCATTTTTAGGTAATTAAAACAAATGCACATGTATACTTTCCACACTGATAAATGGTTCTGTGATAATTACAGAAAATACTGAAAATGAATCCAGAAAGAATTACAGTATTACACTGTTATTCCATTTAAAAAAATATTTTACTTGTTATTATAAGTTTGACATTGTAATATTATAACAGCAATCAAAATAATGATCAAATGACAATGTTGTAATATACCTACAGTTATGCAAATTATAGAAAAATATTATAAATAATTCCAAAACGTTCCTCCGGGTGCTCCGGTTTTTCCCACTTATTTAAATTTTTATTATAATTCTAACATTGCAATATTATGAAAGCAATTAAAATAATTAAAAGACAATGTTATATTATACCAATACTGTGGAAATATAGAAAAATACTGAAAATGTATGAATGTAGAAAATGAAATCTCTGTTCAGTCATGTATGTTATTCTACATAAAAATATATTTTAATTGTTAGAATTTGAAAATGTTTTAACAATATTATAAGAGCAATCTAAATAATGATTAAATGACAATGTTATATCATACCAATATCAATATCATAACAAATTAATCCAAAAAGGGAAATTTCAGTTCAGTCATAGCATGTATTATTACAATATTACAATGTTATTCTATATAAAAATTATTTTTATTTTTATTATAATTGTAAAATTCTTATACATAAGAAAAATCTAAATAATGATTAAATGACAATGTTATATTATACTGATAGTTTTATAGATAACAGTTTTATTATTAAAGTATTATTAAAATTATTAAAGAAATTCTGAAAATTAATCTAGAAAGTGACATTTCAATTTAGTCATTATTATTACACAGTATTACAATATTAAAATGTTATTCTATCTTTGTTTTTATTTTTATTATATTTTTTTAAATTGTAATATTATAGCAGCAAACAAAATAATGATTAAATGACAATGTTATATTACACCGATAGTTTTATAGCAAATTACAGAAAAAATACTGATAATTAATTCAGAAAGTGAAATTCCAATTCAGTCATTACATGTATCAATTAAATGAATGATTTTGTATCTTAAGACAGGCTGATAGGTTGTCGTTAACATTCATAAATTGGTAATAGATGCACGTGACTATATATATGATAATGTTCACCCAGTGTGAGACGGGCTCTCGGCCTGGTCCTGACAGTAGATCATGAATAGCTCATCCGCATATCCTTAATCTTATCTCACTCTCTCACTCACTCTCTCTCTCTCTCTCTCTGGACTGTGGGAATATTCCTGTAGGGAATGCATGCATAGCTGGTTACATGAGACGGTCCAGAAATAATCTGATCCTTCAAATAACTACTGTTTATGTGTGTGCTTTCAAAAGAGATGCTTAAGAACACTTAATGCCTGAAGCAAGCAAACAATACCAACAAACAGGTCAAAACTTTTTAGTTTAATCAAGTACTTGCAGTATGTTAAGTGTAGTGTTTTAACAAAAGCTACTGCACATGTGCTTCTGCCTCTGGTGCTTCAGTGGGGGGAAAAACTCACTTATATGATGTGTTTACAGTTTAGGTGTATAAATTATGCAGGAGAGTGTCCTCATTCTGCGGTTCAGGGCTGAACGAGTGTTTTCTGAATAGTGAATATAGAGGACCAGACCCCGGAGAGTTTAGAAAGGGATGCGGTTTTGAAGGGTCATGATGACGCATCTATCCCAAATAACCAGAGCAAACACAGAATATTAAAACATCTCTAGAGGCTATAGAAGATATGTTACATTAGGATGTTGTGTTATGCAAAAGGAATCTGATTTCTCTTTAAGAGCGTGGTTTTTATTTTATTGTAATATTTTCTTCTTGATGTGTGTGGCTGTGGTACTTTGCCTGTTATTTAAATAGCTTTGTGGCAAAGATAAAAACAAAATTACAACTTTTTTATGTACTTTTGAGTTGTGTATCTCTCAATGCTGACTTTTATTCTTAGAATTGTGATTTTCTAGTTATAAACTCTGTTCTTACAACAACATCTTACAATTCAGACCTTCCCCCCTTAGAAATCAGAGTTTCTCGCAGTTTATAGTTATTATTAATTCAATTCTGAGTTAACTTCTTGCAGTTTTTTTTCTGAGCTATTATACACCCGACGCAATAAGGCGCAAGACAAGTTTGGCACGATTTGTTGCTATTTTCAGACCAGCGCTGAAAATAGCGCTTTTTATGCTTTGCACCACGTTGTTTAGATAGCAAATCCATTTGCACCACTTTGTGGACTCATGGGTGTGCTGGTCTATAAAGGAGGCGTGTTAAGGCGCATTGTTGGCACATTGCTATTTTGAGGTACTAAAAAAAAAACGAAATGAAAACTGAAAGCTCGTCCAGCGCAGAACGCGTTAGTTATGCGCCTGTGTGGATCCAAACACTTACACATTGCTTAATACACACAGGATGTAAAGCAACACACACTTATTTTATACATATGAATAAACTAAAAAAATTAAATGTTACGAAAATTATTATTTTCTACATGAATATAGAAACCACTGCCTCCATGCCTTCTTCACCTCGAGGTGCTTTTTTCAATTCATTCATGACAATTTGCATTTGTATAATGTTATTATTATTATTATTATTACGAGTATTATTTATTATATGCATATTTATGTTTGCTTTAAATAAAACAAGTTTAGATTTAGGCATAAGAATAGGACGTGTGTTTGGATATAACTTTTTTACCTCACTTCGTTATTATTGTTCATTTATTTATTTGCTGGAAATTAGAACTGAATTTAGAAATAGTTTTGAAACAAATATTTAAAGTAAAAGGGTAAAGAGTAAAAGTAAAGTAAAAAGAAAAAAAAGAGTAAAAGTAAAGAGAAAGTAAAGAGGCCTAATGGAGGAGGCTCGTCCTTTATCCTCACGCTGCAGATGGTCTGTTTAACTGTTTTCTTGCTAGAGAAGCTTTCAGTTTTTACACTTACAAAGTCCAAAGTGTGAATAGCGAATGCTCCCTGCCATGACGCAACTGACACATAAAGGGAATGGGAGATGGGAGCACAACCCTGTTAGACCATGCGCCGCGGCACAAATCGTATTAATCCATCCTTAAAAGAACAAAAGTGTATTCAGACATGTCCTTAATGCTTTTTCACCATGCCCTTTAGACTTTGTGCCTAGATTGTAAAATAGAGTCCTATATTTCACATTTTGGCTTTTCTACTCAGATTATCATTTTCAATAAGCACCTTTTTTGTCTCAGAAATGAGAGTTTGTATACTGTAAAAAGTGAGTAAACCTGTTCCTTTAAAATTATTCAGTAATGAAATATGTGCATAAATATAAAGATTAACACTTAATTTGAATGTACAATTCCTGCTATTAGCAAACTTTAACTAAGGCTATTATAGCTCAATAAAGGAATAGTTGGCTAGTTGTAGTTGTAGTTGGCTTTAATTATTGGGCAGGATTAGCGATGTAGAATAAGATCGTACTTTATAAGTAAAACAGTTAATATCTTAATAATATACAGATATAAACCAGTTAATTGTGAAAATTGTGAAAAACAAAAATGTTACCAAATGAAGTTAAGTGAACTGTAATACTGACTAGTGGTGTGAGACTGGCAATACAGGCTCATTGGGAATACGTATCCTGGGCTACAAATATAAAGAAAAAATGGGGAAAGAGACTTGGTTACATTAAGGTAAAAAATTTTTAGCAGGTGATATTAAACCAGGCAGAGTTAACTGGCTTGAATTAGCAAAATTTAATTCCACCAGACAGGATCATCATCTATAGTTCACCATCAGAGTGTCATCATCAAGGTCTATAACACTGTGTGCAGAAGCATGTTTTTCAGGCTCTCCTGAACCTTCAATAATTCATTCTTTTCTACATTTCTCTTTTGCTCTCAGAAATGCCCACATAATCATGCAACAATAGTCAATAGTGTCTGCAAACAAACCAAGAGGACTAATTCCCCTTTAGACCTCTCAACACCTACAGAAATAAGACAACACTCAGACCTCTAGAGAATAATTCAGATTCAGAATAAACTCCTACAAGCCTGTGAAGAAGATGACTTGAGAATGACTGTTTTATAGAGGATGTGCACAATGTCATGCTTCTTTTACCACATTACAGAACGCTTGATCATCATCAAACACACACACACGCACACGCAAGCACACGCACACTCACACGCACACACACACACACACACACACACACACACACACACACACACACACACACACACACACACACACACACACACACACACACACACACACACACAGCAAACACATCCATGCATTACACAAGTGCCACTGAGACTCTCTTTTCGCATGCTGATTTTTGAAGCTGTCTTCAAAAGAAAAAAGATCACTTTCAAAATCAATTTTTCCAAAACTTTTGATTTGTCAGACAGTGAGTTCAATGTGCTAAAGGTTCTGGCTATGTAAAATGTATTTTACTTACAAAAGCCAGAGAAATTTACTAAGCAGTTTTGCCAGTTATCCAATATTCAATTAGTTTTATGTTTTAAAAGGTACCTACAGTTGAAGTCAGAATTATTAGCCCACCCTTTGATTTTTTTTTTCTTTTTTAAATATTTCTTCAATGATGATTAACAGAGCAAGGAAATGTTCACAGTATGTCTGATAATATTTTTTCTTCTGGACACAGTCTTATTTGTTTTATTTTGGCTAGAATAAAAGCAGTTTTAAATTTTTTTAAAAACCATTTTAGGGTCAAAATGATTAGCCCCTTTAAGCTATATATATTTTTTTATAGTCTACAGAACAAACTATCATTATACAATAACTTGCCTAATTACCCTAACCTGCCTAGTTAACCTAATTAACCTAGTTAAGCCTTTATATGTCACTTTAAGCTGTATAGAAGTGTCTTGAAAAATATCTAGTCAAATATTATTTACCGTCATCATGGCAAAGATAAAATAAATCAGTTATTAGAGATGAGTTATTAAAACTATTATGTTTAGAAATGTGTTGAAAAATCTCTCCATTAAACAGAAATTTGGGAAAAAAATAAACAGGGGGCCAAAAATTCTGGGGGGCTAATAATTCTGACTTCAACTGTATATTCAATATTTACATAATTTTGTGTGAAATACTTGTAGGCAAAATTGGTGCGATTTGCAATACAGTTGAAACGCTCCATTTCTTTTAAATAGAGCCATTTTACATGTCACCTAAAATAAACAGTTGAATTTGACCATTTTTTAATTAATTCAGCCAATCTCCAGGTCTAGCAGGAGCACGCTTAGCTTAGCTTAGCACAAATCATTGAATCGGATTAGACCATTAGCATCATCCTCAAAAACTACCATAAGAACTTTGATAATTTTCCTATTTAAAGCTTAAATATTCTGTAGTTACATCATGTACTAAGACTGATGGAAAATGAAAAGTTGCTATTTTCTAGGTCATTGTTCTGACCACAAATGTGAGAAAAATTTGCTTGTCACTATGCTAAGGTTGTGGGTTTGATTGTGGTTAAAGGTAAGATTGTAGGTTGCTTTGGATAAAAGTGATCAGTGTTTATTTTCACAGCACATGTCCTTTCAGGCGGAGTCTAAAAAGCCATGTTTTATAACAAGTTCAGACAGCGATCTCTTTTGACCCTGTTAATCACACCACTAGTGTAAGTTCAGATAAGAATATCTGCATAATAAACTAATGTATAGACTCCTAAGAATATACAGTTGAAGTCAGAATTATTAGCCCTCTGTTTATTTTTCCCCCATTTCTGTTTAACGGAGAGAAAATTTTTTCAACACATTTCTAAACATAATAGTTATAATAACTCATTTCTAATAACTGATTTATTTGATCTTTGCCATGATGACAGTAAATAATATTTTACTAGATATTTTTCAAGACACTTCTATACAGCTGAAAGTAACATTTAAAGGCTTAACTAGGTTAATTAGGTTAACTAGGTATGTTAGGGTAATTAGGCAAGTTATTGTATAACGATGGCTTGTTTTGTAGACTATCAGAAAAAAATATAGCTTAAAGTGGCTAATAATTTTGACCTTAAAATGTTTTATAAAAACCTAATAACTGCTTTTATTCTAGCCAAAATAAAACAAATAAGACTTTCTCCAGAAGAAAAAATATTATCAGACATACTGTGAAAATTTCCTTGCTCTGTTAAACAACATTTGGGAAATATATATATTTTTTTAATTCAAAGGGGGGCTAATAATTCTGACTTCAACTGTATATATAGTGGCTTAAACCATTATGTACTTACATTAAAAATAAATGCAATGTACTTATTGTGTTTATATTGTATCGCAGAACAGTATCGGTAAGATTAGGGACAGGATTGGTAGAATGGGTATGTTTAAGGGATGGGTTAATGTGTAATGGATGGGTCAACAGTGCAATTATGAGTGTAATTACAGAAAATAATTACAAATGTAATAACATGCCGGTATTTTATGTACCTGCACGTAATTGCACTCATACTTGCACTGTTGACCCATCCATTACACCTTAACATGAAACATTTTTTAATCAAATAATTATTATGTAATTAAGTAAAACGTAAATTTTGTTAATTTAACAATGAATTTGAATGCAAGAACATACTGAAGTAGTTAAAGCCACTTAATATGAAGTAGGAACAAAGACTCGTTATAGACATTGATTGTTTGTTTAAAACGATTAACATTTAAAAAACTTTTTAATTTCACAAAATGTTTTTTTGTTTATTTATTTTTATTTTAATACGTTCTTTACATTTCACTTCAAAATGTTTCTTTTAAGAACTGTTCAAAGGTTCTTTGGAAAATCAATAATGATCTTTCTATGGCATAACTGTGGAAATTCAGTGAAAACTGTGCTATAGATTACTGTTTAAAGTCAGTTTGATCATACATTCATAATCTTTGTCACTTATCCTTCATACTATGCTGAAATGTGCTATAAATACAAACAGACATCTAAAGCTATGCGTCAAAGTAAGCTAAAATAATAACTGCCGGCATTAACTGACACTGATTATGTTGGGCTTTAAGCACAAAAGTCTTCCTTTTGAATAAGAACAAAGATGCACATTTGTCTGAGGCAAGAGAATCGGCTTTAAAATAGAAACTGGTTAGCGTTTGTATTGTGATGATAAATGTCACTACCTGTTCGTATCTGAACTGGTATGACTGCATGGGTCTCTACAAATCCACCCGGAATGAACTCAAGTGGTTCTATTGATCGAATTAATGACTTCACAAACGAATCACACCCAGCAGACGAAACACAACACAAAGAGACTGTTCTCCCATTCACACACACCAACAAAAACACCCTGAAGGAGAATGGAGTAACCCAGCAAGCATTTTTATGTGTTTAAAAGATGTCTAATAGACATCCAAACATAGATGTTTTGCCTAAAACAAGGCTAAATTTGGGTTGTCATTGAAAATCAAATAGACGTCTAGAAATAGTACAGAAATAACCTCAAGAATGAATGACTACACGAGTGAAGTCTGTCTAATCTGTCTATTTGATGTCTGGTCTATTTTTGGAATATGTTTAGATGTCTATTAGATGTTATTAGATGTCACAAAATTGCTTGGTGCAAATGGCCAAACAGACGGCCCTAAAATATGGGTTGTGTGTCACTAGCAAGGTCTTGAATATGATTCACAGTCAAAAGAGCACATAAATACACACACACAAACACGCACGCACGCACGCACGCACGCACGCACGCACGCACGCACGCACGCACACACGCACGCACACACACACACACACACACACACACACACGCACACGCATGCATACAGTACATGAACAATGGCCATAGATGGCAATTCACGTCACTAAACTAAAGAAGAAACATCTGTCAGCTGAGCTCCATCTCGCTGCCCCTCCATCCATCATAATCTCCAACCGAAGGACGTCAAACGCCATTTGTGAACATGACAATCCCCATCTGACCTCCTTGTATCAATCAAGAGGAATTTTTGCGGTCAAATCTAGAGCAAAATCATACTGGGAAAGGATTTTATTTGGTTTTGTGACATGACAAAAAGCCTTGCTTCATATATCACCCTGCACTTATGTTTACATTAGGATTTCTAAGCCATACTTTACTTTGAAGGAGACTTTGAGTACAAATTTCAGTGCTCATTTTCTGGAGTCATTACGTCACTATTTCTGCAAGTTCCTCTTTGTAACTTCAACACACAAACATAATGGCTTGTAAGTGGAATTTGCTTGCTTCCTAAAGCACTTTCTCACCCACAAAGTTGATAGTAGAGAGGGGATTAGAACATATGGATGATCTCTTTCCTCCTAAAAACACATCAACAGCTAGATCAGAGTGAAAATTCCTGTAATAAAAAACTATTTTCATCCATTCATTTTCCTTTGGTTTAGTCCCTTATCTATCAGAGGTCGCCACAGCGGAATGAACCGCCAACTATTCTGGCATATGTTTTATGCAGCAGTTGCACTTCCAGCTGCAACCCAGTACTGGGAAACACTCATACACTCTCACATTCGCACATGCACTCATACACTATGACCAATTTAGTTCACCTATAGCGCATGTCTTTGGGCTGTGGGGGAAACCTGAGCACCCAAAGGAAACATACGCGGACATGGGGAAAACATGCAAACTCCATACAGAAATGTCAATTGGCCCAGCCGGAACTCAAACCAGTGACCTTCTTACTGTGAGGCGACAGTGCTAACCACCGTGCCGCCCTGTAAATATTAAAGTATGTCAAATTTTTATGCAAAATAAGTAAAAAATGTTTATTATTTGCGTCATTGAATGTTTGTTTATGTGTAAGAAATGATCTAATGAGATCTCTGTATCTCAGCTATAGGATTCTGACCAGAACCAGAAGATCAGAGCACATCACACCGGTCCTCAGGTCTTTACACTGGTTCCCAGTTACATTCAGAATAGATTTTAAAGTATTATTACTTGTCTATAAATCACTAAATGGCCTAGGACCTCAATACAGTACATTACAGATATGCCCACTGAATACAAACCTATAATGGATTACTCAGATCATTAGGATCATTCATTCATTCATTTTCTTTTCGGCTTAGTCCCTTTATTAATCCGGGGTCGCCACAGCAGAATAACCCGCCAACTTATCCAGCACGTTTTTACGCAGCGGATTACGCAGCCACAACTTATCTCTGGGAAACATCCACACATACTCATTCACACTCATACACTACGGACAATTTAGCCTACGCAATTCACCTGTACTGCATGTCTTTGGACTTGTGGGGAAAACCGGAGCACCCGGAGGAAACCCGCGTGAACGCAGGGAGAATATGCAAACTCCACACAGAAACGCCAACTGACCCAGCTGAGGCTCGAACCAGCGGCCTTCTTGCTGTGAGGCGACAGCACTACCTACTGCGCCACTGCATCGCCCCATTAGGACCATATAAACTAGAAATTCCAAAAGTTCAGTCAAAGCAGGGTGAATGGGCTTTCAGCTACTATGCCCCTCGCTGCTGGAATCAGCTTCCAGAAATGATCAGATGTGCTCCAAACTTAGGTACATTCAAATCAAGACTGAAAACACATCTGTTTAGCTGTGCCTTTACTGAATGAGCACTACGTCTGACAGATCGCACTATTATGTCTTTCTTTTCTTTTTAATTTTTTTATAACCTGTTTTAACACATTAATCATTTTTATTATTTGCTTTTTATTTTCTTATACTTGTCTCTTTTATTCCTGTTTATGTACAGCACTTTGAATTGCCACATATGAAATATGCTATATAAATAAACTTGTCTTGCATTGCCTTTCAGATAGCAAGTACGCAAGAAGATGAAATAGTGAATAATAGCAAATGGAGACTGCGGTTTCCCACTAAAGAAAATTCCTAAATTAATTAAATTCTCTAAATTATATGACTATGGCATTGTTCCTACTGCTATCTCATCACTTGTACTACTGTGTCTAATTCTATTGGTCTAATTGTAAAAGAATCTGCATTAACTAAACATAAAACTATTAAAAATAGCATCTACAAAATAAAATTAAACATTTTTTAGATTACAAAATAAGCTTCTCTTGGCAACTAACAAGACTAACTAGAAATGCAGTTAAGTTCTAAAATTGTTATAAGCCAAATTAAAAATAAAAAGCTTAAAATAAAAGAAAATAACATTACTGTAATTGAAGACCTCAGATGTAAAAGCCTCTAAATGCCACCTGAAATGTTCTTTTAAAATGAGCGTTTTTTTTCCTCAGGCTCCTTTGTGTTGGTTCAGTAATTTCACATTGATGGTGATTAATAGGCTCTTTCCATTGCTTTTAAAGTCAAATAACTGAACATAAACATAGGAAGCTGAGAAAAGTGCTAAGAAGAAAATTTCAGATGGCACTTATGAGTTTTTTGTTTCTGAACTGAAGTAATTTAAAATAAAAGTCAATGATAGTGTATTAATATTACCAAAAGCTGAACAAATAGACAAATTAATCATATCTGAGAACGTTAATTACATTGAACTATAAATAGGGATCAACCTATGATCAATATAATTTCCCTCTTGGCAAACATCAAAGCTAATTAACATAATCAGCAAATCTATTCAGCACATCAACAGTCGTTTTTAACTAATGTCTACTAAAGAAAGCACTATAATAAGTGCCACAATGTCCTTCCCCTGCTTACACTCTTGTATAGCCATTATTCAATTATTTTTGGCTGCCTGTTTGGATGATTACAAAAGCTGTATACCTTTAACATAATGTCACTGTACTAGGGTGTGCCATTTAAGCTAAACAATACAGAAAAAAATAGAAAAAACACAGTGGTTTTATTCATGCCAGATCATTAAGATGTATCTTACATCTTCACACACTCCATAAAAAAATCTAGATTGTTTTAAGCCACATTTGGGTAATATATGGACAAATACAAATGATTAAACAACATTTTATGTTGGTCGGTACATAAACAAAACCCAGCAGCATTATTTAGAGTGAAAAGACACACTCATCACCAATGTACACATCAGAATGTACATATTTTCAGAGCAAAGTAAAGCAGAAGACATTAAATTAGGAGCCAACAAACCCTGGCGAACACACATGTCATATATATACACACACACATGCACACGCACTGTTATTATTTTACGTAAGCGCAGAAAGGCTGGCGGGGTGTTTGTGCTCATGTCTGTTTGTGCATGTGTGTGTGTGCGTGTGTCAGAGATGGCCAGCTGATGGAAAGGGAGAGGCCAGACACTGCGGTCAATTATTCATCACCACAGTCTTGCGTGGTAAAACTCAACACGTATGAGCCGGATGGAGAGAAGAGAGAAAGAGGCTGTACTCACGTGAGATACAGGGCTGAAAAAAATGGAAAGGGGAAAAACACGGACAGGTCTCAGCGATGCATCCAGACCCGTCCCACTTTAAAGACCCTCATCGCAAAGGAGAAGAAGAAGAAACTGTGAGGATAAAGTCCAGAAAGCAGGAGAAAGAGAAGCAGACAGGAGAGAAGCAGAAGCAGCAGAAGGGTGTGAGCATTGTATATTGTGTGTGTGTGTGTGAGGCTGAAGGAGGCGGGGAAGGGAGGATAGTGGAAGGCGATTGGCTGAGAGGAAGAGAGGTGGGGATGAGCTCAGCCAATAAAGGTGCCAGGCAAAGGGAAAATGGGAGAGAGAAAATACATCCTATAGATACAGAGGAGTCTCACTCACTTTCACTGAAAGGGTTGCAGCTGGATTACAGACACTGCTGTTATTTGTTGTTTTCAAGTACAAATGTGTCTAAACATGATTTTGAATGGATATTAATGATTTTGAAAAGCATATTGATTGCAAGAAAAGTGTTTAAATGCTTCAAGTAACTGAAATGTGTGAAATAATGTTCCTGTAATTCAGAGTAACAAAGTTGAAAATACCATTAGAACTGTTTTTTAAGTGATGTTTAACAGAGAAAGGAAATTTTCACAGTATTGTATTTTTCTTCTGGAGAAAGTCTCATGTCTATTAGTTTGGCTGAATCAAAAGTTTTTATTTAAAATAAATGTATTTAAAATAAATCTAGGGTCAATATTAACACCCCCCTTAAGTTTATATATATATATATATATATATATATATATATATATATATATATATATATATATATATATATTATATATATATATATATATATATATATATATATATATACACAGTTGAAGTCAGAATTATTAGCCCCCCTTTCATTTTTTTTCTTAATTTTTTAATATTTCACAAATTATGTTTAACAGAGCAAGACATTTTTCAAAGTACGTCTGATAATATTTTTTCTTTTGGAGAAAGTCTTATTTGTTTTATTTCGGCTAGAATGAAAGCAATTTTTAATTTTTTAAGAACCATTTTAAGATCAAAATTATTAGCCCCTTTAAGTTAATTTTTTTTCCATAGTCTACAGAACAAACCAATTATAACTTGCCTAATTATCCTAACCTGCCTAATTAACCTAATTAACATAGTTAGGCCTTTAAATGTCACTTTAAGCTGTATAGAAGTGTCTTGAAAAATATCTAGTAAAATATTATTTACTGTCATCATGGCAAAGATAAAATAAATCAGTTATTAGAAAGATATTAAAACTATTATGATTAGAAATGTGTCAAAAAAAATCTTCTCTCCGTTAAACAGAATTTGGGGAAAAAAATAAACGGGGGCTAATAATTCAGGGGGGCTAATAATTCTCATTTCAACTGTATATATAGAAGTTTGTGAGTTTATTACAGTATACAGCATACTTTGTAGAAATTCTGTGAATTAAACTGCACAACCCAAAAGAAATAATGATAATCAAAACGATAAGTGTTGGCTCACTATAGAACAAAAATGATTGATTTTATTTTATATGACATTTTTGCATTTATGAGGGAAAAGCTCTGTTATAGATGTGACACTTTTCTGTTATGGATGTGACGGATGTAAAATTAGCACTAGTGTGACTTTGGTAAATCAAATATATTACTTTGAAAATACTGACAGAGACATATATGAGTATTGTTAAAGTACTGTAAAATGCTTGCTGACGCAAAAAAAATGTAGAACCAGTTTCTCTATTTTGGTGAAAATGTAATTTTTTTCATGGCAAGGTTGACATTTGCATGGAATTGCTCATATATATATATATATATATATATATATATATATATATATATATATATATATATATATATATATATATATATATATATATATATATATATATATATATATATATATATATATATACAATTCATAACTACACAAATCCAATTAGTAAATTCAAAACACAATTCATAATTACACAAATCCAATTCATAAATTCAAAACACAATTCATAAACGCGCAAATCCAAATCGTAAATCAAAAGACAATTCATAACTACACAAATCCAATTAGTAAATTCAAAACACAATTCATAATTACCCAAATCCAATTCATAAATTCAAAACACAATTCAGAAATACGCAAATCCAATTCATAAATTCAAAACACAATTCAAAAACACGCAAATCCAAATCGTAAATCAAAGCACAATTCATAAATAGGCAAATCAAATTCGTAAATTCAAAACACAATTCATAAATAAGCAAATGCAATTTGGAAATTCATAACACAATTCAGAAATAAGCAAATCCAATTTGTAAATTCATAACACAATTCAGAAATAAGCAAATCCAATTCGTAAATCAAAACACAATTCATAATTACTCAAATCCAATTTGTAAATTCAAAACACAATTCATAAATACGCAAATCCAATTCGTAAATTCAAAACACAATTCATAAATACACAAATCCAAATTGTAAATTCATAACACAATTCAGAAATAAGCAAATCCAATTCGTAAATCAAAACACAATTCATAATTACTCAAATCCAATTTGTAAATTCAAAACACAATTCATAAATACGCAAATCCAATTCGTAAATTCAAAACACAATTCATAAATATGCAAATCCAATTCATAAAATCAAAACACAATTTATAAATAAGCAAATCCAATTAATAAATTCAAAACACAATTCATAAATACACAAATCCAATTCATAAATTTAAAACACAATTCATATATAAGCAAATCCAAATCGTAAGTTCAAAACACAATTTATAAATATGCGAATCCAATTCGTAAATCAAAACACAATTCATAAATACGCAAATCCAATTCGTAAATTCAGAACAGTTCATAAATTCAAAACACAATTCCTAATCTTATAACACAATTCAGAAATACGCAAACCCAATTCGTAAATTCAGAACACATTTCAGAAATACACAAATCCAATTTGTAAATTTATAACACAATTTATAAATACGCAAATACAATTCGTAAATTTATAACACAATTCATAAATACGCAAATCTAACTTGTCAAAACACAATTTATAAATACGCAAATCTAATTCGTCAAAACACAACTTCTAAATACGCAAATCCAATTCGTAATTCAAAACACAATTCATAACTACACAAATCCAATTCATAAATTCAAAACACAATTCAGAAATACGCAAATACAATTCGTAAATTCAAAACACAATTCATAAATACGCAAATCCAACTTGTCAAAACACAATTTATAAATACACAAATCTAATTCGTCAATACACAATTTCTAAATATGCAAATCCAATTCGTAATTCAAAACACAATTCATAACTACACAAATCCAATTAGTAAATTCCAAACACAATTCATAACTACACAAATCCAATTAGTAAATTCAAAACACAATTCATAACTACACAAATCCAATTAGTAAATTCAAAACACAATTCATAACTACACAAATCCAATTAGTAAATTCAAAACACAATTTATAAACACGCAAATCCTAATCGTAAATCAAAACACAATACATAACTACACAAATCCAATTAGTAAATTCAAAACACAATTCATAACTACACAAATCCAATTAGTAAATTCAAAACACAATTCATAACTACACAAATCCAATTAGTAAATTCAAAACACAATTCATAATTACACAAATCCAATTCATAAATTCAAAACACAATTCAGAAATACGCAAATCCAATTCGTAAATTCAAAACACAATTCATAAACACGCAAATCCAAATCGTAAATCAAAGCACAATTCATAAACACGCAAATCCAATTAGTAAATTCAAAATACAAATTGGATTTGTGTATTTATGAATTGTAAATCAAAGCACAATTCATAAATAGGCAAATCAAATTCGTAAATTCAAAACACAATTCATAAATAAGCAAATCCAATTCGTAAATTCATAACACAATTCATAAATAAGCAAATCCAATTTGTAAATTCAAAACACAATTCAGAAATAAGCAAATCCAATTCGTAAATCAAAACACAATTCATAATTACTCAAATCCAATTTGTAAATTCAAAACACAATTCATAACTACACAAATCCAATTCGTAAATTCAAAACATTTCATAAATACGCAAACCCAATTTATAAAGTCAAAACACAATTCATAAATACGCAAATCCAATTCGTAAATTCAAAACACAATTCATAAATACACAAATCCAAATTGTAAATTCATAACACAATTCAGAAATAAGCAAATCCAATTCGTAAATCAAAACACATTTCATAATTACTCAAATCCAATTTGTAAATTCAAAACACAATTCATAAATACGCAAATCCAATTCGTAAATTCAAAACACAATTCATAAATATGCAAATCCAATTCATAAAATCAAAACACAATTCATATATAAGCAAATCCAAATCGTAAGTTCAAAACACAATTTATAAATATGCGAATCCAATTTGTAAATCAAAACACAATTCATAAATACGCAAATTAAATTCATAAATTCAAAACACAATTTATAAATACACAAATCCAATTTGTAAATTCAAAACATAATTCATAAATACGCAAATCAAAACACAATTCATACATACGCAAATCCAATTCGTAAATTCAAAACACACTTCATAAATACGCAAATCCAATTCGTAAATTCATAACACAATTCATAAATAAGCAAATCCAATTCGTAAATCAAAACACAATTCATAAATATGCAAATTAAATTCGTAAATTCAAAACACAATTCATAAATAAGCAAATCCAATTTGTAAATTCATAACACAATTCATAAATACACAAATCCGACTCGTAAATTCAAAACATAATTTATAAATACACAAATCCAATTTGTAAATTCAAAACACAATTCATAAATACGCAAATCAAAACACAATTCATACATACGCAAATCCAATTCGTAAATTCATAACACAATTCATAAATAAGCAAATCCAATTCGTAAATCAAAACACAGTTCATACATACGCAAATCCAATTCATAAATTCAAAGAAGAATGCATAAATTCAAAACACAATTTGTAAATTCTAAATATTTTAAATACAATTCATAAATGCACACATCCATTTCATTTAGGGAAATATTTATGATTTTTACTTGTACATTCACACATTGTGTTTTCAATTTCCGGATTGGATTTGTGTATTTATGAATTGTGTTTTGAATTTACGATCTGGATTTGTGTATTTATGAATCGTGTTTTGAATTTACGAATTGGATTTGTGTATTCATGAATCATGTTTTAAATTTACGAATTGGATTTTGTAAATGTGAATTGTGTTGTGCATGTATGAGTTTTATTTTTGCAAATATATTATTTTAGATCTTGATCTGGCTCCATATTTTTCAGCCACCAATAAACTTCCAGTCAAAGGTTTATGTGACTATTTTCAATTTCATAGGATTCCTTTTATAGCATCAATGCTGTAATGTAATTAAATGTATAATCAGTTAAATAGACTTAAGCATTTATTTAGTTGTCGTAAAACGAGATGAAAGACTATCTAAATTCTAGCACCATCAGGAGCAGCAGGCTGAAACTCCATTGAAAATATTCTGTGGTAAAATAAATTTCCATATTTTAAAAATATGGCTGGGAACAATGGAATTGAATTCAGTGCTTTTTGTCCAGTTAAATCGTGTACATTAGAGCATTGAAACACTCAGAAATACATTTAGGAACAAACATATAAGGATATGTTTTACGAATGTTTAGCTATTTTTATTAGAAAATAAATATTGATTAATCAAAGTATTTTGGCTTTGTACAGAACCACGTCAATAAAAAAACTGCAAATGCATGCACAAACACAATATCACATGTTTGTGACTTTCCCAAAGAATGTCCTCAAGAGTTCAAACGTGCAAAAATAAATCAATAACTCTCCTGTGTGATGGAATTATACGGTGTGTATTCTGCGGGCGTGCGAACATCACTCTGAAAAGCCCTTTTGTTGGATTTCTCAGCGCACAGTAAGGGGGTGGCTTATTTATATTCACAATCAGGAGAAATTAGGGGAAAAGAAGAGATTGCAGGAAAGAACATGATAGGAGAAAAATGAAGGGGACGAGATAATGACTGACTAACTGCACGGGAGCTAATGAAGACAAACGACTACGGAAATAGTGAGAACAGCCACCAATGTAGGTATTCTCAACAGCATAATAAGACCCAGCAGAGCAGAATGGAACAAAATAACTGCAGAAATTCCAGATCAGGCAGCAGGGGTCACTTAAATCACATCAGTCTAGCAAGATGAGCTCAAAATATCAAAATAATATGTAGACTATGACATCTTGAGCTGCCCTTTGAACTACAGTTGAAGTCATAATAATTAGCCCTCCTGTGAGTTTTTTATTCTTTTTCAAATATTTCCTAAATGATGTTTAACAGAGCAAGGAATTTTTCACAGTATTTCCTATAATGTTTTTTTTCTTCTGGAGAAAGTTTTATTTGTTTTATTTTGGCTAGAATAAAAGCAGTTTTAATTTTTTTTAAAGGATTTTAAGGTCAATATTATTAGCCCCTTTAACCATTTTTTTGTAATTAACCTGAAAATAATTTAACAGCAAAAAATAATAAAAAAATAGCGTTAATAAAATTTAATCCTACTACATATATTTTTTAAGGCATGCGACTTTGTAAAATTTCAAGCTAATATAAACTATTTGGGCACAATAAATTATAATATTTTTAGCTTTAAAGGGCACCTAGTATGAAAGTCAACTTTTGTAAGCTGTTTGGACAGAGCTGTTAGTATGTATAGTGTGTCACATTTGAGTGACATAAACCCAAGTTTATTTCTGTGTCTGTCTCTGTCACTGACTGCTGTTTATCTGATGTAAAGCAGGAGAAGCAGACACGCACGGGAACGGTGGGCGGGGAGAACCAGCTCATTTGCATTTAAAGCCACAGGCTACAAAAACAGCTACACTGTACTGAGACCAAAATGAGCATATATTCTAGAGGCTATAATAAATGATTTGATGGGTATTTTGAGATAAAACTTTATAGACACACTCTGGAGACACCAAAAGCTTATCTTACATCTTGTAAAAGGGGTAAAATAAGTGCCCTTTAACAAAAATTTGTTGTATTTTCTATTACATTGAAGACTATACATTGTTATTTTACATTTGATTACATTGTTTGATTACGTTACATTGTCATTTTACACTTTAATTTAATAATGGTGGAATATCCAGAAAGCACTGTCTACTTTATTTATATCTTTGTTTTGTTGTATTCATTTATGCTTGTGATTTGTTTATTAGACTAGAATAAACACACTCCCTAAAAAAATAGCACAATGTAAACTTATGAAGTCTTTCCTACTGGAGTTATTTAAATCATCTTATGAAATGACATTACTATCACGATATATAAAGCAGAAAAACAAATGATTGTAATGTCAGTTTTCTTTTTTTTTTTTACAATATCGTGCAGCCCTACTACAGGCAAAAACTTAACTTTTTGGCTTCCCACATTGAGGTTATTCTTCGTGTACAAGCGGGTGCAGCCATTTAAAACTTTTTGGCTCAAGACTAACGGTCTCATTTACTTCCATTAATTTTTAGACGTTACCTTATGTTATTATTCTACTTTTTATGCACATACTTGTTTGTAGAGCAAGTAGTTTGGCCATTTTCTGCCATTTATTATTCCTAGTCATTTCTCCCATAGACGACTGAATCGGAAGTTCTAAAACAATCATGAAAATGAGTGCACTTCCACATTGAAGAATAAAATTAATAGAGTGTTTTTGTTTTTTAGTTTAATGTAAAGTAAACATCCAAATTCTCCATGATCTTTTGGGTGTTCCTTTTGTAACACTTTAGCAATTTTATTCATTCATTCATTTTCTTTTCGGCTTAGTCCTTTTATTAATCCGGGGTCGCCACAGCGGAATGAACCGCCACTTTAGCAATTTGTGTCGACAAAATTTAGCTACAAAAAAAAATTGTTTGCTATTTTTAAAGGCTGCTTTCTTAAAATTATTTTTTTTTCTTCAGGACTGAGCCATAAATCACTTCATCAGGTCTTAAACAGGTCCAAATTCACAGTTTTATTCATATCTGCATGTATTCTGAAGGTTCCTACAGAGGATAATAATTTGCCTGATTATATAAACATTTAATTTTACACAAAGTTGTGAAAATGTATTTCTTTTCTGGCTGTTCGCAGTATTTTCTGAAGTATGAAGTAATAAAAGAGATACTCGAAATCCATCTGTAAAAAACTCATATGCTAATATGTAAAAAATAAACAAACAAACAGCGAATTAAATAAATAAAACTTCATACAGGGCTCAGCGTTTTTGCTTAAATGCATGCAAATTAGTGCATATTTAATAAAAGGATACATTTGCATATTTAACCTTACCATTAAGAAAACTATTAAAACTATTAACTCTTAATATAATCAATCATGGGCAGCACGGTGGCGCAGTGAATAGCACAATCGCCTCACAGCAGGTTCTGGTTCGAGCCCGGCTGGGTCAGTTGGCATTCTGTGGGGAGTTTACATGTTCTCCCCGTGTTCACGTGGGTTCCGGTTTCCCCCACAAGTCCAAAAACATGTGCTATAGGTGACTTGGGTAAGCTAAATTGTCCATAGTGTTTGTGTGTGAATGAGTGTGTATGGATGTTTCCCAGTGATGGGTTGCAGCTGAAAGGGCATGCGCTGCGTAAAACATATGCTGGATAAGTTGGCGGTTCATTCCGCTGTGGCGACCCCAGATTATTAAAGGGACTAAGCCGAAAATAAAATAAAAGAATGAATGTAATCAATCAACTGACGTAGGATGGTGATAACTATTAGTTATTTTTACGCTATTAACCTGCAGTGTCTTTCCTTAAAGTGATAGTTCACCAAAAAAATGAAAATGCTGCCATCATTTACTCATTCGTTCAAATCATATTTGGGTTTCTTTTTTCTGTTGAAAATTACAAAAGATATTTTGAAAAATGCTGGTTGCTGGCACTCATTGACTTGCATAGTCTTTTTTTTTCAAGTCAATGGTTAACCAGCATTCTTCAAAATATCTTCTTTTGTGTTCGACAGAAGAAAAAAACTCATAAAACTTACAACCACATGAGGAAGATTAAATGAATTTTCATTTTCATTGGGTGAACTATACCTTTAAGTACCAACCTATGGCATAGAATGGGCGGAGACAAACAGTAATGGGTGTGGCTTACATAATAAAAGCAACCGCAGCATGTATGCTAAGAAGAGTGGGCAGGGCCTAATCTCATCCCTTGTTTCGATTGGATGAGAGAGAGAGCTAAGTTACCATGGAGACTGCATCCAGTGCAGAGCAGAGCCCAGATGGCAGGCTGCCCCGTCCCCCCTCCTCCTCCTCAGCAGGCACACAGGAAGAGCACAGACCTGCAGCACCCATATTGTAAATTGCATGTGACTGCAACACAAAGCCAGCACTCAGCACAGTGTGTACGAGTGTGTGCGTGTGCGTGCTCTATTAGCAGAATGAAGGCAGACCTCTCCAGAAAGCCTAAGGGTGCTGATGCCATCACATGTGATGCTGCAGATTCCCATGCTGTGGTTTTGTAAATAGGCTCTCTGAAGACAACACGGCAGACTGCTTTTGGAGATAAATAAATGAATACACACAGATGCACACATTTTGTATTGTATTGAGTTGTATTGAGAAAATATATATAGATATTAATGCGCAAAACACACTTTTATCTTTATTTTGTTTAGAGTTTTTACGTAATTCAGATGCATATGAATCAAATCTTATATGGCTCATTTTGGTGCCTGCATCAAATTAAATTTACAAAAGCATATCACATACAATAAAAGTATCTATTTAAATATTTTTAATGTGTTTTGTGAGAATAAATAGGGGTAAAACAATGTTTTTTATGTAAATATTAACCAACATACAGTATATATTCTGATCTGAGCTTATTAAAACATGTAAATATAAGCTGAGAAAATATTATATGCTGTTTCTTCTATGCTAATGAAGGACTACTGGGACATTCCAAGCACGGTATAAGTCCTCCTGGCCTGGCAGAGCTCCTCACAGCTCCAATACACATCTCTGCCATTTGCTTACAGTAACCATGTGCTTTTCACCATACACAATTCATCTGTTTGTGATCTCCCTTCCTACAGTGCATCGGGAAAGTATTCATAGCACTTCACTTTTTCCACATTTTTTATGTTTTTTATGCTAACCTGAAAAATCACATGCACATAAGTATTCACACCCTTTGCTCAATACTTTGTTGATGCACCTTTGGCAGCAATTACAGCCTCAAGTCTTTTTGAATATGATGCCATAAGCTTGGCACACCTGTCTTTGGGAATTTTTGCCCATTCCTCTTTGCAGTACCTCTCAAGTTCTATCAAGTTGGATGGGAAGCGACGGTGTACAGCCATTTTCAGATCTATCCAGAGATGTTCAATAGGATTTGGGTCTGGGCTCTGGCTGGGCCACACAAGGACATTCACCGAGTTGTTGGGAAGCCACTCTATTGATATTTTGGCGGTGTGCTTTGGGTCATTGTCCTGCTGGAAGATGAACCGTCGCCCCAGTCTGAGGTCAAGAGCCCTCTGAAGCAGGTTTTCATTCAGGATGTCTCTCTACATTGCTGCATTCATCTTTCCCTCTATTCTGACTAGTCTTCCAGTTCCTGCTGCTGAATATCATCCCCACAGCATGATGCTGCCACCACCATGCTTCACTGTAGGGATGGTATTACAGTAGCCTGGTGATGAGTGGTGCCTGGTTTTCTCCAAACGTAACGCCTGGCATTCACTCCAAAGAGTTCAATTTTAGTCTCATCTGACCAGAGCATTTTGTTTCTTATGGTCTGAGAGTCCTTCAGATGCCTTTTGGCAAATTCCAGGCGGGGAGTGGCTTCCGTCTGGCCACTCTACCAAACAGGCCTGATGGGTGGATTGCTGCATAGAAGGTTGTCCTTCTGTAAGGTTCTCATCTATCCACAGAAGAATGCTGGAGCTCAGACAGAGTGACCATCGGGTTATTGACCTGCCTGACTAAGGTCCTTCTCCCCAGATCACTCAGCTTAGATGGCCGGCCAGCTCTAGGAAGAGTTCTGGTGGTTCCAAACATCTTCCACTTACGGATGATGAAGGTCACTGTGCTCATTGGAACTTTCAGAGCAGTAGAATTTTTTCGGTAACCTTCCCCAGCCATGTACCTCGAGACAATCCTGTTTTGGGGGTCTACAGACAATTCCTTTGTCTTCATGCTTGGTTTGTGATTTGACATGCACTATCAACTCTGGAACCTTATATAGTCAGGTGTATGCCTATTCAAATCATGTCCAATCAACTGAATTTACCACAGGTGAACTCCAATTAAGCTACTGAAACATCTCAAGAATGATCAGTGGAAACAGAATGTACCTGAGCTCAATTTAGAGCTTCACGGCAAAGGCTGTGAATGTCACGGTTGTGTATCGATCTGTCCTTCTTGCATGTGTGTGTTGCGAAGTGGGTGTGTTTGTTTGGGTTGTCTTCACCACGTGGTGTGTGTGTGTTTACATTCATCAGCTGGGTTGTTACGTGTCTTGTTATCACTCATTGTATTCAGCTGTTTTCTATCAGCCACAGCTGCTCCATAGCGCTACCTTCCCCTTCCCTTGATATCTGGTGAGATATCAGTGAGTGACTTCACTTCAGATCTGTTTCTCGGATGAACTATTACCGCTGTCTAGCGAGTTATATTCCTGGTGCGAGCATCCTTGCTCCACACTATATCTGGCGAGATCGATACCAGTTGTGACTTTTTGTTATTCCTTTAATAAATCATCTTGCATTCACTTGCATTTGGGTCTCCTGTGTACATCTTTGTGACAGTGAATACTTATGTACATGTGATTTTTCAGGTTTTTTATTTTTAATAGATTTGCAACAATTTCAAAAAATCTTTTTTCACATTGTCATTATGGGGTATTGTGTGTAGAATTTTGAGGAAATAAATGAATTTAATTCATTTTGGAATAAGGCTGTAACATAAAAAACGTGAAAAAAGTGAAGCGCTATGAATACTTTCAGGATGCACTGTATAACTCTGTCATGTCTGTTGTCATTTGACAGTTTATGACTTAAGCATTGTAGTGATGAAATCAACAGAGACACTGATGTATTTCAATATACAATCTATTTACTATTGTTGGGTCATGGCCTGAGGAGAGTATGTTAATGTAGCCTACTTCTCCCCAACTTTGCTTTGAACTTCAGCTGGTTTTGTTGGTTTGTTTTTACTCATGTTTGACAATGCTTTGCTCAGGGTAGAATAAGGAAAGGTAACTGTTGATCGCTGAGAAGGGCTTTTGCTCTGCTTCTCCCGCACACCGGTGCGTAGCCTCATATTTTAGTTTCACTGTCTTTGTTACACAGAAGCTCATATGTTACAGCTATGTTTCTCTTTACAGTATGTTAGTTTGTTTCATTCTACTGTCTGTATATGAAACATGTAACTTAATAAACAACTTTGCCTGCTTTAAGACGTTGAGATTCATTCTCTTTATCAATGATGATAACAACTTTAATAGAGTCAGATTAATTACAATGGAGTCAGATTAATAATTTGATTAAACACACCATGCTTCAAACTCTTTCAGTTTTCGATTATTGGTTCAGAATAGCAATGTAAGCTTCAAGCCTTACATAAAACAATGCGATCATTTTAAATTTTATTATATTTTAAATGATCAAAAACTGATAAATGAGTAAAACCAAGTGATTTAAAGGATAGAGGCAAAGCAAAAAGACTTAAAATGACACTTAATTTGTATTTTGATGCTACACTGTGATCCTAAAATCTTTTAATATGTCATCAAATGACCTAAATATTATTTTTTTTGTACATAAACTACTAAATTACATTTTAGTCTGTAGCTTCTGTATTTCATTGTGAGAATGTATAAAAAATACAATTAAAAAAGCCATATTTTAGGGCATGTTATTTTTTTTAATCTGTATTAGACTTTTATAATTTTGATACTTCATGTTTGACCCATATATTTTTGAACAATTTTATTAACTTATATATAAAATGATAAATTGTGTTTCCTAGCATTTTGACTATGACAGAAATTCATTTTTTTTTTATTTCACTTAAGCTAAAGAGGGCGTCACGGTGGCGCAGTGGGTAGCATGATCGCCTCACAGCAAGAAGGTCACTGGTTCGAGCCTCGGCTGAGTCAGTTGGCATTTCTGTGTGGAGTTTGTATGTTCTCCCCGTGTTCGCATGGGTTTCCTCCAGGTGCTCCGGTTTCCCCCACAGTCCAAAGACATGTGGTATAGATGAATTGAATAAGCTAAATTGTAATGCATGAGTGTATGCGGATGTTTCCCGGTGATGGGTTGCAGCTGGAAGGGCATCCGCTGCGTAAAACATATGCTGGATAAGTTGGCGGTTCATTCCGCTGTGGCGACCCCAGATTAATAAAGGGACTAAGCCAAAAAGAAAATGAATGAATGAATAAAGCTAAAGAAACAATAATAAACGAATATTAATATTTGTAATATTTGTGCACGACAAATATATTACTTCTAGGGTAAAACCTCATGTAAAGCAGTGGGTCTCAACCAGGGAATCATTAGAAAACCTCCAAACAAGTTTTAAAATTATCATTATTATTATTACAAATACTAAAATGATGCACTATACTGTATATGAAGTCCATTATTAACCTGCCACCACATTTTGAGCTTATTTATAACAACAGAAGTGCCAGAGATACATATCAGCTCAAATATGCAAGCCTTTTCATATAGTCTTGAATTAGGCAACAAAATACGTACATCTCATGATACAGCATGCATCAGCATTTATTAGGGTATTTTATTATATCCAATATCCTCAAATATGCAAACCGGGAATAAAACACTTTGTTATTTAATAACTGCCTAGTATGAAAGAATTTTAATACTAACTATATTTAAACAGATTTAACTCCAAGCTGCTCTCGTTTTTTTTTCCACTGAGTGCACTGCACTGAGACTGAACCAGAGGATTTACACCATTTTATAGCTTCTTAATCAGCTCTGTAACAAAGTTCACTAACAACATTCCAGTTGTACTTCACTTACCAGCTGTATTTGCAAACTGGTAAGATGAAATGAATTAATCTGTTTCTCATTTTTACAGTGCTTTCTCATCATACAATCTAATTTAACCTGATGCCTATGGATGAATGACATTGAATAGGAGTGATTTGATCCTCACTGTAAATCATTCTCTGTCAAATATAAGTGATATCCTGAGTTACGCCTGACTGTTGTAACATATACGTAAATGGCTTCACAGGGTCACATCATTTTCACAGTTTTCTAGCAAACACAGATCCGGAAATGACTATGAATGGCCAGCATTGTGCTGTTATCAACTTTCAAACTTACTCAGCTTCCTCCCATCCATGTCTGTTTGACCATTTGTGCTGAGTCATTGAAAAAGCAAAATGCCAACATTACAGTAACAGAATACTAATTCAACATTGTATGCACTTTTCAAACACAATACATCATAATGAAGTTAAAGAACTTACCACAACATCCTGTTGCTTTAGATGATCAAGCAGAATTAAAGCGAGACATCATTCAAACTCTGTGTGATCTATAAATAAGTGAAAAATAATAATAATGGGAGTTAATTAATAATTTCGAAGACAGATCACGACACTGTTATAAAGTGTAGGCATAACCCAAGTACAAAAAAGTGACTAAAAGAAACAATAATCATGAGATTAAGAAATTGAGGTCGGTTCACCCCAAAATAAAAAATGTACTCACTATTTACTCACTCTAAAGCTTATGAGTTTCTTTTTTCCATTGATCACAAAATAAGATATTTTGAAAAATGTTAAAAAAAAAAAAACAGCTACCATTGACACTCATAGTAGGAAAAACAAATACTGTGAAAGTCAATGGCTACCGCTTTCCAGTAACATTTTTCAAGATATTTTATTTTGTGTTCAAAATGAAACTTAAATAGGTTTGTGACAAGTTAAGGGTGAGTTATAAATGACAGAAATGTCTTTTTTGGACAAACTATCCCTTTTACCATGGTTTTGATACAATTAAACATACAGTTTAACTGTGATTTTAGTAAACTGGGATTACAACAATAGCAATCTATATGAAAAATCTAAAACTTTATAGAGATTAACCGCGTCCGCACATAATGCCAAATGAAAGTGTTTGAAAAGATTAAAGTTAAACAGTATTTACTCTCCCTCAAGTGGTTCCAAACCTTTATGATTTTCTTTATTCTATTTAACACAAAATAAGATAATTTGAAAAAAAGCTAAAAACCTCTACCCATTGACTTTCATAGTAGAAAAAAACAAATATTGAAGTTAATGGTTACAAGTGTCCAGCTTTCTTTAAAATATATTTTCTGTTCAACAGAAGAAAGAAAGTCAGGTTTTGTAACAAATAAAGGATGAGTAAATGATGAAATTATTTTCAGTTTTGGGTGAACTATCCCTTTAAAAAAGTTTACTGAAAATATAGCGACATCTCTTGGTCAATTTCGGGAAAAGCCTAACAGAGCCCACAAAGAAAACATTTGATTAAACACGTAAACAAAATGGAAGTAGCTTGCATTGTTATCATTTAACAACCTAATGAAGTTTAATGTTATAACTTGTATAACTCGTTCTACAGACTATTCACTTATTAACGAATCATTTGAATAATACTGGGCAAAAATCATGTTTATTACGTCACAATGTCAATTTAATTTATATGTATTATAACTTTAAATAACACATATTGGATTCAGGAACATTTGCTACAAAACAATTAAGCATGTCGCCTAATGTGATGTACTAAGCCACATTTTAATATGCTAACTAAAAGAATGTATTGTAAACAAGTAACATTCTACTTTTTAAGCTTACATTTCACATGTAACATTTTCCATTTGCAAAATGAAGTACAATTTTCTCCTTTATTCAATAGTAAAATAAATACAGTACTTAAATAAATAAAGTAGTTAAATAAATAAAGTACTTACTAAAGATGACATAAAACATCACCGGTTTGTAGTATTCAGTCAGCAGATGTATTTTACCACAAAGAATTTGAAGTCCCCAAAAGTGCTCATGTCCTTTCCTTCTGTAAAGCTTAAGTTTCCTCCTGTCTTCTCTGTCTTCTCTCTCTCTCTCTCTCTCTGGGTGTGAGGAGAGAGAGAGAGAGAGAGATGAGGAAGAGAGGAGAGAGAGAGAGTAGACGATGAGTGATCGAGGAGAGAGAGAGAGAGAGAGAGAGAGAGAGAGAGAGAAAGAAATTTGCTTTAAAAAATATATGACTGCTCAAAAATGTCATAAAGTATAAAATTATATTAAAACAAGACAATTTTACACGTTTTTTTTAAGAGTCTAGATGTTTTAGAACAAAAATCAGCCTTTATTATGAAAGCACAGACCGTATGAAAGAAGAGTCTGTACTCTGCAGGTTTTTCCAGGGGGTATTATTTCACTGAGACACCAGCCAAGTGAGATCACACTGTAAACATACACCATCACCCAGACAACATGGCACATTCCCCTCATTTCCATTTTAATCTTGATGAACGAGCAGAGAAGGGAGAGAATGTATTATATTCAAACTGCAGCAGACGTGAAGAACACATAGAACTAAAGTCAGGACCGAACAGTGACATCAACACCATTCTTGTCTAGGACTGCCATATAATTTTCAGGATAGCCTAACAGTTCTTCTTGCTACAGTGGAAACTTCTTAGCCTACAGATTTTTCTGTCATTGGCAACTGAATACTGAGGTCAGGGGTGCCAAAACGTTTTCGTATGAAGGGTCAAAAACCAAATATCATTAAAAACCATGGGCTGAAGATAAATATAGAAAACTATTTTACATTAAAGTTGTCATAGTTAATTTCCTAAATAATTTCATAATATTTATAAAGAAAATGGAAAACATTACTTTGAATCATTAATTAATAACTTTTTAAATTATAACTTTAAATTAAATTACATTGATCACACAAGTGGCGTTCAAGGCTTTATAAACTAGTCAAGCAGAATCTGCTTTTGCCTTGATTTGCTCACTTATTGTCCTTTATCTGTTGGGGGACAGCACGTACATTTTAAACTAAATCCGATTAATTTAAACCATTTCAATTCAAACATTTAATGTCAGTTAGATTTGTTGTAGCTTAGCAATTAAACAAAAGGTTACATTCAATTTGAAATGACAATCTCCAATCATCCTTATTATTCTCCCTTTCCTCTTTGATGGGACGAGGGGCCAAATCAAAGGTTACCATGGGCCAACTTTGGCCTGCTGGCCCTAGTTTGGGCATCTCTGACTGAAGTAGTACTTGTCTTAATTTTGAACGGTACAGCTAAAATGCTAGCACTTGAAATTCAAGAAAATGTCTTGCTTTAAATTTTTTTTTAATCTAGATTAAGGACCAATTCTTTAATAAACACTCACTTTCTGCAACATTCCTTATTGCCTAAAAAAAAGATACAACACATGAAGTGTCCAGCAGAAGAAAGAGGGAAAAAACACACAAACCAATAAGTTCAAAGGTGGTATCCACACTTTATTACATAAAAATAAAAGACAGACATGAAGACAAAAATAAAATGCACTGTAGTCACTAAAATTCAATATTGTGAACCAATAAAATCAGCCTGTTAGAAATAACAATGCTGAACTAAAAACCAATAAAACATTGACATGTCAACTCCAGCCTGTATTTTTGCATAAGAACACAAAAGGCATCAAGAGTATTGTAAGACAAGTTCCCATTTGCCTACATTCCCAATATCCTTCATGGCAGCGTAAAATCTTTAAAAATATAAAACTAACCAACAGTCCCTGCCCGGTTTCTCTCCCCAAAGCGTCGAAAGAAAGACACAAGTCCTGAGCCTTCCGGTCTCTTATCTGGAGGAACTTCCGGTCCAATGCGTCTCTGGAAGATCTGTCCCAGTTTAAAGTTCGGAGCTCTCTCTTTTCATCAGTAAGAGAAGCAGACCTCGGAAACATCCCTTGTGCAGGAGTCCGCTTTGAAGGACAGTCTGGTAAAGAGGATGAAGCAACAGATTTATGGGAGAATGAAGGCTTGTCCCGTACAGGAGTGTCAGGTAACGCCCAAACCCCATCATCAAGAATGTCCACCCTGGAGATGGAGAAGGAGTGTCTGCGGTGCGGCGTGTCCCGGGGAGAGACACGAGGGCTGAGGATGGTCCATGGGGAGCCAAGACCTCCTAGTCCAGTCTGCAAGGCCAGATCCACCTCTTTGATATCCCTCTGCTGAGGAGTAGAAGTGCACACAATTCTAGAACGATCAGGTGTAGATATTTCATTCAAGCCGCAATCCTGAAAGCGGAAGACCTTGCCAGAGAGATCGGGCATTTTGTCTGCTTCTTCAATTTTCTCGTTTTCTTCCTCTTCATTCAAATCTTTAATCTCCTCAACTTCTTCTTTATCCACCACTCCATCTTTAAGTTCTTGTTTGATCGAGGTGTTCCTTCCTCCATCTTTTTTGCAATCATTGCTTTCAGGAATCGGTTCATCATCAATGCACTGTCCTCTTTTGGATGCAGCACGTGCCCGTTGAACATCATTAATGACACAAGGTGGAAGTTCCTCCTTCTGGGAGATGTTCTCTGGTTCCTCCACTCTTGGGATCTCAAATTTTTCCTCATTGGTTTCGGCAGGGCTGTCCAGATCCCCACTGTCCTCACGTTTCTCAACCTGTGGGCAGATGTTCTTAACGGGGCTGTTTGCGACTGATGTGGGTCCACCGTGCCTCCTGCGGGAAGGACGTTGCTTGAGAAAGCTGGTTAGGACAGATTCTAGAGTGGAGTTGTCTTTGTTCCCATCCTGAGTGGAGCATGAGCCAGTGGATCGACGCTTGGCAGTTTTGGTCAGCATTTCTCTCTCCCTTTGCTGCCGCTTCCGAGTTTCAGCTGCCTCTCGATCACGGTTTTCCTGCAGGACATAGAAGATGGTATGGGAAATTACTTAAACTTTTTATATAGGTGGGAAACATATTTAAAAAAAATTATATTTATATATATATATATATATATATATATATATATATATATATATATATATATATATATATATATATATATATATATATATATATATATATATATATATATATATATATATATTATAGGTGGGCATAAATTAATTTTTTTAAACTAGATAAATCTAGATTAATTTCAAAATTAATGTAGATTAATCTAGATTAAAATGACTCATTTGAATTCTGCCGAAGGCATTCAGAATATGTGTGCTACCCAAATAATAAGTCTTTGAGAACGGGTTTCTCAAGCCAGGTGACGCATTAGACCAGGGGCTCATCTCCTGTTTCCAAAATGCATCACAAACTGCTTGAGAAACTGTTCTACTATGATAATTGGTGATGAAAATAAATGATGTTCAATAAGATGTACTTGTGTTTACCAACTGTTTATTCAGTTAAACATGAATGTTGAACTGTAGGCCTACATGAGCTCCAAACAGTGATTTCATACTTTCTTTTGATGTACGTACATACAGAAAATGCTGCTTCACAAAGGCAAGTTCACAGAGCCCTGACGGTGTTAAACATTAAGTATGTTTACATGGGCAACAATACTTTAATACGATTTTAATATGATTAAAACAATACTCTGATTAAGAGTCTACCATGTAAACAGCGATTTTTGATTACTTAATGCGACTAAAGTCATAACTGAACTAAACAGAAATGGAATTGAGATGTGGAGTATGCAGATATTACTGGCAATACTGACAAACTATTCCCGTCATGTAGGACTTTTCGCCATATTTTCCGACAAGATCCACACAGGCGGCTGTCAGTAAAGGACCGCACAGACACACAGACGCACACACAAACGCGCACACACACACGCACGCGCGCACACACACACACACACACACACACACACACACACACACACACACACACACACACACACACACCGCAAAATGTGGAAGTTTTTTTTCTTCTCATTTGGCGTGCATTATTAAATTCCATAACACTCTCACCTGTCCTTACTCATTTATTTGCGTCTAATAGCCCAGTTTGTCACGAAGGCATGAATTAAATGTTCGTGAGTTAAAGTAAAACTGCTCAACTGTAGTTAGAGTCAGGCATCCTGCTGATTTGATTCAGAAGGGCACTTCTTTCCCAGACGGCTCACCGGTCAGGTATACATCCGCGCTAAACTATCAAGGTGAAAGTCATCATAGCTTGCGTAGAAAAGACCCAGCTCTCACCCAACTTTGAGAATAGATTAATGGCGATAAGAGTCTCACGTTAACGCAGCACGTTAACGGCCCACCACTAATATATACATATACATATATATATATATATATATATATATATATATATATATATATATATATATATATATATATATATATATATATATATATATATATATATATATATATATATATATATATATATATAAAATCTTTTTTTTCTTCCATGTATTCATAGAGACTATTAAAAGACAATGTACACTTAATATGTTTGATAATATATAATATTCAAACATTTTCGCAAATTAAGAACTAAATACGAGCTCAGGTTGTGTCAATCACATTTACACACTGCCTTCAAAACTTTCATTGGTCATAAAAAGAAATTTAGATCAGGTAAAAAAAAAAAAAATAAATAAATAAAAAAAAATTCAATTTGCACCATTGTAGAAAGCGTGTTTTGACAATTCAGAGCCAGAATCCATAAATTTAAAAAACGCTGTCACTCGGAGCATTGAGCACTTTACAAAAAGCAAAGTGCTTAATATAAAGACAGAAAAAAAAAAGCATTTGAAAATGTTCATTGTGCAATGACCTTAACACTTGAGCGCAGTCATATACAAAGCCATTGAAAATACACATTTGATTTGTAAGTGTATGTACACAAGCAGCTGATGCATGAATATTACACCACTTTGTTTACTCCTACACATCTGGGTATTTATACAGTACACGACTGTTGTAAATTTGTTTGTAACAATTAAAAATCAATGAACAATTTAACAATTATTAAATCTACATATACATCTATAATAACATTTTTGGCTAGAGTTACATGTTGTAAGTTGTACTTTGCACAATATGTTATCCATGTAGGGCTCCACTATTGCTTTATCTTTATCTATTTATCTTTAATAGATAAATCTTTATCTATCTTTATCTTTATCTATTGCTTTATGAAACAGCACAACAAATTACTAAAAAAAAAAAAAAAAAAAAAAAAAAAAAGAATTAAATGCAATAAAAAAATTGTATATGTTCGACGCAGTTAGAAATAGTGGGTGTTAAGCTTTGGGCCTAAAAAAAAGTCTTAAAGATTAAAGTTAAAACAGACTTTGACATTATTACCTTACTCTTGTACTCTTAGCAACCACTTAGAACACCTTAGCAACCGCCTAGCAACCACTCAGAACACCCTACCAACTGCCTAGCAACACCTTAGCAACCACTCACAACAGCCTAGCAATGCCTTAGCAAGCACTCAGAACACCCTGGCAACCACTTAGCAACACCTTAGCAAACACTCAGAACCTCCCATCAACCGCCTAGTGAGAAACATGCCAATCCATCCTAGAAACATGCAAATACATGTACTTATCTGTCATTGCCAACTGCTTCAAACTTCTTAAAAATTACTTCAATTATTTAAACTTTGAAACTACTTGAAACTTTCAGGCTAGGCTTTCTCAAGCCGCCATAAAGTTTGTCTACCAACTTTACTTTTCTAGTTAATGTCTAATGCCCAAGACAACAAAACAATTTGAGGGCAAAGATAATATAATCAAGCTAAATTTGTCAAATAAAAAAAAAAAGCTTAAGTTGTGCAATACATTTTGATTAATTATACCAAAATATATTTAAAGTTTTCATGTTCATTCATTCATTCACTTTCTTTTCGGCTTTCCCTTTATTAATCTGGGGTCGCTACAGGGGAATGAACCGCCAACTTTTCCAACATATGTTTTACGCAGCGGATGCCCTTCCAGCTGCAACCCATCATTGGGAAACACCCATACACTCTTACATTCACACACATACACTATGGACAATTTTAGCTTACCCAATTCACTAATACCGCATGTCTTTGGGTTTGTGGGGGAAACCGGAGCACCCAGAGGAAACCCACGCGAACGCGGGGAGAACATGCAAACTTTACACAGAAATGCCAACTGACCCAGCCGAGGCTCGAACCAGTGACCTTCTTGCTGTGAGGCGACAACACTACCTACTGTGCCACTGCGTCACCAAGTTTTCATGTCGTACATCAAAAATCTATTTGGGTGAACAACAGGTATGTATTCCAAGTAGTTGAACTGTGCCACACAACACGTCCTCTTATAAAACATGACATTTTTACCTGCGCAGCTCTCTCAAACCTCTCACAGAAGGAATGAAAGATAGAGCAACACTCCTCCAGCTTGAATGTGACCGCATCTTCACAGAAATACTCGGCCACTGAGGTGCTGATGGCTTCCAGTTGCTGAAGGGAGACCTCCACATCTGTAAGCCGAATGTCTGCCATCTGTACAACAGCAGACGTAGCAGGTATTATCCGTATACTTGGAATAATAAATTTTTTTTTTTTTTTTTTTTTTACAAAGCAAATCAGCCACCTGATATTACACTGCAATTTCATCCTTTTCTCGGAGAGAGAAAATCTGAATATCTTACACGCAGAAATGTTTCCATCTGATGTAGTAGATCCGGCTGTTTGCTGGCATCCATCTTTGCTTCTTTAATTTTCTCCAACTCCCTTTGAAAGTCCATTTCCACTTCCTGCTTTTGAATCCTGAATAGAAATAATAACCAAAGCCATTTTTACTCCCAAAACAAACCCTCTACACATTACAAAAAATGTGTAATGGCATCAACATGTACCTTGCAGCAATTCCAATGTGTTGGAGCTGTTCAGTAAAACGCAACAAAGCTTCATCGATTTGTTGGGCTTGCTGAAAACAAACAGTCAAAAAGAATTTAACCAACATTCGATAATGAAAAAAGTTCCAAGCATTCACTTAATTTACCATGGTAACGTAGTGCATGAGGTTCATGCCAGGTTTATTTGCTTTAGTGTCCACCAGTTTGAGCAATGATGTCATCCTGAAGCCGATAGCGCTACCTGCATATCCACCCTAAAACGAGATATAGAGTCATTATTCTGCTCCAGCTGTAGTAAACACTCAGGAATAGTGCATTTATAACAAACAGAACAGACCATGTGACACTCACCGCATTCATGTAGTTTCCAGCCTTCAGCACCAGTCTGATGATTGAATGTAGGTCATCACATGCCAGCAACTCTGGTATTAGTAAGATTTAGATTTTTTTTTTTTGAAAGAAACACTTATTTAGCAAAATTATGAAAAAGAGTATCGAGTCACAGTTAAGACATTAATCAAAGTAAATATATCTTTTAAAAGTAAAGGGAAAACAAATTAAACTGTGTTCATAGAAATAATACAAATTGAGATAATACAAAGAAATGAATCAGCATGTTCACAAAAATAGACATTTTGTTTTACTTTCAATCAATTGAGTACACTCTAAAAAAATATGTTTGTTCAAACTACTTATTAAAGGGCACCTATGATGAAAATCTACTTTTGCAAGCTGCTTGTACAGAACTGTGTGTAGGTACAGTGTGTCCACTGTCATATTGGAGTGATATAAACACAAGTCTCTTTTTTTAACTTTACTGATGTCAAAATAGGATCCAAACCCCAGTGATTTTGAGGCCCTCCACAACGTGATGTTGGAGAGCGATTTTCCCTGTCCACCGAATTGATTGACAGGTGCCATGTCTCCATAATAACATGCATACAAAACATTTTTTGTAAAGAAACTGAGATTAAAAGATATGTTACAACGCTCTGTGATCAGCTGCACCTCAATAATTAATGTTAAAACATTTTTAAAACAGAGCATGTTTGTAATAAAGACAGTAAAATCAAATTTTTAACCGCTATAATACCCATGCCTACATGGTGTCAGTAAACGTGCATATGTGTATGTCTGTGTGTGTACTGCTTTTGTGTGTGACTCATCATTTCAGAAAGGCTTGCATAGACTCCACCACAAATACTTCAAATAAACGTACGTGGTATTTTTGATAGTGACCTTATTTCAGCTTTATCCGAGTCGGTCTCTGTCACTGACGGCTGTTTATCTGACGTAACGCATGAGAAGCAGACACACACAATGGAGCGGTGGGCAGGGAGAAGCAGCTCATTTGGAACAGCTACATTGTCCTTTGACACCAAAATGGGCATTTCGTACATTATATAATAAATGATATGATGGGTACTTTGAGCTGAAACTTTACAGACACATTTTGGAGACACCAAAGTCTTATCTTACATCTTGTAAAGAGGTCGGATAGGTGCCCTTTAAAATAAGATGAAACAATTTTAATGCTTTTTTGGAGACAACTGTTTCATGTTCAATACACTTAAATTTGCAAATTTACTGCAATTTGCTGTCCCAATCCCAGCACAAATCGATTGTGTGGAACTCAGCATTTTTTTACAGAGTTGAGCAATAATGAGTATAAAAGAATGCTTTCAAAACCATAACAAAATCAGGGTTTAAATTTTTATGTGAATGGAATAGTAACAGTCAAATGACATTGTATAAACTTAAATACATTTTGACGAATTTAAAAGTACTGTATAAAATAAAACTGCATAAAATTGAATAATTAGTTGTAAATGTTATAGATATTTTAAAATAACTAAAAACTGCCTTGCAAAATGAAGAAAATGTTTCAGATTTCATTTTATTTTTAATTCCTGATTTAAAAGTAAATTTATAGCTGATCATGCAAATTTATTTGAACAGATTAAAAATATACACACTATCATTAAACTATATATTTTTTTAAATTGTGAAGTTTTTTTTTTGTGAAAATTGGCAAAACTGAAGAATGTTTACTGGTGGTGGTCTCTTAGAATTTTCCATTCCAGTGTGTGTTTTTAATGTTAATAAGTTTTACAATCTTATATACTTTTTAATATTCAATACAAGAAAAAAAAAAAGTACCATTAGCAGCGGTTGTCATAACAGCAATGGAGTGCTTGATCTCCTCTATAAAGGGGAAAAACTCCTCTCTGAGAAGTAAGTTCTTTAATCTCACTTTATACCTGAAAACAAACAACAGTTAGAGAATTAATAGCCATTTTTAAACCAAAGTTTTAACACACTGGAACAACGTGTAACACTACATATTCCCCAAGAACAGCATCACATTTTAAGTATTTCGAATCATAGAATTATACAGTCTGTATATAGATTACTGTATATGCCACATTAGCTGCTGTTTCCATGTACTACTATACACACCATATTGGAATGGTCAAACTTAGTCCAAAAGCATTCAAGTGCAAGTTGACTGTGAAATCAGAAGATGATTTTACTAAAACAATACAGAGAGATGAAGGTCTCACATAACACATTAAAATTTGACCATAGGTTAAAAACCTATAATGTTGAGTGACTGCCCATGAAAACAAAGACCTTAAATCCCCGGTGGAAACGTCAAGTTCTTTGGGAATTTACTGTAAATCTTGGCAGTTTTTACAATCAAAGGTTGAGCAGTGTTGTGGCAAGCTTAGGAAAATAAACCAAATGTGGCATCTATGTATATATACACCTACATTTTGAACCATGTCAGGAAAAACTCACCCTGGCACTTGAACCAGCATTACCATGAAACGGTCAGCCTCATTTAGTGCTGACAAATCCCCATTGAATGACATCAGCTTCTTTGTCTAGAGTGTGTCAATATATATATATTAAAAAAAAGTTATAAAAGCTCATTAGAATACCACAGTGGAGACATGGTGAAAGGCTTGTTTACCTCTACATCATCAGGCAACAGCTTATTAAGCTCTCTCAGTTTACCGGAAGCAAAGCACATGTTTCCGTGCCTAACAGCCTCCACAATGTCCTTTGGTGTCCTGTAAAGTGTACCAAAACACAGATGAGATGCTTTTCAATGGCACATTTGAGTGTTATTGCTGAGAGTTTTTGAACGGAACAATAAACTACTTGAACCAACTTCTATATATTTTTACTGACAGCACTACATAAATGAACAACTCAGATTTGTATGTCAAAGTGTGTCAAAACCATAGCACAGGATCTGCTCAGGAAACTAATTTGCAACGTTTTTGGAAATATTTCATTAGGAATTTAAGAAAATAAATTTCATTTTATACATTACCTTTTAAATTGTTTGAGTAGAATACCAATATTCATACTTTTCTTAGAGTTGAGAATTGATACCTAAAAAACAACACATACATATATACATCATCTTCTAAGCTTGGAAAAGGGCAAGTCATTTATTTTCAGTGAGAGCAGCTAAAAATTATTTTGAAACGAATGTCTACATTTTCCATAATAGTTCAACATTTCATAGCTTAACTTCCTCACATGCTTCTTTAAATAGACATGTATCAACAGTCCATACCAGCACAAACATCATCAGGCCACATTTTCTATGTGATAACAGTAAAATAGAAGCGATAAGTTATGGAAAATTAGAAATTATGGAGAGTGCATTGGTTACTGATGATTATTTCTTAATGTGACATGGAATATTGAACAAAAAATTTATTAAACATGACAAAAAATATAGAGAATGGGAATGCATTACTACAGTGCAATGCATTCTGGGAATTTGAAACACAAGAACCTGGATCCCATTGATCTCTATAGGTGTATTGTATCATATTTACACTGACTTGCAATAAGCTGTATGCGCTCACACTACAAACAATGAAGAAAATCATATATGGAAAGGTTTTCTTGCGGCAGCTCGTTGATACCCTGTCAGTTACGGAGAAGCTGGTTAATTTATTTGACCTGCTCACTCTGCATCTGTGCTCGGTTTCTCTAGTTCGACTGGAATGACTATTTTCAGCATCTCAGACAAAAAAAGGGCATTTCTAAAGATATATACATGTTATTCAATTATATATTTTTAATGTCTTTTTAATGGGTGTTACTATAAAACGGTCTGCTTTTTCTGTGATTATTTGCATTGGTTTACATTGTGCACGCCTGAGCGTGTCCGAATACATGGCGGAATGCAACTCGCCATCATGTAAATTCCCATTCTCTATTGTTTTTGGAATTCCAAAGAACCTGATGCTGCACATACTGAAAATTAATTATAGTAAGACTAAACCCAAAAAGTCATTTCTTTATGGTTTAAAAGTTCTTTTAAAAGAAAAATATGAATGTGTTTATTGATGATTAAAAATGATTTCTGAAACCCTTGTAACATAAATCTGTCAATTTAGGTAGTTCAAAGGGTGATGTATAAACCTTTTTTTTCCCCAAAACAAATAAAAATGAGTTTAAAAACAAAAATTACAAATACAAATTTTTGAAACAAACAAATGAATACAAATTAGATACAAAAAAGACACAAAAAAAGAATATAAATTACAGAAGTTGCTGAGACTTATGTTGATTTACAACTGAAATTAAAACTTGAATTTATTAAATAATTATTTTCCCAATGTATTAACTTGTTCACTAATATATAAAATAGTTCACCTAAAAAAATAAAGATTTTCATTAGGGATGCTCTGATCGATCGGCCGAAGATCAGTATCGGCCGATAATCACATTTAATGACTCAATTGGTACTCGCCAATCTGGCCGATCTCATGAACCGATCACAGGTGTTTGTTATCTAGTGACCTATCTAGTGTCTCATCCAACCTTATTACCTCTCCAGGAAGCTCCATGACTCTCCCGCATATTCATTGTAGCTCCATGACCCTCAAAATGAGTTAAAATACCCGAAACTCATGGTGACAAGAGTGATTGAGCAAGAGAACATATCGCGAGAGGCACAGTCATGGTCTAAGGCCCAACCCCCATCCTCCCCCTTACCCCTTCCCCTTACCCCTACCCCTCGTTTTGCGCATTCCCGTCAAGGGGTAGTGACGTCCCAATTCTCTTTAGCTTGAAGGTGTAGGGCTAAGGGTAAGGGGTATACACCCCATTTTTCAGGAGCATACTCTAAACGGAGGGGTAAGAAAATTTCCCAGAATACACCTGCCACAACGGCAGTTTCACTGCACCCGGAAGTAAGGAGATCCACAAATTAGTATTTTTTGTCATTATTATGAGTTATTACGAAAAAACAAACACATGCTTTAATATATTCATAACCGGGTTCATGGTTTACCATCATGCTTTAAAAAAAAAAAAATAACGCAAAAAAAAAAAAAAAAAAAAAAGAAAAATCCATAATCATAACTCTTGTACAGCAGTCCCTCAACATTCTGTCACTCGATGACACTCGAATACCCTGTCAGAGCAGTCTAGTGGCTGAAAATGAACTTTTTACAGTGTCTGGGATAATGTTAATGTTGTTTTCGTGTGTTTATATAGATGAATACGTCTACTGTGTAAATGAACAGTATAGTGGCGATCTTATTGCCACATTAGATTGTTATGATAACATAATATATCCCTTCACTGATTTCCTGATGATAAACACCAAAAAATAACACAACTGGAATAACTACAGCAGTCGTGATTGTCTGATCTCATGTAAAGCAAGAGATCGCGATGACATATGACGACGTGTGCAGGTGTTGAAGTGCTGTCCCAATTCTTAGGTGTAAATTTTGAAGCCCTTACCCTTAACCCTCGGTTGTAAGGGCCAAGGGGAAGGGAAAGGGGAAGGGGTAGGGGTACAAAAATAGAATTGGGATTGAGCCTAAACATTACCTTTGTTCAGTTAAATAAATAGATCAGTAAAGACAATGCTAGACATTTGCAGTGTTTCCAAATTGCATTGTTTGGAAGTTTTCTTACCAGTTTTTATATCTGTGCTTTATTATTTTCTGTAAAGCTGCTTCTGGCCATGACATGTTCACACCTAAATGGTTAAAAGAGATGTGTTTAAGGGATTATATGCAGAATCCTTAATTTATTCTCTTAGGTGAGGAGAGATCTCCACTTAAATGTGCTTTATGCATTATAAAGCTTGAAGCATTAGAATCAATACTCAGTATCGGCCAATCACCATGACAAGGAATCGGTACTCTGTATCAGCTGCAAAAATCCTGATCGGAGCATCCCTAATTTTCAAGTCACATGAACATTAAAATAAGAAATTTAGGATTAGGATTAACATTAGGCTGTTTGTTGCACCCAAAAAGATCAAAAACCCCCATTATGAACATTTTAATTTAATCCGTTTTTATAGTTGAAACTATGATGTGCTTTGAGCTATTAATATGGCCTTAGGAAAAAGAGGGTTAAACGGAACTGCGATAAGTTGTTCTTTCCTTTCACTGATTCTCAGAAGACAGTATATCCAATACTTGAGCTTTATCAGAGCTGGAAGTCACCTCTACAGATCAATAGATTGAACATTTGAAAGGTGAGAGACCCAACAGAATAACAGATTGAGTTGATATAGGCCACTAGCGAGTACTAGATGCCATGTTTAATTTACCCTACACTTACAATCTTGATAAATAAGAAGACATCTGAGCTGCCTTTCAATCTTTCAGTACAGTCCCAACCAAAGGGCCTCACTGGAAAGTACAGCTGTAGATATACATGACTAGTATTCCATGGCAAATTCTTTAGCTTTACAACAAAGCAATGGCACTTACGTTCTCAGATTCTGCAGCGATTTGTGAAAGGCCCCACACACTTTTTCGGACTGTCCCACCCTTGCGGATCAAACCCTGGTGCTCGTTGTGGCTGAAAAGCTCCTCCATACGCTTGGTGTCCAGCTCAAAGTTCTCAAGGTTGCGTTGGGCTGTCCAGACATTGCGCTTGCCCAATACACTATGCCTAGGGATGGCGTCCCAGTTGAAGTTACGCATTCTAGAGCGCCGTTGGACAGTCCGGGTGAAGGGGTCCCCCATGAGTGAAGGAGGTGGGGGTGGTGGAGGTAGAAATAGTGGTGGTGGTGGTGGTGGTGGTGGAGGGGGAGGAGGTGGTGGAGGGCCCAGGGAAGGCTGGGCAGGACGTCTGAATGGTGAGGTTTCATTTTGAAAGCACCTGGAGGGATCATGAAGATCAGGGGGTAGAGATGCTGTGGTTACAACTGATGCGCCATCCATTGGAGGACACAATGTGGATATCCAGTGGACTTAATTCCAGTTCACTGGAGGGATCTGATAGAAAAAAATATATATATTAAAAAAAAAAAGGAATACACACCATCCAGAATTTCTATCATCAGAAACATATACCTAGTAAATCCAAAATGAAGGCGAATTAAAGCAAGCAGTGTATTGTAACTGTGTGTTCACAACTGTGGTTTGGTTTTCTTGGTTCATTTGGCCAGGACAAAAAAAAATATTTAATTTGCTTTATGACTTACATTTTTCAATGGAACAAAACAAACATCCAAAGCAACATTGGGCTAAATGCTTGTAGGTGCAAAGTTTGATGTTTTTAACATCTGAGAACTATTATAAAATGTCTTCTCAAAACAGAAATTCATATTTTGCATTCTTTGCATATTTATGTCAAACTATTCCAGAGTAACCACACCAGCGGAGTGTGAACTTTTTACATCTATACATACAAATATGCCCAATGTTAAAACATAAACAGGTATAGCAAGTTGCTTATTTGAAAAAGGTAGCTATGCGAGCCAACCAAGATAATATTTTACAATACCAATTTGCCTAGGAACTTCAACAGGCAGATAAACAAACCATTTCATTAAAACGATCAAGCATAGAGACTACTTTGCATATCACACATACTTTGGTCTCCTTATTTTTTAATTTCACTGACTGTGTAATGCTTTAACCTGTAAAGGAAGCTACATTTGCAACATTTTAAGCTATACTTTTAACATCCTTTTAGAAAAAAATAGGATATAAAATTACGTAAATATTTATTTTTTCTACTTCAACTGTTACAGTTTTACAAACTCTCAACTATTAAGGCCCAGTATTTAATGGTTTGTACTGTGTTTTTTGGGGATATTCTTCAAGAGTAACTTGATTTTAAAGGGAAAGCAATAAATTACAAGTAGAGGTAAACAGGGACCACTAGTTCTTTTTAAAACCAACAAAACTGCTATTATAAATTAGGCAGTGCTAACTACACATTTGGTCATTTATTAATGTATACATAAATAGTTTAGCTAATTTATATAGATATGAATTAATTATACTAAATAATATAAATATCGATAATTTTTTGTAGAATTACACAGAGTACTACTTAATCTAACATTACAGCAATTCAAAATGCACATTTACAAAACATGCAGAGCAAACAAATACATAGAGATCTCTTATTCGAGTTGTATTTTTTTAGAAAAACAACAAGGTTAACAGCGATCAACAGTTCACACTTTAGATGGATCAAAATCATGGTAAGAATACATTGACAATCAGAATGTCCAATTTTAATGCATAACACAAACAAATAATTAAAAGACAACCAAATATTAAAAAACTACGTCAAAGCTACAGAAAGTGGCAAAAGTAATTTGTTTCCCAATATACGTACCGGTAGATTAAAAAATATCAGGTTGACTGCTGGTGAACGCTTAATGAACCGACGTCCATGCCGGAGAAAGTCAACAGATAATCCACATGTCAAACGCCATCAACATCCAGCACGAGCACTTTAATGGATGGGAGCAGCCACACCCCCTCACGCGCGCTCACGAGCCGCATCCTACCCTCACCTGAGCAACTCTCACCTTTGTTACTTAAATACTTCCAGAAGCAAAAAACATCATGAATAGTTAAAGGAAACTCAAACTATACACTGGGTCATTATGTACATTTATTTTGTTAGTAACAGATCCCGCGACCACAGTTTGAATTGTAACGGTCGTAACTGACAAGAAGCCACTGCTTACATTTAAAGGTAAGACGTCGTGTCGTTTTTATATATAAAACGCTATGTATACATTCAAAAACAAAGTTATTATGCCATCTATTTTCTTTAAACAAGTGCATGGTTAATTTAGAAGTGTTTTTTTATTTTATTTTTGTAGAAATAGATTTTGGGGAAAATTGGTTTGGCTATATATTTGGTTACCCTATGAAGGTTAACGGGATAGTTTAAGTAATTTAAAAATGTCGAGTAATTCCAGACCTTTATGAGTTTATTATTTCCTGTTAAACAAATGAAGTTACTTAGAATTTTGGAAATTGGTAGCAATTGAATTTAATAATATTCTTCTTTTGTGTTTAACAGAATAATAATAATAATAATAATAATAACAATAAATTTGATTTATATTGCGCTTTTCTTAGACTCAAACAGGCCTTGAACAAGTGGAGGGTGAGAAAATGGTGACAATTGTCATTTTTGGGTGAGCTATCCTTTAAAACAATGCATTTAATTAATTTTTAAAAAATTATCCAGTTACTTAAGTAATAATTATTGAATTAAATTTATTATTTTAGAAACATCTCTGTATCACATGCAACATTACCCCCTAGTGGTCATCATTAATGTTGCATGGTTTGACTCTTGACTTCAGTTCTTTTGTTGAAAGAATTCAATATTTAGGACAGAAGACAATCAGCTTCGAACAGAACGGGCAAAACAGGACAAGCACAAATTGACACCAAGCCAACATTTGCAAACTTTTCAAATTTTATCTGGTGGGTTCTTGTTCATTTGTTGTTGGTCAAAGAATTGGTCAAAGGCTAACATCCTGGGATTCCAGTTTCAAAAATCGGTCTCATCTTTACATATATACAGTCATTCATACACTACAATATCACAAAGCAGCCTAAAATATTGATTGTACATAAATACGATAATATGTATAACCCTTTCATTTTGCATTCTAAAACCAGGCCTACTAATAGAGTAGGCAAAGTCAAACACTTGTTAACAGAAATCAAAATGATATTAATAATAATTATAATCCCCAAAAACAACAACAAACAAATGAAATGGATGCATTTGTTTTTATCTAAAAGAAACAGAAATGTACTGGGACAAATGTATATCCAGGTTTAGTGTTGAGGAGGTCTAAATTTAAAATCCTGTTGCTTTGGAACAAATGTCCATCATTTCATAGATCAGTTCAGTCTTTCTAGGGTGTGAAATACTTTTCTCTGACAAAAAAGAAACACAGATTTCCATTTTTACTGCCCAACAAATGTCAAGATGTTAAAAAAAACATAAAAAACAAAGCCCCCTAGAGTCTCTTTTCTGTGGTTATGGAGTGGTCCATTAAAAAAACACTTTTTATAGCATTTTTTTAAATGCAAAAACATGACGTTCAGCAGGTGACATTCAAAACAATTTCAAGCATTCTTTAACATTCTTAAGAAACCTTTCTCTTTCCTCCTAGAAACATTATTTTCTTGCACTACTACCCAGTGTTTAACTGAAGCACTGAAAAGGATTGAATCTCAATGCATGAAAATGTACAACGGATGTCATCAGACCTGCCATGCAAAAAAAAAAAACACACAGGGAACATCCAATACAGGCATACATGAAAATACACTCTTAAAACAGCTTCAGTATTGCTTCATCTCAAGCTTAAAAAGATTTAGTGCAATGTTCACAAGTGCTGAACATTAGATCATAGTCGTTAATTTCAGTCTTATCTAATGACATTTAAAAAAAAGAAATTGTGACATGAAGTTATAGGACAGTCTGCACTTTAGATCTTATAACTGCAGTCTGTTTAGAGAAGCAACAAAGTGTATTTTGAGATTGCTGGGGGAAGCACCAATTTCAAAGGGAAAGTTAAAAAAAAAAAAAAAGGGTTAAAAAAAAAAACAATTGCTAAGGGGAAAACAACTGTATTTTAGGTGAAATGCTATATGCAAGATTCATCTGATTATGCCATACTAAAAATGTATTTAACTGATGTTATTATAAAATTGTAATTTGTGTAAGTGGCAAATACAAAATACATTTGTACCATTTTTTAAATGTAAAAGAATGTTTTGGGTTAATGGAAAGATACATTAATAATATTATGACGTGTAAAATGCTACTATGATATTATAGGGCACATAAAACCATTTTGGATTTTTTTCCTAGGCAGATACAAGGGGTTAAAAAACAGGATGCATCAGAACCAACAGGAAATACAGCATATGAATTCAGAATGGCAGAATATTATTTTGTTTGTTTTTTCTTATCCTCACAAAACACAAGTCAGTACATAAACTTTAGTGCACATAAAAAGGCAGATAATATAGATCACAACCATTGGCCCATGTTTAAAAAAAAAAAAAAAAAAATCTAAACTCATACATATACTTCCTTGATTAACTTCTGATTATTAACTCAAAATGATTATAATAACCTACAAACTTCCTACAGCATTACGCATTGGTGCATAATACTACAATAAACTATAATTGTCAAAACAAATCATTCACAAAAATTGCTTTAAAAAAACTGATTTCTTCATTTTAAAACATGACGATATTGACTGGAGACTGTGATTTTTAGATTTATCCTTCATTCTGGAGTTTTGTTAAAATGTGCAAGAAACTACACACCCACATTGGGTGAAAGCTTGTCCAGAAAAGTTCAAAGAATTATTCATTTTAGTTAAATATTACTTAAAATGGGGCTCATTTTAACATATTAAATGTAATATTTCGGAGTATATTTAAATAAGACTCAACTGAACAAGCATTGACTCTACGGTATTCTTGTGGCTTAGTAAATGTACAAAGGATGCAATACCAATATCAGATAAATCTGTATCTGGATTTTATCAAAATAAAATCACATTTAGTCAGAACCACTGAAACTAAAACTCTGTGAAAGGAATGATATGCATCCTTCATCAGCTACAAGACAGGTGAGAGGGTGAGGGCAGTAGCGAAATAAATTTAAAGGAAATAAAATAATTTTTACAGAAAGAATTAAAAAAAAGGAAACCGTTCATTGAAATGTGGTCACTGACAGAGAGAATATTGAGAATTGTCTGCTATTTTGACTGATATATCAGGATTGTTTCAGTCGGTTTAATGACATTTATAAGGATGAAGCTTGCACTGGATACCCTTGACATTTGATTGGAGCTTTAAGGACTGGTCACATACCAGAGGTGACAATTCAGACACTTGAAAACAGTCTCAGAGCAAGAATAGGATGAGAAGGAGAAGAATTAAGGAAGAGAAGAGTAAAGAGAGTTAGTGTGAAAGGGGCTCTCTGTTGAAGCCTTGTCTCTTCTAGCATCTCAGATCGCTGGTCTCTCGGGGTCCTACTGTGTTGCTCTGCAGGGCTGAAGAAATACAACAGGAAACCAGGGGTAACGGAGCACTTTCACTGTTCCTCCAGCCAAGAGGGTTTGTCGGCTCCTGGTGGTTTGAGTTTAATGTTGAACTGCTTGAGGGTCTGTTCCAGCTGCTGCTGGTTTCCAGCAAAGTAGGCAGAGATGGCATTATGGAACAGAAGAAGTTGCTTGTGCATCACTTTGACCTGTAGAAGAGACAAACACACCATGTCAGAAAACAAAAAGCAACAGGACTTGCAGAGGAAGTTATGCAGGTGGTCTGGCACCTTATTTTCTTCCAGGAACTTGATTTTGATGGTGACATCACTGCGGAGACGTTCATATTTGTCCTTGTGGATCTGGTACTGCTGCTGAGCAGCCTCGATACGAGCCATAGTTACAGCGTCCCGTGGGCCCATGTTCAACTCCTCCAGATCTGCCCTGTACGCGTCGAACTCCAGCCTACAGAACAAAGATACATTAGAAAACAAATGCCTTTTTTCCTGAGATATGGCCTCCAAAACCTTTCACATGATAACTTTTGATGCTCTAAAATATTTGTTAAACAGACAAAAATATATATACATGTGGTAAAACATGTGTGAACAACATGCATTTACCCTGTACTTTCACCATGGCCTGAAGCCCCAATGACAGAGCCTTAGTGATGCTCAAGCACTGGTCATGTAATTAATTACATTTACAGTTATAGTTTACAGTCTAGTTTTACATGACAAGACTATAAGAATAATCCAAACTGTGTTTGTTTCAAAAAGCAAAAAATTGATGATCGGGATACCACCTCCACCGGATTTTGAGCCAGAAAGTACTGTGTCCTATTATCAGTCGGAGTCTTTTTTTTTTTTTTTTTTTTATCAATCATCCTTCAGGATGAATAAACAATTGTTTTACTGCATACTGTAGTTTTTGTTCTAGCTGTTGTTATATACTTCAGCATTTTAAGCTTAAATCAAACCTCTGCATTTTTATTATTATTATTTTATTTGGCATATTATTGCATTTGTTTTTTGCAGTTTTTTTTTTTTGCATTTTCTGAGCCTAACACACATTTCTGCTGAGCTTGTGAACACAAGCGAGACATTGAAATTATTCACCACTAAAATGCTGGGGTATGTTGTGTTATTTGCATTCACTGAATTCAGCACAAGCACAAATTCACTCATCATAAATACCAAGTGCAGAAACAATGCATAACATTAATTTCACAGCTTTATCGATTATAAGGAGAAATATATTTTTTAGTTTAACTACCTTGTTCGTGTGATCTTTGACTTTTTTTTGGCCTGAAGTGCAATTACCATGTTTGTAAATACCCAAACAAATCAATCTACAAGAGAAAATAAGCAGTGCTCCAAAAACAAATTCTCAAAACGAGTCAGGTGTGAAAACAACATAAATGTAGACAGCAAAGCAGAACTAGGTAAATCAAGTAACAGCACAACAGCAGCAAATGTTTTCAAAGGTCTCAGCTTGTACTCTACAAAATAGATAACAGTGAAAGTGAATATCCTAATGCCCTTTTATTTTTAATCTAAAGACTAAGTTAGAGTGCCAACGGGTAGGTATCAGTGCCAATATTCAATGGTAAACCAGACAACTGCAACACACAATGACCCTAACATCCATTAGCATCAGAGGTTAAAAATAAATAAATAAATAAATAAAACACAATGACATCACAATTGCAGTGCTTGAAATTCCTGCCCTTACAGAAAGTTGGGCTTTTTTATACTATAGTGAAGTAGAGCATTTTAAAGCCAATGAAAACTACAATACTAAAGGCTACAGCAGGCGCAGCTTTTACCTGGCATTCTCATACATCTTGATAGTCATCAGTGTGTCTTCCATCGTTTTGTTCACAAGTGTGTTGATGCTGGACACAAAAAAATTGATGGCACCAAGCAGAGTCTCTCCATTCTTGCACAACAACTTTTGCGTTTCTGCATTGTATCCAAACTCATCCTGTACATGAACAATAGCACAAACCTCAATATTATATATTATCAATATTAAAAAATATATATATATTCATATATACACAGAGTGACAATGACTCTAAAAACATTAGATTCAAAAAACTGTTTCGCTAAAAGCAACTAAAGCTGAAATAAATGGAATTGCAATGGCAATTGGCAGAAATACAAAAATAAGTTTAAGCAGAAGTACTAAACTACAAGTACTAAAAAAAAAAAACTAAAAATTATTTTTAAATGACAAAAGTTAAAACAATTAAAACGAAAACTGAAAATTAAAAGCCAAGTTAAAATATTCCTAGATACAATAATAGTAGGAACTTATAATTTCTGTGGTATTGCATATGTTAATCACAGAATCCAGTGTAAAAACAAAAAATTAAATGTATAATGTAGAAATGTCCTACCCAATCAATATATACCTAATCAAATCATGTCTGTAAATGTTAAACTGCAAATTAATAAACTGCCCTAATAACAATTACTTAAACACTGATTATATACAGCTTTAATTCCAGTTTTAGACAACAAATCCAGCAATGCTAGAGACACAAATATATTATTACTGAAGTTATCCCAAAACAACTGTGTTTTCTTTTGCACTATATATTTTTAATACTGATGGTTTGAATGATACATTCAACAACAGCTTAAAATACATGAGTATATTTACACCAGTCCCAAAATTTTCCAAGGCAGTAACAACAAATGTCATAAACCTTAAGATGGTCACACTGGCTCACCCGAAGTTCTGGAGACTTCTGACTGAGGTCAGCAAAAGTGTCTCCAAGGGCGTGTTGCGTCTGCACCATGCTGTAAAAGTGGTTGGTTAGCGCTCGTGCTAAACGCAGCACATTCTCGTACTTCCGTTTGGTTTCCCGCAAAACCTCAATCTGAGCCTCCAGCTCCAAATCCACAGTACGTGATCCTCGGCCAAACCTCTCAGAAATCATTTGTTTGGTGCACTGAGAGAGAAAGAGAGATATCACAAATACAAATGACTTCAAAATAAGAGTTGCTAAGTTAGGGACAAAAAAAAACATCCAGGCGGTTATCACAGAATAAAGCCAAAGTCCCTTTAAGACAAGTCATTTTACTCGGCGGCCATCTTTTTTGTTTTTTTAAACTTCTTAGGTTCTGCAGGTTGCAATGTCCCGAACTTTGATTGCCAATCTTAAGCCAATTGTAATAGTTTGTTTTGGTTGTTTGGATTTTTCCCAATCAGCGCAGAGCCTGGGGGACCAGAGTGAGTGCTCCGACTCAGCCCCCCCGGTCCATCTTTGAAACGCCTCTTGGACAGTATGCTCAGGCATTCTGTTTGAATAAGGAAACATCAAATTCTCCAAAACTGCTTGCCAAGCTTACAATTGAATTTCATATTAGGAATCACCAATAAGATTAAACAATAACGGTCTATTTAGTTTCATTTCTAAATGTCCGAATCACACAAAATCAGCAGAAACTCACGTCTGGTCTGAGCTCCTCTCCCAGAGTATCGTCAGTCTATAGCGATTGATGATTGGCTCCTGTACTAGAAGGCGGGCTTTATTTGCCATATAGCGATCGATGATTGGCTCCTGTACTTGAAGGCGGGCTTTATTCGCCATATTGACTGTTACACTTTCCCCCATTCAAAACGATACGAGTGACATGTCTTGTGTCATCTATAGACTTTGATAAAGCCTGACACGTTTATCAGCAGCCCTACTTAAAGTGGCTGTTGTATAAGACTAAAGGTCTTTATTTTGCGAAAACAACCATCCTGGATGTACTTTATCCTGCTTACATTGTTCTGAGCTATAATAGTTTGTTAATTCTTAAATTAAACGCAAAGCTGACAGAAATGAAAACCGCTGATGGAGTGTACACTAACTTGCGCATTATTCAGTCACAAAATAGCACCAAAAAGTCATAAGTAAAATTGACAGAAACGAAACTGAGTAAAGCGTAATAACCTACGAATTATTAATTTAAAATACGGTGCTAAACAGTCAATAACAGCAGCATAACAGACATACAAATATATATGAATGTGGATGCAAGTATATGGATTTGAATTTGTATTCACCGACAATCAAGGTGATTTCAAAGTTCCCGGATGAACTGGTTTTATTTAGCAGTTGTTATCTTGGAATAACATACATTGGAATGTGAAAACTGGCCAATCAGAATCGAGAACATCACAGAACATGACATCTAATAAAAAAACATTAACAGTTAATTGACAAACCTTGTATGTGTTCAGACCCCATTTCTTCATTATGTCAAATTTCTCCACAGCAACGCCTCTTGTGGCTTCTTCTGCCGTCATGGAGGAATTGCTACCGGCGTAATCCATATTGGACCCTGATGAACATAAAATGATTACAGTAAGTCTCTATTTATACGCATATGTTGTACAAATGTCTCTACATAACAGTTTACACCAATGTTATAGCCATTATTGCATCAGAGAGATGTGAAACAGATGAGATGAGATAATATATGAATGTGTTTTACTGAATTGGGGAGATGTGTTGCCAAAGAGCACTTAAGGGGTCAGCGCCATTCGAGGATACCTGGGATACAGAGGATGTCATCTGACTGGCTGGCTATTCGGCAGGCCGCAATCTGGCTTGGGGCAATGCTAATACCCATGGACTTCATTCGGAGGTCTGGAGGGGGTCATGGCCAGGGATAGCAGGGTATGTTGGGTAATGGGGAGCAGGGAGTGGATATGGCAAGTTTAAAAAATGATTGGAGGAGTGATTTTTTAAATGAAATGGATTATCGCATGTGAGTGTGAAGTGTATGGGAATAATGCCAGTGCATATGTGTGTGAATGTGAAAGAACAGCAGGAGAATGGAAGGAGGGGGAAAGGGAAAAAGGGAGGATGAAAAAGAAAAGGTGATATTGTAATGAGATGAAATGAAAACAGGAAAGCACATGACTGCTATTTTGTTAAACCTGCTGCCTTATGACAAACAGATGGAGATAATTCACTTCACAGTTCATTTAAAAATCACACAACAGTTTTTTTTTTAAACCCCAATATGTCGGATCATTTATTTTTAGCAGCATGTGTTCATTTGCACAGAAACAGACTTGAGTATCAGACTGTTCTGTCCTGAAAACATCTCAATTACACTTTTTTACACCCAGCCATTCTGCAGCAGATTTTTTTCCTAATCATTTCCTCAGCAAGAATAAACCAGATTAAACTTTCAAACTGATTTCCGAAAGTAATTTTCAAAAGATGCCTCATTACAAACTTCTGCAAGGCAACCTTAACCCTGGAAAGAAAGAAAATCTTGAAAGAGAAAAGCAGCCCGTTTCAATCTGCTAAGAGAGAAAATGAAAGCCAGAAATACAGAAGCGATTCAATTTATTCCAGCAGAACAGCATCCCAAGCCCTGAGAATAGATTAAATGGTTTTTGGGGGGAAAAAAAAAGTATGAAAAAAGGCGTCTCGAGAAGTTGATACAAATGACCTTGCCCTTCATTTGGAATGCGCCTGTTGCCCAGAAAATCAGTATTAATATGGACTGCAGGGCCTAAAAAAGGGGTAAAAGACACAGAAAGTCCTCACTGAATCAGAACGGAATAGATTTACACTATTATCAAGGCCTCAGGATTATTTACAATCAGTTTTACTACATATCATGTCCAGAAAAAAGCTGGACTGAATTAAAAATAAGACTTAGTTGGGGTGACTTCATAAAAGTTGATCTTTTTTCATTCCAGAGGACATTTTAAACAAACAAACAAACTCTAAACTGAAGTTCATTCATCTCCAAGGATCTGTGGCCTATTCACTCTGGTTAATGTCAAACTTTAAAGCTATTAAGCATGACTCACACACTACCTAAACACACAATGGCCAATGCCTCCAGAGGCCCTGGCTCTTGTCTGGATTGTGCCACAGGAAAGATAGGAGTGAAAAAGCCAAAGAGGAAATTATGCAAATCAAATTGCACATTTTAAGCCAAACCTTCACAGAACGCATGTGTCAGAAAGTAGAAAATAGTACTTCCAAACACCACAAAAAAACAGTCACCAGCCTGATTAGACTGTAATTTCTTTAGCTTAACATTAAAATAAGGAGTTTTGCTAGATGAGACTGCATTGTTTTTGTGAAGAGCTAGCAATGACAACGACAGCCTGCAATACCTTTGATGGAGCTGGTCGGAATGATGCCTTCTGTTGTACCTCCATAACCACCTGATACGATGCTTGTCTCGTTTAAGTTGGGCCCGGACACCATTACCTGCTGCAAATCCTGGAGAGATAGAATCAGAAAGATCTTAAAACGAGATCTTAAAAATGCAACATTACAACCAGCAGTATTTTTCATAAAGTGAGCCAATTCTGTAAGTTCTACACACACACAAAGAAGTTGTAAATTAATAGGGTTAGAATCACATTTCACCCAGAATTAATAAGAATTATGTTTGTATGACAACAACAATTTTTGAACTACCTGTAAAAACAATCCCTCTGAAAAATGTAAAGAAACCAAAAGTCAAAGCTTACAGAGCAATTACAGCACAGGGAAGCAGCAGTTTGCTATCTGAACCAAGTCACATTAGTGACTATAAAAGCATTTAGAAACCAACATCAGTTTGGTAAATTTTATCGGGCACCATAAACCAAGAAAAAGGGCCACCTTACAAATAAACAACAAAAACATTATATGCCAATAAAAGAAGTTGAATAAAAATGTTTAGAAACAAAGGCAAATTAAATCGTAATGTACAATATATGACGGTCTACGTAATTATTTAAATTGCTTTACATTGCAAGCATTATTGAGCAAAGGGCTTGGCACAAAATGCAACACTGACTATCTAATGTGAGGTACTTGAGGTGAGGTGCTTGATTAGTCAACTAGACAAAAAAAAATAAAAATCAGACCCTTAAAATCTGATTTAGTGGCAACTATTAACTATCCTACTAACTATCCTATAAGGTATATAGTTCTGTTTCATTTATATCATAAAGAAAATTGTGAAACATATCTGTTGTTATTACCAAGATATTTTAAGGTACACATGTGGCTCTTAAGTTTGTAAATGCAATATTTTAACATTGCATCATTTCATAGTGTACATTTTGGAAACATCAATGCACAAAGTGGCCCTAAACATGCTTCAAAGCAGGATTTCTCTACCCAGAAGGAAAAAGTGAGATTTAGAATGAGAATAACCTGTTCTGTGCTAAACATAGTCACCTTTATATACACACTACCTGACAAAAGTTTTGTCGTCAATCCCAGTTGTAAGAGCAACAAATAATAACTATTCGACTAGTAGATCATTTGTAAGAGTGGCAGAAGGTAGAGTTTTTTGATGAATCATCTGTTGAACTGCATCGCAATCATCACAAATACTGCACAAGATCTATTGGAACCTTCATGGTTTGGGGTTACATTCAGTATGGGGATTGTGCAAGAGACCTGCAGAATAGATGGTAACACTAACAGCCTGAGCTATCAAGACATTTATGCTGCCCATTACATTAAAAACCACAGAAGAGGGAAAATTCTTCAGCAGGATAGCACTCCTCATACTTCAGCCTCCACGTCAAAGTTCCTGCAAGCAAAGAAGGTCAAGGTGCTCCAGGATTGGCCAGCCCAGTCACCAAACATGAACATTATTGAGCATGTCTGGGGTAAGATGGAGGAGGCATTGAAGATGAATCCAAAGAATCTTGATGAACTCTGGAGGTCCTGCAAGAACGCTTTCTTTGCCATTCCAGATGACTTTGTTAATAAGTTGAGTCATTGCAGAGATGTATGAATGCAGTCCTCCAAGCTCATGGGAGTCATACACAATATGAATTCTTTTTTTTTCACTGCACCATGACTTTATATTCTATACTGTACATTATTTCTGTTAAGTGACAAGACAGGTCTAAGCAAAGTCAGACCTTACTGTCCTAATTGAATAATTAATAATCAAGGCAGTCATATTTTATTTGAGTAAAATGAGCGTAATCTAGAGGCCTTTGCCTTTCATATAAGCCACTTCTGACACCAAATGATCAACTAGAAGTCAACTTATTATTTGTTGTTCCTAAAACCTGGATAGGCGACAAGATTTTTGTCAGGTAGTAAAACATAACATAACGTATTATAAAAGTTTAAACAAAATCCATTAAACAAAGTGTTAATATGTACTAAAAGGTTGCTATAGTCATTGGTTAATACCACAGAGAGACAAAACAGGATGTTTTTCAAAACAAATAAACTAATTCTGTATCACTTGGATTTGTATCTGACCTCAAACACTGATTAACAAAGAGTGACTGAGGCCAAAATATAATGCATGTGATTTGAAAAACATCCAGTCCATTGTGACAAGGTTATAGGGAGAACTAAAGCCAATTTCTGCTGGAAAGACATACACGTGCAAGCACACACACACACTCGACAACCCTTCCCAGTGTTCCTTCTCACCCTGAGGCCTGCGGGACTCCCTACCTTCTCTCTTAAGCTCCACTGAATCTTTGCAGCCTGCACAGACATCGGGGGAAGAACATGACAACAAAAAGACAAAAGAAAGAAAAGAAACCAAAAATGAAGCACAATGTAAAAAAAAAACAGAAACAAACTTCAAAACAGTGATGAAATAATCTATCAAACACAACAAAATCCACATTTTAGGGCCATTAAGCAACCGTCACAATACAATGATGACAGGCTTCAAGGGTTGACAATGAGACAAAGTACTGTGTATGATTTCAGCCCTCATTAAGCGATGAATAAACCCTCTTTATGTCAAATTAGGTTGCTAAATATCACTGTCACTACAAATATCAAGGAACAAAAGGATGATAAAGGAAAAATGAGCCACACTTACTTTCTCTGCTTAATGACAAGAACAGTTAAAAAATCTGTTTTCACATTCTGGCTCAATCCTCCCAAATCTATTTAAAGACACAGTGCCATCTGCTTTTAGCTGAGCCATTAATGCAACTGTGAACATGATCAGTCACAGTGTTTCTATGATGAGGTTTATAAAATGGACATACTGTAGCATGACTGACAAACATACAAAAAAACACTGCTAAAAGCAAATTAAAGCAAAGAAACTTTAGTTCCTTAAAGGAATAATTAAACTTCCTAGTAAATATCTTGCTTGTGTTTGCCTAACACGTCTACTCCCGGATCCGGTGCCACAGTTTATTTGGCTTATAGAGGTGTGTCTTGAGACAACATTACCACCTTTTATTTACAATGGCTTCAAGAATAGGGAGATTTGAACACTTTGTTCTGCATAAGCCTGCTACTACTTATAAAACTTAGGTATCCACACAAGCCATTTTTATGAAATAAATTATATTACTTATTAACAAGTCTGACAGAACATTATTTTTTTTAATGGGTACTTAACCCCTTAGTGTTCTAGCATTCTGCCCAAGTTATAACAAGCCATTAGTTACAGGAATGCTTAGGAATTAAAATGCTCAAAAAATAAAAGAGCAGAACAATTATAAACTAAATGTTTGCATCACCTGCTACCTTGATTTTTTTTTCTCAGGCTGATATTGTGAAACTCAGACAAGCAAGCTAAACAAACTGGATGGACAGCTAGATATTATCCTCTCGAGCTATGAAAAAATAAACGCTGGGAACAAACCACAGACATCCACATACCGATGCTTTTGACATGGTTCAAGCTCTGAAAATGTAATAAAACTCAAACTTTTTGGAGAGTTCAGGAAAACTGCGCTACTTTTGACAAAAATCACTGTTCAAAAAAAAACTGTTCCAGTTTTACTGAATCACCATATATCGCTCACCTGCTCCAAACTGTCATCTTCTGCAAGATTTCGAGAGTCCCCATTACTGCTAATAGGAATCTCCATAGTGGCTGCTTTACTCATCATACTGTCCGCCATACTGGAGTGTTACTGAAACAGAGCGAGATGAGATAAGCAAATAAAACACAGAAAAGCTCTTCAGTGTATTACAAAAGCCTCCAGATTCTTACTTCTAATTAATAATGTTGTTTAAATAACAAGAGCTAGATTATTACAGACTAACTCACAATGTAACCGTGAATGGTAACCTTGACAAACTTTTGTGGAAAAAAAACAACAAAAAAACAGATGAGTGAATAAATGATGCCATGACACTGTAGACATGTCCTGTATTATTTATAAACTGGCTTCTGTATGTACAGTATAGGTTTGCCAGAAAGTGTAGATGGAAAAGAGCTTCCTCAGGAATGTTCTCTTCAGAAGCTCTTATCAGATCTGGCTGAGCCCAACCCAGTCATTACTATGAAAGGAACTGCAAAGAAGTTCAAGGACTAGATCTTTCACTCTAAACTAATTAACCCTGTTAGAAACGCCTCTGAGGCCCTGTTTACGCTTGGTATTAAATGTGTTTTGGTTAACTAGATTACAAGTAAATGAGGGAGACATTTTACATCTAGCGTTTTCACCTGTACAGTATGTTTTACTACACTTCTGACTGCTTTCTTGATTTTTTAAAGAAAGTATCTATTTGAGGGCGTATACTCTATATGGGCTTTTTTTAATCTTTCAGTCTAATATTGGGAAATAAGACCATGAAGTTTAGATATGAGCATGTACATGGGCAGAAAATGATACAGAGTGTGGCAGCTTACTATGCCAAGCATTATGGGTTTGTGTTAGAATCAGGACTGGTCAGAGAACACAGTGTTTAAGGCTAGGGCCGTACTCTCACTAGGCACGGTTGCCTTGAACTGTGCTGAAGCACAGTTATCCCCCCCATCCCCTTTCCCCTAATGGCCCGCACTCACACTGCATCTTTACCTTCCGAACCTGAGCACACTTATATCATCGATGATGCAACTGTTCAGTTTAACAGGAGGAGAAGCGCTCTCGCTCAGCACAGTGGACATTGCTTTAGTTATATAATTTTAATCGTTTGGGATGCATTGACGCACAGTCAAATATTTTGACGAACGGATCTACAACTTTTGACGCTCATAAATTATCATAAAATTTATGGTGCTGCACGTATTAGTATGTTTGCTGAAGGTGCAGTGAGGGGTTTGCGTCTTAAATAAACCACAACAGTTCGTGATTATTGAAAAGCAAGAATGATTGAATCCATATGAAACAGTCCCTTAAAAGTGACGTTGCATCTTCAGTTTTGGGCTCAGGCGCGCTTTGCACTCACACTACAAGCGTATCATGCCAAAACCCAACCGAACTGCGCTTTGGCACAGCTCTTCCGACCAGGCCAGGGTCAGCCAACTGAACCGCGCCTAGGCTCGATTTGGAGCACTCACACTTGTCAAATGAATCGGGAAACGTGCCAGGGCACGGTTCGGATAGCATAGTGTGAGTGCACCCTAGGTGATTAAGCAAGGCCATTTTCATGCACATTTTCTTAGTAAAGTGGTTCTAGTAAACCTCTAGCACATGCGTTTCGAAGGAGTCGTAGTACACTGATAAGCTACCCAAACTGTGTTCAAAATTTTTACTGATTTAATAGTACGATAATTACATCGAGACAATCGTTTTGGGAAATAGACAGCTGTTTGTGTCGCTTCTCAGCGAACTATGACTACTGCTGTATGTAAAAATACTAAATACAACGTTTTTACTGCAAAATTACTTATAACATTAGTCAAATGTTTAAAATAAATCCTTCTGTGCGATGATTCCATAGTGAAGTGATTATTAGTAACGCTGAATCAACGAAAGCAGTTTAATCTTCTGTCTATGCCAGGGGTCACCAAACTTGTTCCTGGAGGGCCGGTGTCCAGCATATTTTAGCTCCAACCCAAATCAAACACACCTGAACAAGCTAATCAAGGTCTTACTAGGTATACTTGAAACACCCAGGCAGGTGTGTTGAGGCAAGTTGGAGCAAAACACTGGAGGGCCCTCCAGGGCCGAGATTGGTGACCTTTTGTCTATGCAATGCTATGGGTATTTCCGAGGTTTTTTGTTCATGCATATTTGGAGTTTCTGAGCAAGAGCGCCCTCTGGCCATTTACTACTGATGACACAGCCGTGCTTCTCTGACAAGATGTGCATGACAAGCACAGCTTTTCTCAATAGTGTTTGTAATTTCATTTTGATTAATCTTCCTGCCTTAACGTACTTATTTCTTTGACCTATAAAACAAACTCAATTTAAGATAACAAAGTTTAAATCTACTTTGGAAAGTGCATTTTAACAAAACATTCAGTAGTTTTAAAATGTCTTTCATAGCAGTTCAAATTAATTTTTTTGAACACATGAGCATTTACTACACTATAAAAGAAATTCAACTGAATGACTTTTTCTCAAACCCATATTTCCAGTGTTGCCAACTATATTCAATGAAAAGGTGCTAAGGTCTGCCTTTAAAGTCACTAAATGTCGCTAGATTACATCATATGCCAATTTGCATATTACTGACGTCATCACATTCAGCCGTTTCTCTTTTACAGCCTATGGTTAATAAAGGGGTATTTCTATTTGCACTGCACTTTATGCATATCAAATTAACTAAATTTATTGCTGTTTGAATACAGTATATCAGTATAGATGTGTAGTGAATTGGCAGTAATCTCTCAGACAATATAAACCGAAAGTGTCACTAAAATATTGTGATTGTAAACAAGAAAAGATTAATCGGTCAAATTAAATTGTTAAATTTATAACAAAGAAGAAGATGATCGGTTTAGCTGTACAAGGGAAATACCTCACATTCGCAGCGCTAAATCATTTGCCGTCAGTACACAGAGGGGTAATCTGCTCTCGGGCTGCAGGTGGGAGAGACTGCTGTACGAGGACTGGGTCACCTGTGAGTGCCCTGAGACAGGGAGGGGCCCACAGCATCACCCGCAGCTCGTTGAAAAGAGTAGGAACAGTACAGTACGGACACATGAGAGAGTCTATAAAAATATCCAGTGACACCAAAAAAGTAGCTAGATTTGTCATTAGTCGCTTTTTTGAAGATTTGTCGCTATGGGGGTCTGAGAAGTTGCTAAATAAAGCTAAATTGGCGACACTGCATATTTCTAGCCCTAACATATGTGGTGATTATAACTGTCCACCAAGAATAGGCACAACTAAATCATTAAACGTGCTATTACCAGGTGTAAACAGGTCCTGAGTTCCTAGATATTTTCCATTGATATGTGCTTTTTTTGTCTCCTTCAGAACCCAATCCTCTCACACCTGTGGGAGGCGCTTCACAATGATGAGTGAGCAACTTCTCAAAGCAGGCTTTCATTGTTAGCTCTCATAAAGCTGCCAGCCACAGCCTCCTCGATGCGCAGAGGAAAAATATAAGAATGCTGGGAGCTATGTAACAATCATGTGACTCATACAAGTTCGTCTAGGCTTCAGCTTTAGACAGGCGCTCAGAGGGTCGATCTGTGCAGGAGGCATCATAGCCTGCCTTCACATAAGAGCCATTTAATTCTCCTGAGTGCTAGAGCATGAAATTTAGGCAGGATAAAAGCTAATGGTTCAAGTCTTATCTGTAAACCACAGGAATGGAAAACTGACATTAATAAATTTGCACTCAGCGAGTAGTGGTGATGGCGGTGAGCCAATGCAAGTGTTGCTTTACTATAACGATGGCATGGGACTATGGTAAATGGAATGTTGTGACCCCATTTGAAGGCATTAGTATAAGCAACATACCCTTAGCAATACGAAAACTGGCAAAGTCTTTGTGCCACAATGATGTTTCAATTTGTGGCTTGCATTATAACCTTTACCAGCTACTTGAGGATGTGAATGACATTCTCCATTACTACTGAATACCTAGCATGCTGTTTAATATTACAGTCTACGGGCAGCAATGAATGAACCGGTAGCTCTCTAATAATAATCCAATTAAATAATTCTGTATTTTCAGAAGCACATTTGGCATCTGTTTGGTTGATATTGCAGCAACATGTTGTCATACTTGCATAGACGGAACGATGCTTTACAGAACTGCAACATGGCTACTGCAAACATATGGAGCATTTTACAATGGCTCTAAAAGATCAATAAAATCTTAGAATACAAACAAATAGGCCAGTAATTTAATCATAGCATAACATGCATCATGACTTTGGCTTTTTTACTGTGATTTTCCACTGAATTTGCAGAGGCAGCATGCCATCTAACCAAGGTTGCATCTATGACAACCACTACAGTGAATAGAAACACAACTCATGCTAGTTAGCTTGATGATATTGCTTCATTAAGCACCTTCCTAAAAAGAAGTCTCACAGGGACCACAGGGTAACAAGAGGCTCTTTATTACAAAACAAGATATTTTCCAAGTTAGACTAGTTGCAAAGATTCAGCCTATTGATTTAAATAGTTTGAATGGGTTCACTAAAAGGATTTGTTCAAAACAATTAACTAAATTGTTTATTTTTACATCAGTCTCAGTCCCATGTCTCAGAGTGTAACCCTAACTGCAATCTTGACCACTTGAGAGTGCATGCAAGTGACAAGAAGTGAGTGAGAATGACCCAGGTCAAAGAAATGCCCAAACTTAGTGCCCATAATAAGCACTAAATCCATTTTGTTGCAGTATTTGAGGGTAAAGTGTATTGCATCAATTACGTTGAAGCAGTCACATAAAACTTTTGCACTACAAGTTAACTTAAAAGTTGCACTATCTACACACATCTATGTGAACAACATTAAATTTTGTACATTTACAACACTACGTTTTAAGTGTGTCTTGTTGATTTCTCATAAGATCTAGCACATCTGCAATCAACAAACCCACTAGAACACTTACCAAATTGACCAAATACATGAGATGTGGGTTTATGAGCAAATTACGAGTGGGTTTATGAGTCATTGTATCATTTACTGAACTGGTTTGTTTGCAAAAAGTCCTATATTAAAATGTGCATCCTTACAAATATACTAAAAGGTTTGAGTAAGACTCAAGCATTTTTCTTTAAAAAACCAATTGTATCACTGGTTTGTTAACAATAATAGTCTAGACAGCTGCTGTGCTCCTAAGTCAATTTAAATCCAATTACATTTGGTTTGAAACTTGCTTCTTCACCATTAAAGGTATGTTCTATATAGTATGAATGTGTAGTAATAATGAAATTTGTAAATGCTACATCCCACAATGTTTAACTGTCATGTAAACTACAGTCAGTTGACTATATCAAGCTTTTTTCTCTCATGTGGTCAGTGGCCATATGGAACAGTAAAATGTGTCCTTCAGATGCCACAGTATCTCGTCAGAACATCTTGTCAGGCTACACTATGCAAAATGCTATACATTTTTGATATAGACAGACCATTTTGAGGGATGTAAACAAAATCAATGGTGCCAGCGTTTTTTCTGTTTTATATTTTTAATTTCTAGAGCTTCCGAGAATCCAAAAAGAGCCACATATTGATAAATAATGTTATGATAGCTGTTTTAACATGAAGTTATGATTGAATTGCCTCTTGTTACAGTTATGAAACAGATTGATAACAAGCAGGAAATGTCCATGGGCCAATGACATGACCACATTGAAATGGTCTATATATAATTTTAGTCAAACTGTTTGTCATTTACTATATAACGTTAGTGGGCCTATGGAAGTGGGCATATTGCGATGCAAAAAGTGATAACGTTATAGCCTTAGGGAAAGAGAAAATCCAACCCCTTCGCTGCCAACACTCGAACGTTATTGGCCCGTGCTGTACTCAAGTGTTAAACAATAAATCGTTAAAAAATGTATTTTTATTACTAATTTTATTTCTTTTAAGTACATGGACCATAGGATTGAATAGTTTAAACAGTCGGTAAACGAATGTTTGGTCTGTGTGCTGTCAAAACTCGAACCAAACACCTGTCCATGGTGAACAGGTGGGACAAGAAAAATGTGACAGCTGTATAAACTCGACATAAAAATAACATCTAAATTCATATTTACTAAAAAGGCACGATATTTCGACTTCAAAACATACTTTTATTACATTATCGCCCTAACGGCATTATCACATATGGCATCACTGTAATAATGTGCCAGGTACAGCCTTCTGGCTCAAATATCCAGCGCCCAAGAGGCAGTCCATGTCGCTCAATGGCCTTCCATTTTATATTGCAAACATAAATAAAAACACGATAAATAAAACACATTAGGATCGCAAGTTATAGCCACGCATTATTATTATTTTCAGTTGACGTCGTGTTTTATTTTTCACCACAGCGCACTACATAAACGCTAACTCGCGTCTGTTAAGTGCGATAAGGGCTGCATGAATAAAGATTAAGACATAAATGATTATCTTACCTGTGCGTTTCCTTCTCTAGGATGAGCTATTTGACACGCGTGCTGGATATTTATCCCGGCTCACGCGCAATCAAACCCTGACACTTCCGAAAGAGTGCAGAAGCAATAACAGCGTGCATTCATGGACGCTGAGTTTATGTTAAATCACAAGCAAGCGTTTATTCGCATGTTCAACCGATTCCACTATGTCCGGCGGCTTGTTTGTATTATTGGGCGAATCAGCCTCCAGTAGCCCGAAATGCCTTGCGGATCTGACGACAGGCGCCGACGTTCCTTTAGCCGACGTGGAATACGCGGCCAGCGCCAGGGAGAAGCCATGATGGGAAGGGAAAGCACCTGTCACAGAACGGTTGGATATAGAGTTGAAGTCAGAATTATTAAACCCCTGAATTATTAACCCCCCTCTTTATTTTTTTCCTCAATTTCTGTTTAACGGAGAGAAGATTTGTTTAACACATTTGTACACATAATAGTTTTAATAACTCATTTCTAATAACTGATTTATTTTATCTTTGCCATGATGACAGCACAATATTTTACTAGATATTTTTTAAGACACTTCTATACAGCTTAAAGTGACATTAAACTAGGCAGGATAGGGTAATTAGTGGTTTGTTCTGTAGACTATTAAGAAAAAAATTGCTTAAAGGGGCTAATACTGTTGACTTTAAAATGGTTTAAAAAAATTATTCTAGCCGAAATAAAACAAATAAAACCTTCTCTAGAAGAAAAATATTATCAGACATACTGTGAAAATGTCCTTGCTCTGTTAAACATCATTTGGGAAATATTTAAAAAAGAAAAGAAAAATAACTCTGACTTCAACTGTATCTATGTAAAAATCAGATGTGTGAAGAAAATTCTAAATTAAAATAAATAATAATGCATATTGCAAAAACATTAAAAGAGGGATTTCTATCACCATTTTTCAATAATACCATGGCAAAATAACATTTGAAATAAAGACGACCGACCTGCATAAACGTACAGAATTTACGTTTGTTTTTATTATTATTATTATTATTATTATTATTATTTTTGTTGTTGTTGTTGTGCTTAATAATAATATAAAAAGATAGAAATGTAGCTAGCTTTTGCAAACACAATGTCTCAACATAATAATTAAATTAATAATAATATTAATAAACTTAATTTTAAGTGCATGTGAAAAATAAAGCTAAAAGATACACACAAAAATAATTAATAAAAAGAGAGAAAAAAGCTAAGATAATAAAGGGCAAGAAAATCTCAAATCACGCACACACACACACACACACACACACACACACACACACACACACACACACACACACACACACACACACACACACACACACACACACACAAAACCCTAAAAAGATAAGTTTTTATTTAAGAACTATTTATTTCTAATTATTTTATAATCATATATTTCTGTTTTATCCTTGTCTGCTCCAAGTATAGTTTAATTTCATATGAATTCAGTACATCTTAATTGTTAGATTAATATATAAATTATCTCTTTGGTTTTGCTTTCTAAAAAGACCAACAGTACCACACACACAAAAAAAAAAAAAAAAAAAAAAAAACTCATAGGAAACAGGTAGCCTATTTTGGTCAGTGGGTGGCAGTATAGGCAAAGCATTAGAAGTCAAACCCTGATTTCTTTTTTTACCACTTACACCAGGATAGTTAGTTAAAATATGGGTGTTGTGCTCAATCAATCAATCAATCAATCAATCAATCAATCAATCAATCAATCAATCAATCAATCAATCAATCAATCAAATAACTTAAAAATGTAATGATCAAGCCATTATTTACTGTTTCATTTAGAAATGTTGCTTTCAGTATGTGTATTTATATTTTTGTCAATCCTTGCTGCAAGTGAAAAATCTAGCTTATAAGTAGGGCCAGACAGAATCTGCTGACATTTTTTGCTATTTCTGCAGAGAATTTTGTAAAAAATCTGTGGATTTATGCGGGATGTTTTGAGAGTATCATAACTAAAAACTTAATATATAAAAATTAAAAATAATATTTTTTTTTACTTTTATTTAATGTTTACAATGCAAACCCGTCTACTTATTTGTTATACCAAGCAATCTAATATCTCTACTAAAAGACAGAAAATATTACTGTATTGTACATAAATCATATGAACACTTGCATATTAGTCAATATTGTTACTGAAATTAATTAAAAAACTGAAAAAATACAAATTTACTCACATTTATACAAGTAAATAAATAGACTCAACGATGGGCTAAAAATCTGCGGAAATCTGCGGATTTCTGCATGTGCATATTCCGTGTGGGCCTACTTATAAGTTAAGCATGAGTATGTAGTTTCAGTAGTACTTAATTTCCCCAAAATACACAAATACTAACAAGTAAATAAAGCTATCATATAAACAAGTAAATAAAAAGTGTTAGTGTCTCTTGATTCATTACTATGACATTTAGCACAATAAATAAAAAATGGAATTGAAAACACAAATTTACTAAATAATATATGGCGTACACTAAACCAACCTGGAACCTTTTGGGTGGTTATATACAGACCACCATAAAGTGCTTTGTCCAACAGCAATGTTGTTCAGACTTTTCACTTACTGACTCTTTTTTTTAAAGTAGAGCCACAGCCACAGTTTACACAAAGGTTTTATCAGATGTGGTCTACCTGTCTGTGATCATAAGTCATTATTTTTTAGAAACTCATTTATGAGTGTAATAGATGCTGAAAAAAGAATTTACACGGTGTAGATGTCTGAATTAATGCTTTATATTTTAACATTATATTTGCCTTTATTTAAATATTAATTGAATAAAAACAAAGTATATTGTTAAAAAAGTTTAGGTACAATTTTTTTATGTAGCTGCAAAACAAAACTTTAAATAACCTTAATTGGACAGTCTGATGGAAGTTTCACTGCTATAAATTAGGAACAGCATGCAACTGAACTGCCCTTTTAATATAGATCAAATGCTATTAAAGGTTTAAACAGCATAGTTAATGATAATGTGCAAAACTATTCCATCTTATTTTCTTTCATTTCAACCACAAGCTCTCTCTCTCTCTCTCTTTTACACACACTCGTTCTCAAAGCTTCACATTCTCAAAGTACCATGAGAATGTCTGTAAAACAGACCCGAATCCAAACCTGAGGTTAGCAGCGTCGTGGTGGGTCTTCTTGTTCAGTATCTCAGCAGGGGTGCTCTGCATTTCAGATTAACGTCTCTGATGGAATCAAACAAACAACCATCCAAAACATAAAATGATTGTTTATGGTTATTAATACAATATGCAGTTATTGGCCTTCTCATCAACATGTACCGTAAATGCATTTCCTAATGTAGTTTCACATGCAGCTACCTTAAGTTGGCAGGTGAAGGCTGTTAACAGAATGACCTGTCATTCTTTAGAAGTGTTTCAGAAGTTTCCCTCGGCTGCCAAAGTTGAGCTTTTACTGTTTTGGTTGGTTTACATATCACCAAACTGTAACAGCACTGTAATGTGGAGCTTGCACGTACAGCTTTTTATTTAACAAGCCATTTGCACGTACAGCCATGTTGTAAACCTTCCCAACACACAAACTGACTACCCACAGTCTTTACACACATAAAACACACTCCAAAGGGAAATATCTGAAACCACATTTTCGTTTAAGCAACACATTTATAAGCAATTTAAAGGATAGCCAGTTACTCGTAGCTTTATTTGCCTGCCTCAGACTTGTAAAAATGCTATTCAGTGATTTGAACTTCCCAAATGCTGCATGAAACCAAAATATGCAATGTTTATTTTGTTAGCATTATAGCTTCAAGGTGAACAATTGATCTGCCCAACTTAATCCACTGAAAAAACTGTTTGTTTTGTTATTCTTTAATCAAAATCTAACTATCTGCTTCCACTCTGGAATGGCAGACCTTCTCTGATGACGCCGGCTTGACAGATTGGGGAAAATATGCAGTCATGCCCCTCCAACCATTTATTTACTGGTTAATGTGGACTTTTAATGGTCAACAACACAAAGTTATTTTTTTTTAGATCTAAAAACAGGTCATGCTTTAAAGCAAGGGCTACATACAGTATAACCCAAGTTCGTCCACTAGTAAGAAAGACAAACTTGACAAAGCCTGATTAATTTTGAACAAGCTATGGTCAATTTCATACCATTTATAATGAACAGAACACGTCATAACAAATCTCTCTCAATTTACATTGTCCTCCTAATACCTACTCTAACAATTCATAATCCTTAAGTAAAAAGAGTAAATGATAGTATACAGCTAGTTAGCCATTATCATAATATAAACCCAGACAGGGGGAATCCGGCCCCTTGGATCACCCCGAATGTGTTTGTTTTACGATAATAACAGCCTGACTGTGCATAATCCGCCTTATTACAGCTACTTATCAAATAAATAAATAATGAAATCCAATACCGATTAGAGTTGACATTATTTCATTCTGATAAAAAAAAGTAAAGTAAGGGTTTAACTTAAATAGAAAATGTTGTCATTTTTCATTCACCCTATAGCCTTGTTCAAAACTAGGCTGTTAGTTTCTTTCCACTGTTTAAAACAATATACAACAATAAAGTTTTAAGAATTTTGGTAAGGCGACGCAGTGGCATAGTAGGTAGTGCTGTCGCGTTACAGCAAAAAGGTCGCTGGTTAGAGCCTCGGCTGGGTCAGTTGGCGTTTCTGTGTGGAGTTTGCATGTTCTCCCTGCGTTCGCGTGGGTTTCTTCCGGGTGCTCCGGTTTCCCCCCACAGTCCAAAGACATGCGGTACAGGTGAATTGGGTAGGCTAAATTGTCCATAGTGTATGTGTGTGTGAATGAGTGTGTATGGATGTTTCCCAGAGATGGGTTGCAGCTGGAAGGGCATCCGCTGCATAAAACATGTGCTGGATAAGTTGGTGGTTTATTCCGCTATAGCGACCCCGGGTTAATTAAAGGACTAAGCCGAAAAGAAAATGAATAAATGAATGAATGAATTTTGGTAACCAGGAAGATATCAGTGATTTTCTTTCCTATTGTGGAAGTCATTTGTATCGTCAACTGTTTGATAATCAACATTCTTCAGAATATCTTCTTTGTTATTAACAAAAGAAACACTACCCTCTCGAAATCAATGTTTTCAAATTATGAAAGTTTTATTCAAAATATATAATACAGGAAACAGAATTTGTGCAAGACTCGTTGTTTCAGAAAATCATGAATAAACTCCACAAATACATGAAATAAACTTTAAAAAAGTATTTTTGACTAATGAGCTGTATTTCAGCTTTATCCAAGTCTGTCTCTATCACTGACTGCTGTTTATCTGACGTAACGAATGATGAGAAGCAGACACGCACATGGGAACGGTGGGCGGGGAGAAACAGCTCATTTTCATATAAAGTCACAGGCTACAAAAACAGTTACAGTACACTCAAACAGCAAAATGGGCAAATTCTGGAGACTAATAAATAATCTGATGGGTATTTTGAGCTGAAATTTTACAGACACATTATGGAGACACCAAAGGCTTCTCTTACATCTTGTAAAAGGGGTAAAATAGGGAGAGGGGTCTGGATGCAGACCTGGTGCAGTCCAATCTGAGCTGCATCCAATGCTTTTTAATGCGCTCACCTAACCCCACCCCTAACCCTAGCCGTCACAGTGACGTCACTCACTCCATTGAGTGCATTGTGTCTGACATTGCATCGCTAAGTGATGCAATCTCAGCTTGCATCATAAAGGCTGCATCCAGATACTATTGAAAATAGGTGCCCTTTAAGTGACTCTTACATGATCCACATGGTGGCGCTGTAAGCTACTTTACTGAATTCGGGGATTACATGAGATTGTTTTGAATGTCATAAGAGAGAAAACTAGCCACCACCTCTGTGTAACCTCATTCACCTTAAATGGCTACATTCGTGTTGAGATTTGTGACATGTTTGTGTGTTTGACTCTTGGTAGTTTACAATCAAATGCAGGTCATAACGGATGAAATTCGGCCAGTACAGCTGTCACGCTTAGACATGTCAACACAGCTTGATTTGTACTTCTCACGCTGCCAATTTTTTTTTTACATTCTTCATCATAAAGTATCTGTAATAAGGTCTCTAATGAGATCCTGATCGAGCTATTTATTCAGCACAGAGCTGTTCACCCTCTGGCTTTGATTAAAGTCTGGTTTTGACTAACTCACCAATCAATGAACTCAGAAAAACAGTTGTAAAGTAAGGTCACTGAGGAGATCCTGGCTCTCATTTTGATTTTGCTGTCTTGCATGAGGTGGACAGCACTCACGACAACATCATTTATTGCAGACATCAGATTTTATGAACTGTTAAGCCAATCATTATTTAATTTGACCTTTTAGTGTTTGTGTCTCAATGTCTTTGTTCATCTATGAATATGTAACTTATTATTAGTGCATTTCCACATGAGAAAATATAGTGCTTTTGAACCATAATATTAAATCTGTTGTGATAAATCTAAAGTTGTTATAGCTATATATCATATACTGTATATTACACTCCAATACACCACAGTTTACATTTAAAGAATACCTCAGTATTTATGATAGTTTATCAGTTCATGGTAGTTAATATTATGTGGCATTTATTAACAGCGATTTGTAAATACGTAATTTGTAAGCACTTTTATAGTATGGTTCAAAAACACTTTAGTGCACTGTATAAATTTCTGTATTTTGTGATTCACAAGTGTTTTCCATTTATTTGCAGTTGTGAATTGCATTATGGGACGTTGACCTCTGCTCTGTCAACTTTTGTTGTTTTAAAATTCAACTCTAAAGTTTAAAGGTGCAGAAGGTGATCGTCTTCAGAAACATTTGTTGTTGTGCTGGTTGAAAGTCTCTTCACATTCCTATAGTAATGATTAAAGTAAATGATCTAAAGGTATTTATATGTATTTTTATATTCTGCATGAGGCATAAGACGAAAAAATGTTCATCCAATTAAATATTGCCTGGCCGATAATTCCCAAATTCTGATAAGTAGCCCAAACTGTCTGTCAACAAATGTAGATTTGGTGAGATTTGGTCACGCAGATCCACTGTTTGTGCATACACGCACACCATGTTCATGTGCACACGAGAGAGAGAGAGAGATAAAGAAGAAGAGAGAGAGAGAGTGAGAGAGAGAGAGAGAGAGAGAGAGAGAGAGAGAGAGAGAGAGTGACAGCGGTAAAAACAAATCCTGAATCAATATTGGAGTTACTTTTGCACGCTGGTGAAAGGATGACACCATGGCTGAAGTATTTCTTTTAGACAGGTTATGTTCCGTTTTAAAACTATTTTAGTCAGGCAAAGCTTATGTAGATTGTTGTATTATGAATGATCTATGTACACAGAAGTGTTGTTCAGCCACTGAAATTCTCTGGTTTGATTGATGTGACTATTTCCAATTTCATAAGAGACCTTTTACAGCATCGATAATGTAGATTTTTATTTAGTTTAACAACAAAACATAAATAAGTTTGCCTAGCCTGCTTTACTGAGGTGAAGTTGGTTTTATATTCACATTGGTTCATTTTTGAACAACGACAACCTGTGACATGGTCTCTATATTGTTTACCATGCTAGTCTGAATATTCGCTCTGAAATAGCATGTAGGTAAGGCTTAGTAATAAGTGTAATTCCTACACCCCGCAGGCCAACCACCAAGACTACAGTAGTTGCTTTAGGACAAAGCGTGTGACAAGAGTGAGACCAGCAATCCTTGCATGCATGAAATATTGCACATTACGACAAGTTTTGCTTGCTACACAACTGAAAAGGTGCTAGATATAATACAGTTTTTCATTCTGAATTGTAGTATTATAAAGTACTATAAAGTTTTCTAACTGGCGATTGACATGATCTAGTTTGTGTTTCAGGAAGTGTGGCTTTGGATGGCAGGGTAGGGACTGTATTTTGGCAGATCACCTACTGCAACTTTAACAAAATGACTTTTATTGACATTTTAGTAGTTTGAAATAATATAAAGTATAAAAAATAATATATATAGAAAAATAAGTCTGTAAAATAGCAGCAAATGTACTGCCAGTTTATTAGAAAATGTGTGTGCCATAATTTACAACACCAACTCAAACAATGTAGCACTTTATACTATTAAAAATGTTAGGTTAAAAGTTGTTGGAAAAAAGATTATGGTCCCATAATGCAATTCAAAATCATTAATAAACGTGGAAAAAAAAAACATTTGAAAGAAAATATAAAAAACATGAATCACAAAATTCAGAAAAAAAAACTGCTAATGAAGGATATTTTTTACAGTGTATTTACTATAAATTGCTAAAGTATTTTTTTTTTTACATGAGTGTGATTGAAAAACCCTAATGTCACATGCACAAATGATTTATCAGACTCTCCATTTTATGAAGCCATAAGCCAAGCACCACACCTTACCAGCTGAGCTACGGGAACAAGAAGACACAGCACACCTTTTTGTGTACTTGAACTTGTGGTTCTTGTTACTTGGGACCAGACCAAAGCACAGATGACTGATTCCTGCATGCAGAGTGCTACAGCGGCCTGTGGGATCAGCTCTGGAATGCTTCCATCACTTGTGCAGAATCCAGAGTCATGTTTATTAGATTAAGTACCAAACTGCACTCCCGGCTCAACGGATGACCCCAACATCCCACCTCTGTATCTTTCATGCAGAACCAGATGCCATTTCGCAAAGCGGTGTATATGAACTCAGACATATGTATGTTCAAATATGTGTATTAGCACAAAAAACACAACTGGAAGCAGCTGCAGGAGCCCCTTGCTCTCAGCTCACCGCTCTCGCCCCCAAATCACCCTCCAGAGAGCACAGAGACATGGTACATCAGAGGCTGCTGACTGATCCAAACCAGCTCCCACGAGATGCACAGCACCAGTTTGTCTTCGTATGTCAGTGCCGGCCATTCTTGAAACTCCTTTGGCTCAAGTTAAATAAAAAATCTGGACAAAATATGCTGATAACATTATGTGAAGCATTTAAGGAATATGCATTGTTATGGATGATTACTGGACTTTGACTGTGACATGGATGTTGTTGAAATTTTTCAGAAGCTGCTGATCTACTGGGATTTTCACACACAAGCATGTAGGTTCGAGAATGATCCAGAAAATAGAAAATATAATTTGTGCTGGAGTTCTGGAGGTGGTTCAAGCTGACAGAAAGGCAATAGTAGCACACTCATTACAACCTATAGGGCTGTAATGCCTGAAGGCAATTTTTACGCAGATTTTTTCAACAGACTCTTAGTTCACTTACAAGCTATGCCAAAATCACAGATCATTTTAACAGCACATTTAATAACATGGGTTTACTCAGTTGATTTCCTGGGTCTTTTCTTTGTGGTATATTTGCCGTTTTTGAGCAAGAGCACCCTCTTTTCGAGAATATTTACAATTGATCACAGAGCCATGCTTCCCTGACAAGATGTGCTTGACAATCACAGCTTTTGTTAAACTGCAATCTCAATTTCGTTTTAATTTATCGTGCAGCCCTATTTTAACCAAGACAAAAGCATCTCTGAGTGCACAACACATCAAACCTTGAAGCAGATGAGCTACAGCAGTAGAAGAAGAGCACACGGGTGCCATTCTTATCAGCTAAGAATAACAAACTGAGGCCACAGATCACACCAGATCATCAAAAAGTTGCCTGGTTTGATGAGACCTACTTTCTGCTGTGACATTTGGATGGTTGGGTCAGAATTTGGAGTTCACAACATAAAAGCATTGATCCCTCCTGCCTTGTATCCATGGTTCAGGCTGCTGTTGGGGATGTTCAGAAATGGTGTGGTGGATATTTTCTTGGCAGTTTTGTACCCCTTAGTACCAACCAAGCATTGATTAAACACTACTCACTACTCACCAATTGCGTTTCCTCTAGGCATGCTTGCTTCGCGGAAGTAAACGCACACACTTTTTAAACATCCTCTCATTTGGTATTAACTCTTTTTTTTGCTTGCGTGAACACATTTATTTTTGATAGTCGTGCTGCTTCTCGATTCTAAGATCACATTTGCATGAATATTGGGCCATCCTTATTGTCGAACCCTGGTTTTAAGAAAACTACAATTTAAAAATCATTTTCAACCTGCCAAAGTGGCTAGTGGGAGTGTCTGTCTAACCCACCACAGCTAAAATCTATCCGCATTTGGTAGATTTTGGGTAGATTACACAACAGTTTGATGGCATAATTGTGTATGTAAAAAGGAAAACTAAACACGGAGTCTCAAAAACCCTTTTTAAGAGGAACTACTTTCTTTCGCCATTCATACACATCTGCAGCTGATGTCAGAACAGCAGAAACTATTTCACAAACGTCACTTTAGAGCTAGTATTTGAATAGTATTTAGCCTAATGTCTAAAGTGATGACAAAACTGGTGATTTTGCTCACATTTGAAGATTAGAAGACTGAACGGCATAAAATGCCATCAGTCTACAGAGATTTCCCAGTATTTCTCTGTTGTAATCGGGAGATCACAATAATTAACCCCAAAAAAGCCAGAGCAAAGCAAACACTACCAGATTACTATGGTACAAATAGAACATTGCAAAATACAAAAGAGAGAGATCAACTTAGAATGTCACTTACCTGTTCTGTAATGACTTGTTCAGCTGTAGTTTGAAACGTACGCTGACAAAATGCTGTTTTACTCCCCTAGGGACTTATTATGCTGTCTCTGTCACCATCTTGTGGCGAAGCGTTAACCATCTTTGTTCTGCTCAGTATTGCAATCTGGCCGTCAATGCGCTGAATCTCCAAAATTATGAATATTTAAAATAGGCACTATCTGTATAAATAAACTGCATAGTTGCAATCCAAACAACTACATTCTCACCTAAAAAGCCTAAAAAGTACATTATGTTGTTCAACAGCTGCAATGTTTGTCAAATTGTAGTCTTCTGCTCACCCCTTGTGTGGGCAGAGTAATACAGAAGCGTGAAGAGGTTGTACAAGTGCTGATATTACTTTAATATCTCACGGCTATCAGCCAATTAGAATCGAGAACCAGACAGAACTAATATAGATGCAATAATGTGCCTAAATTGTGATTGAATTTACAGTTAAATAGTTTACAGCACCTACAAAGCCATTGCGCAAAGTGCGTTCCCACAATTCCCGGTTTGCTGTCAAATGTGTCAAGGATGGCTTGAGAAGATTTCACTTTTACCCATTTTACAGTACATGGTTGCCTAACTGCTGCCAAAAGACTACAAATACACTGCCAAGGCATCTAAACCGCAACGTTAAACGAGGAACAGGGCTGTTGTATTTTAGAAGCACTGAACTCTCAATGCGTTCCAGTCACCATGAGGTAAAAATCTCTATGTGGCTTTGCCCTCCTCAGTTTGGAGTTTGTCTCTGTGAGCATAGCAGGAGAGTGAATTTACGCATGTGATTGTACATCTGTGTTTGTGGGAGATTATTCTGTGACAAAGCGTTCACACGCAACTCAACGGGGCCAGCTGCAGAAATTCAGCTTGTTTTCTCTGCTTGTTTCGGACCAAGAAATCGAAATGTTTGCCCTTAAATCACCTTTAAAAATATCTGAGGACCAAAATCTAGTCCCAAAATGATTTAATTTATCTAAGCCTTTATCATTAGAGATCAGTAATTCATTTTCTTTAGCACACAGTAAATTAAGAAAGAATTCACATGGTTGGTGTTAGTTGTTTATACAAAGTGGGCGAGAGAGAAAGAAATGAAGCACATTTACAGCTGTGAATACAGGTGTGTCCTGTGAGATCCATCAACAAATTGTCTCAAGACACTCAACCGTGAAAAGAAGGAGTGAAAGCAAGATTAGTATGTTTATGTCAGGATATCTTTTGACCCCGCTTCTCCATTTTACATCCAATCAAAACCATAGAGCTGAAACCTAACTGGGAGTCTGTTTGCGTCAATCCCGATGTATACTTCTTTTTTTTATGTGTACACATATGCTCACAGTTGAGAGCAGAGTCTTTCAAAGTATTCTCACAGGCTCTCCATACATCCGGAGTCAGTTTTTTTCACTTCACTTATAATAACAAAAATATGTCTTAAAGGCACAATATTTAATTTTCGCCACTAGAGGGTGCATATTCACAACCAACAAAGGTATAGTTGGTATTTCTTAACTTTTTAATTTAGTGACAAATTTTTATGAAATCTCATTCATACAGTTAGTACAATTTGCTTATCTCCCAATGATGGTTGGGTTTAGGGGTGGGGTTTGGTGCCACACCTCTTTTTAAAAATTGTACATTTTCGTATGACTGAACTCGTACTAATTAGCCACTAAACTGACAAAAAACTCCTCATGAGATCAGGCTGGATTATCCTGTAATGGAGTGAGGAATATGATAGTTGTCTTCAACTGTGTCGCCACAGATGACTGATTCTGTTTCTTCCAAATTGTGATCACGTGGGGAAGAAGCAGATCTGTTTTATTACACTAAATAAATTAAGGGTTTTGCTTTAATGCTGCTCTGTGCAGTCTAATAAAATATTTTTTTCTGTTTTCTATAAAACCAAACCAGATCGAGGGTTTGTGATTAGCAAGGCAACACAGGACATGGTCCTATTTTTTTTTTTATTTTTTTTTACAATGACCTCTACACAGAGCTTGTGGACAAAATGATTACTGCCTCAATCGTTACGTGCGTAAGATAAACAGCACAGTGACAGACACAAAGGAAGCAGATCTCACGTAACGTTTGTGAGAAATACTACTGTGAGAACTATCCCAATGATTATTTGATGTATTTGTTGTGGAGTTGCAACAATGAGTCACACACAATGTCATTACAACATACACACACATGCATATATATACACACACACACAGACACACACACACACACACACACACACACACACACACACACACACACACACACACACACACACACACATACACACACACACACACACACACACACACACACACACACACACACACACACACACACACACCGCACATGCTTAACTTTGCACTGTTTTTGCACAGCACGTTATTATCCACTGCTGTATGGATATCTGTTATCTTAATGTACAAAATAAACCTGATTTAATGTCCTCAAACCGGGATTGAAGCATCTCCTTTTATAATTGTACTGACATGCGGGTGTGGTGATAAAGACGGTAAAATCGCTGTAATTCATTACAAACATGCACTGTTTTAAAAATGTTTTAAACTTGTAAAACCCATTCTTGATGATTCACATTCACATTTGATGATGATTGATGATTTCAGAAAGCTAAACAGATCATTTAATCCCAGTTGCTTTGTGCATGTCCTGTCTTGTTGGTATGATTATACACGTTATTATGGAGACATGTTAATACATGGCTGTCAATCAATTCGGTGGGTGGGGAAACCGCACTCCTACGTCACGTTGCGGTGGGCCTCAAAATAGAAGATTTGGATCCTATTTTAACATCAGGAAATTTAGAAAAAGAAAAAGAAAAAAATTTCTTTATATCACCCCAATATGAATGTGGACACATTATACCCACACAAAGTTCTGTCCAAACAGCTTACAAAAGATGATTTTCATCATAGGTGCCCTTTAATGTACAATAGGTATTATATGTGTAGTTTATGGCATTGCCTCCAAGTTTCACATTCCTGTCTGTTATGGTAAGGACACTGACATTCCATCTTAACACCTTTAAACATGACATTGAACAAAAACAAACATGTGACATGTTCCTATACAGTCAGAGGACCTCTGGGTGGTCCTTGGCTAATGGAAGCTGCAAAATAGTCCAGATCTTCTGCCACGAGTATGAAGGTTTGGTATGCAGGACTAAACCATGCATTGACTCTTTCAGTTCAACCTTGCTTCAATGCTAACATGCTATACATTTTAGCATGAACGTGACTCATCTAATTTTCATTTCAATGCGATTCATCAAGCCTACAAAGTTCACTTCTGTAGCCATAATAATCTAGATTTGAGTGTTTGTCTATTAAAAGTGGTGGAATAGTACGGAAAATCCTACATAAGTAAAAGCACAATTACTTGGCCAAAAATGTAGTGAAAGCAGAGTAAAAGTATCTGTTGTAAATAATACTCAAAGTATGAGTAAAAAGTAACCCTTTGAAGAGCACTCAATAGTGAGTACTATGCTGTGAATATGTTGTGAAGGGTCTATGGGTTTACATGCAATTTGTGCATGTACTGTATTTGAAAACGTAACATTCTGTAGTGCATTTAGTTATTATTTAAGATCATTTGGTGATTTCAGTTTCAGTTATAGACATGCAGTCTAAACAGTCTCTTGGTCATTGCATGTAACAACTCACATAGCAAAATATCTCTGGCCCACACAATTAGCTTTTGCTTGGCCCACATGCCACAGTGAATTACAGTGTATATGACTGGACCAAGTCTGTCTTCCAGACAAGGGCCAAACATGGACCATATCTAAGTATGGGCCAAGTCTCAGCCAAGCAAATAACTCATAACTGAGCCTGAACTGCGCCAGATATGTTGGTGTGTCACGACTGCAATGAAGTTGATAAACCCATGAATCATTGTGCTTTAGGCGTGTTAGGGGCGTGCTATTTCTCGAAGCGACCTGATTGGTAGAATTTATTTTGTTATTTGAAATCATAAAAATGTATTTTAAATGTGGGTCAAGATTGGCCAATCTTACATGGCCCACATATCAACTATTAACATCTGGCCCAAATATTCTGTGCCACCCTTAAAGACAGTGCCCCCTCTGCCAAACCAGGGCCATGTTTGGTCCACATGCTGTATGCCAGTACCTGAATGCTTGCTGTGCCAGATTTATGCCAAATCTGGGCCAGAATTCTTTGCTACCTTGGAATTTTATGTCTTTTTTAAAATATTGCTTCATGCATCAGTCACTGTACATGTTTGCTGCATTTATAGACCATCAGTGTCTTAAAGTTATTCTGTCTGATGCCAATTTTATATGCGTGATTTGCATACCTGCCGGGGGTAATTACGTCATACGCTAATTTGCATATTACTGACGTCATCGCGTTCTACCATTTCTGTTTGTTTAACAGCCTATGGTAAATAAATGGGGTATTTTTTATTCGCACTACGCTTTATGTAAGCTTGTCAATTTAACTAAATTTATTGCTGTTTGAATACAGTATAGATGAGTAGGGAATTTGCAGTAATCTCTCAGACGTAATATACTCAGACAAGTTCTGAAACTCACACTTAAAACATCTCTGATTGTGCAACAAGAATAAACGGTCAAATTAAATTGTTAAAATAAAGGAGAAGCAAATCGAGTTGACTGTACAAGGGAAATACCTTAAAACTGCCACCTGTTCTAAATCATTTGCCGTCGGTACGCAGAGAGGTGCTCTGCTCTCAGGCTGCAGGGGAGGCTCATTGAGAAGAGTTGGGACGGCACAGTAATGGACAAACGACAGTCTATAAAAATCGCCAGTAACACACACAAAAAAAGTCGGCAACTAAGTTGGCAACACTGGCGCAAACTGAAGAGCGGGGAGCGGGAGGAGTGAGAGGTTTGGGGAGATGGGGGCGCACGAACTGTAGCGCGCGACCGGAAGAGCACAAGCGCCAAGTAAGTTTCAGCCCGGACTGTACCAAAATGTTGAGGAGCAGGGGGCGGGGGAATTCCGGGAGTTTACCGGGAGACAGAACAATACGGGAGACGGGTCGGAAATACAGGAGACTCCCGGGAAAAACGGGAGTGTTGGCAGGTATGGTGATTTGATTGGACTGAAATCATGGGACTGATTATTCTACTTAGTCAATCACCAAGAAAAAAAGTAGTGACTGCAGGTTGAAGGAAAATAGTGCAATAAAATTACCAATACTACACTAAAAAATACTCAAGTGAATTCAAAGTTCAATTACAGTAATTTATTGGAGTTCTTGTAGTTTGTTACTGTAATACAAATCTGCTAATATTTATTATCCCTAAACTGAAGGCTTGCATTCCTTCTGATTTTGTGTTTACTGTAGCTTTGTCTCCAGTGCGACTCCATGTGAACCGTTTGTTTCTGCCAGTCGGTCACCTCCTGGAGTTCAGTCCTGTAATGTGTGGAGAGAAAGATGAATAGTCTTCCTTAACAAAGTCATTAAGAGGGAGAACAAACATTCCCTTAGCCCCTCTTAAAACGACAAACCTTTCTCTCTAAATAAAACACGCAGACGCACAAAAAAAACAAATAACTTTTCCAGCACACTCCTCTCCAATGTCATCTGATCCGGAACTGCTTTCTGAAAGATGTACTGATAAATAAATTCAAGGGGGGTGATCTTTGACCTATGAGGGGGTCCTATAGGTAATGGGGGCCTCAGTGGTTTGGGAATTCTGAAGGGAGACACAGCTTGAGGTCAGTCTCTAATGTGTGAACACCTGTAAGAGAATAACGGTTCACTTCTTTGGTTATTTGCACCCACAGCTATTCGGCTAAACACTGAGTACATAAATCATCTAGATTTAGCGTGCACTTCTCTTCCAGACTGCCCATTGCCTAAGCCCACCTGCTCATGCTTTATGGACAATGATAAAAAGAGCAGCTCTGGTAAAGGCAGCCACTAAGTTTAGTTTTTATAGGCCACAAGTTTGTAGAGAGATCATTTATAAAAGCCTTCTGTTTATTTGCAGGGGTTTGGAAATGCTTCTAAGCTTGTTTGCATCTTCTGAGATCTTCACATGGAATATTGTTTTTAGTTTATTATGTTCTAAGACAAAACTGCTAATAATATTGTTGGCCTTTTTTGAGCACTGGTACAATATATGCTCTTTTTTTACAGGATATATTATCTCAGACCCACATATTAGACCCAGAGCTATATTAGTTTGACATCGAGTGGTTGAACTAGGTATTGCATTCCTGGATCAAAACAAACGCAAGCTCAGGTTGCCAGACTGAGGACCAACAGGAGTGAGTTTGACGATCGAGCCTAAAGGCTGATTTAAGTCGTGTTCTATATAAAAGCAAAGACACGCGATAGATGGAATATTTTTTTCATATTATAAAAGGGGTTTTTGTTCTAATTAATACCTAGAATTGATAATTAGAAACGGCTTTTATTTCTTGCAGCTGAAACCCCGAAAACTGACAATGATCACCTCAGGTACACCTCATGTGCTTTGTTCAGTGTTAAGTGCTAACAATGTGAGTTTGAGTGCATTTTACATTACATTTATTGCCATACTACTGAAAGCAGCAGCAGATAGTTCACCTCAGATTTTGAAAATAAAATAAACCGTTTGAAATTGAACTTTCGAACTGTGACTCAAAACCAACACATATCAGTGATTCAGCATGTGCATTTAATAATGTTAAAGAGGTTTAATATGTATTAATTAGATTATAACCCCTACCATTTCGTGAGTGAGTGCATATTATGTGCTTCTGAATGGCTGTATTTAAATTTCTGTCATGTTTTGTCTGGTACAAACAGCCAAATTGCTTATCACTGCAAATCTCATCGTGTAGCGTATTGTTAGGACACAGACTTAATGTAATCTGCTCATCTAATGTTTATATTAGTAATATTTATATTTTTTGCTAATTAATAACCTCATGTGGAAATCTGAATCTGCGTCTCATTTCGGAATCTGCTACTGTACACCGGAGGTCGCATTTCAGTCATGGGCACATGCTGTTAGAGCGTTTCTGAATAAATGAATGAATGAATGAATGAATGAGATGAATGAAATACACTGTTTTCCAAGAAGACAACCCGGGCTGCATTAATATATAAATGGCTAAACTGGCATTGGGCGGGTTAAAAGAACCGAAACTAAGACAGCGTTCTGGTACGCAACACACATTTTCAAAGCAGATTAACTGACTTCAACATTGTTTTTTTTTTTTTTTTAGATAAACAAGAATGTTCACTTAGCATGTTTCTTAAATATCTGCAAACATATTATGGTATTTTATGCTTTAGAAGAATCAAAAACTTACATACAGCACCTTTAATAAAAACAAATAGTATCTCAATTATACTAATAACGCTGGTTAGACCAACAATATTTCAACAAAATGTTCTTTAATAAACATTGTTACCAACTCCCAGTGTGTTTCGTATCATGAATAATTTATTTTGTTTTGCTGTTTGCTGACTTGTTGTTTTGTAATGCAGTGTTATTAAGAGGTCGTGATTTTCTTTAACGATGTCGACTGTCATTATAATTAAGATTTGCTATGGCATACCCATGCATTTTAAAAGGTTAAATGAACACTATGTGAGTGAAAATATTGTAGAGTTTACACTAAAGTATATAAAACACCATCATAAGGTGTTAAATGTAATGTTAATTTTAGCTAAGTGATGATTTCCTAATCTAAAATAAATTTGCAAATCTAAACGGAAATTCTAAACAATTAATGAGGATACTTTGATAAAATTATTTATAAGTTAAATATCTTATAAATAAGCCTTGTTTTTAATCTGTTCTATGGTATATCAGGGCTGACAAATGTAACAAATTTATTTAGTTTTAAAAATCTAGCAATCAGTAAACAAACAAACAAAAAGTCTACAGTATTATTTGAATTACAGTAGCATTAGACATGAAATTGAAGTGCATCACAGTGCCATTTTTAAAAACCTTTTACAACATTTCTTAATAGAACATAATATTATAATCATATTCAGACCTGAAGTCAACATTATGAGAGACAGCGTTGTCTTTGAGTTTCCTCACACATGTCGAGCACATGCAAAAATAGCTGTAATGTGTGAGCTGTGACCAATCCCAAACAATAAACCACCAGAACGTTCTAGCGTTCAGTTTTCATAAACCGTCAAGACACGGTCTCTCATTATGCTGCAGTCCACATGAGGAATCCATCCTGAGAAAACGCAGCTCAGCTCATATCTTGAGCGAATGTGTCAGCAAAGCTATAATCACAATGGTGATGCCCTTATAAGGGTAGCGAGTGTGTTTGGTTTATGCTTGTCTCCCAGACCCTGCATCCATGTTCTTATTGCATTCCATCACTTTCTCTCCTCTCCTGCCAGCTAATAATACCTCCTCAAAAAAGAGATACAGAGGCTAAGAGGAGAGAGTGGGAGACACTGAGCATCACAGTCACTATTATTGCTTTTATAAATAAATAAAAAAACTGTCAGATTAAAGCTTAGTCATTTAAACGTCTTGAAGGAATTCTTCACCCAGAAATAAAAACTGTCATCCTTTACATTCCCAAATGACTTTCTTCTATGGAGCAAAATGATTTAAACTTTTATGGTCCAATGATAAAATCACAAAACATAACATAACAAATGATGATCTAAAATGAAAATATTATTAATAATATAATAACTAATGATTGAGAAAAATGCTTAATAGTAATGAAATTGCTAAACTGGATAGTATTTGTTGAAGCTGAAGAACGATAAATGTTCATATGAGATGACGAATCGGGTGGCGGAATATGTAACAATATTATTCATTTAAATTGGAATATTTTAATAACTTTATTAATTTAAATCAAATTTTTGGTTGAAACAATTACTTAAAATCTAAAAGGTTTTGTCTAAAATTTTATTCTTTCATCCAACATGGTAGCGAAAACATGCTAACTTTTGTGGTCAGAAGTTAACAAGTGGTAGTGAAATCAGAGTGATACATGCTAGCAGTGTGCTAAAACATAGCAATCTGCTAACAAGCGCTTTTATGTATGTTATTATAGGGCTGAACATACTAACAACATACCAACTTTCATGGCTGTTATGCGCTAAAATATGCTACACATGCAAAGAACCTGCTAAAACATGCTAATATTGTTTCAATGTATTACCAATGTGCTTAAAATGCTAGCAGCATGTCAAAACATGCTTTTTAAACTGTCCAAATCCACATACTTCCATACTATATAGTACGCTAAAATCAGTATGCGAGTCGAGTAGTATGTCCAAATTCATAGAATTCGAAAATCAGTATGCAAGATGTTTTCAATTCAATTTAGCTTTATTTCTATAGCGCTTTTACAATGTAGATTGTGTCAAAGTAGCTTTACATAGAAGATTATAGTAAATTGAAACAGTGTCAGTGTTCAGAGTTTAAGTTCAGCTCAGTTTAGCTCAGTTCAGTGTGGTTTAATATTCACTACTGAGAGTGCAAACACTGAAGAGCAAATCCACTGATGCGCAGAAGTCCCGAGAAGTACCTGGATGACCTACTACTTTCGGCGAGATTCTGAAGTGTGCATCTCATGCGCACTGCGCTATCCATTCATACTGCTCACATTCATACTTTATAGAATGTACTTTTTTAACGGCCGAGTAGTAGGCTACGCTTAAATTCAAATGCAGTACCTTCTGAGTTGTAGGCGTTTTCAGTTTTTCACTATGTGTAATTTTCAGGCTAGGCGTTTTTCAAGAAAACAGGCAACTTTATCTACAAACTTTTCTATTGTGTATGTGTTTTTAAAATCTGTTTCTCAAGAGCTTTATTCAACTGTAACGCATCACAGAAGTACTTGTCCAGAAATCTATAACTGTTATAATGACTGACTCTCTACTTTGTTTTGAACAAAAGTCATTGTTGTGTTTGTACGAAGCTATTTTTTGCTGTACGTATACTCTGCCAGACTAGAATCGCATCATTTTTGGGAAGTCAGTAACCCTTTCCTGTGCGTCAGCTGAAAAACAAGAGGCTGTTTGGCACGCAGTGGCATGAGAAAATTTAAATCAAAGCCTGCAACATGTCAGTGATTCACACTACATCTCTGAAGTCCTGTGACCATACAGATGGACTTTATTTCCCTGGAGCTGATTCATGTTTTTTTGCGTCGATGACTATTAGTGAATAAATCTGCCAAGGTGCATGACTTGCACTTGGATGAAATTACACAGTTCAAAATAATCTAGGCTAAGTCTTTTTATCCCAGATTGCGTGACTTGAAAAGTAAGAACCAGGTTTTTTTTTTTACCTTTCCCAGCAAACATTAACCTTTAAACCCAATTCAGTTTTTTCTTAGCATGACCCAGTGCCGCTTACTCCTAAATCCCATCACGCCGCCCTATAAAGCTCTTGTAGACTTCAGATGAGTGAGTGGATTTAGGCAATGTGTTGAACTCCCTATTCAGCGAGTCATTTTTTCCTCCTGTCAAAGTTTATCATATTTGCAGGCTGATCAGGTTGGCAGGGCTCTGGATAAAGTCTCTTGTGACTTCAAAACAGCATAATGTCTGGTCTGATCTCCAGCAACATGATCTGCCAGTTATAGTGCACAAGAGGTTCATCTGGAACCACTAGATAGGTCAAATCCAGCATTCTCCTGGGGGAAATCAATCTCACAAAGGGTCCAAACAGACAAATAAATATGTTGATGGTTATATACATCACCTTCTACTAAAGAGAAGAGCCAGCATCGCCATAAGAAGGTGAAGCATCACCTGAGAAAAATGAGAGGATCTCAGCTCATACTTTATTCATGATCAGGCCACTTCATCTCTCATCTCTGTGTCCCAAGAGCATCATTAAAAGGTTTGCCTTGGGAAGAAGAGGTGGGCCAGGGTAAGGGGTCCTGTGATAAAAACATGCCTTTGTAATCGTAAATGATTTATGTCTGCAAACTAGGCAGCAATCTAATTAATTCTAAATAAAAATAAGTTGTTTAATAGTAAACATTGCACAGAAAGACTATATTACACACATGAGTGCAATTTTGAAAAACTGATTACTGTAAATATATTTATACTGTATATGTAAGAGATATTTTGCAAAAAAACAATAGATATATTGTTTCTATAGAGACAATCAACCACTCTAAAACCATTCAAGTAAAACAGATTTATATCTTTGTCTTTCTGCCCAATTTACATATACTTGGTTTAAATTAAAGTTATCCATATAGTGGTTTCATTGCTTATAACATTGTAACAGTTTTTAAGTATTTTTTATAAGGGAAAAATGTATGGGAAAAATACTTACAGAACCAGCAATTCTGAAAAGATGAGCTGTCACTAATTTGTAATACTTGGATTATCTGTTTGAAGAATGTCAGTGGTAAAAAAAACTGCATTGCATGCACTTCAATAATCAAAGATCTAAGGAAGAATGTTGTGTCCAAGTGTATTGGTTTAATCAGTTTCATTTGATTTCATAGATTTACAGTGATTGAAACTGAAACTACTCAATGACAATAATCTATTACAGCTATTCTCAATTATCTTGGGCCAAATGATGCAAATAGTCAATTTATGACATCTTATGATCATAGGAAAATAGAAACTAAATAAACTTGAATGAATGAATGAATGACTGGAAGCAAGTACGAACATATTGAAACACTATGCAAAATCTGAGGCCAGCAGAGTGGGCAGAGCAAATTCTGCCATCATGACATGACGACAATAAGAAATAAGATCTTTACTAACACTATTCTCATCTTCATCTATTGACAAGGCACTATTTTTCATGAAGTGTGCAAATGTTTAAAGAGGTTGCCTTGCTTTTAGTCTGTACTATGGTATGTCAGGTCTGCAAAATGTAACAAAATTATTTTGTTTTGAAGTCTTCAAAACATATGCTTAGAACAACTACTTTAAAGCAGTGTAATTAAATTAAAAACAGGGGAAAAGATTTCTGTAGCGCTCTGTAAATCAGTGTTTCGGCCCGATAAACGGCATTGATTCCCTCCAGTATTATAGACCTTCCTGGCTTCTATCAATAAAATGTCTGAAAAAGACAAATACTGGCATTTTACCTCAGGAACTTATTATGCTTTTATAGAAGCTATTAAATTGGGACCTGTCAGTTCAAATGCTGAAACACAAATGAGGCAACCGAATCAAATAAGTAGCGGGAAAAGCTAATCAATCCAAAAGATTCACACACCAATAAAAAACCCTTAGCTTTCTCAGGAGTGATAAGATCTGACATAGGTCAGGTTTTATTCATGTCAGTAGGAGAGAGAGAGGTGAGCTCTCACATCACAATCTGCCTGCTGCAATATAGCCTGAGGTAAAGGAGGAAAAAGGAAGAAAAGAAAAACTGAACAAAAGCAGCAATAAAAGGTTTCAGGAGGGATCTTTATTTAGGTGTGGAATCGGACTCTAAAGTGGAAGCAGATGGTACGAGAATACTTTCCATTTGAACTATATGCGGCTCTTGTTTGAGCGACTTCGGATCTCCAGACCTAGATTCTGGAGCTCAGACAGACTGTAGTGTTTGTGGAGAAAAAAAAAAAGAAAAAAAAATATGATCTAGGACTTTTGATATAGGCATAATTGATGCATAAAATGTCTAAGTAACCATTAAATCAAAACTGATCATTCCTGTTTTTAATGCAGTACTGTAGAATTTATCATCAAACATTTATTTATTTAAATATATTTTTAAATCATGTGCACTCATAATTAAAACTAGATCACTCCTGTACTCTGTCAACAACATTTTTTCTCTTCTCCTATGATTTGTGTTTGGTGCAAGGACATGACAACATGTCACAAATGAGCTCACGACAATAAAAAAACACAAAAAAAACTAATCATCAGACCAATTGGTTTTCAATAGACAAAAATCCCCTCCGACTTGCACTCCACCTTATTAGATAAACCTGTGCAACTTCTTATTGGTGAAAATATTTAATCACAATGGCAGCAGCTCGTGCATTTAGCCAGGCAGATATGGTCAAAAACCATTAAAATTTTCCTTCAGTTATATTTCGGGCATGACACAAAAAGCACAAAAACAGCCAGACACAGGAAAAGCTTCTTTCCTCAGACCATCTACCAACAGTTAAATTTTCCCCTACTGGGCAATAAACGTGCAATACTTTCTCATACGCACTTGTACACAGCACCTTATAACAATATACAATGCAATACTTTCTCCATTCGCATTGGTACACAGCACCTTATAACCTGTATATTTACAACAGATCTGTACATACAATTCAACATCCAGATATTTTTTTTACTTACTACATCTCTGCTTAATGTCTAATGTTTATCGCCTTTTTCTTTTCTCATATTTAATTTTGTGTTGTCACTCGTCACTTTATGTACACTGGAAGTTTCTGTTGCCAAAACAAATTCCTTGTGTGTGTGAAGCACACTTGGCAATAAAACTGATTCTGATTCTGATTAAAAACCTCCAGATCCCCGTCAGAGCTTCAATTCTATGTTTACATCTAAATTTTGGAGAATCCCTGAGAGATTCATTTATTGGTGATGCCATAAAACGAATGTGAGTGTCTGCTTTTATACTTGGTGTTTCATTAATATTTACTGGTGAGGTAAATTTATTCATTCACTTCTGCTGTTTATACCTTGACTTGCATTCTAATTGATGCTATAATGACACCTAATGGCAAATTACAATATAAACTGTAAAAAAATAATAAAAAAAAAACTTACAAAAGTAGACAGTTATACTGTATGTATTGTAGATTGTGATAGGTCAATAATTCTGCCATTTGGCACACATACTCAATTTTTTCCTTTCTGGTTTTTCTTTCTCTGAAGGAATTCTGTATATGCATGTCTACTTTTTGGTAAGTATAACATATTAAACAACTATCCAGCATTTTGGCTAAAAAAAAAAAGCGAAATCACTCAGCTCATGACTTGGCAACCAATGGGAAATATCATTGTTTTGCCTGCCATTCCTGTAATGGAGTGACATCACGTGAAAGCTATCAAAAGAAAACTGCAAAAAGTTTGACTGTTCTGATACTGTAAGTCTCAATCTGTGCAATGACATTCAGATGGTAGGGTCTAAACTTGTCAACAAGCCACAGCTTCAATCCTGCACAAAACAACATTGTGCGTTACAACATTGGACTGGAAATGTAGTTCAGCTGCAATGTCATATTCTACCCTGTCGGATAAAACAATGAATGGACAGACTAAGATCTGGTACAGTTAAACCATGTGTTTGATATGGATTCTGAAGCACGCTTTAACGCTTTGAGAGTTCAAAAAAAAAAAAAAAACCCACATACACTCACACAGTTGGATTTATCTGCTGTTCGTTTTGAGAGGTTAAAGGGGAGCCTTTAAATGCAATGCACTGGAATTCACTCAAAGCTTTGTGTCAGGATGTATGTGAGCATTCAGTTAAAATCCTGGCAGTGTCCAAACAGCTATGCCTCAATGTCCAAATGGCACTGAGGGGGTATTTAAGACTCTGATATGCAATAGAGACACACAATCAGACTGATCATAATTACATATTACTAAATTTTACTCAGAACATTAAAGCAAATCTATAAGTTCATTGACTACTTCTGAGCTGTTTGAAAGCTACCTCAGTTACTCACACAGGCAATGTACTGTACCTGTACATGCTCTGAATTTTTATTTGTTTACTCATCTTAACATGCTTGACACTTACCTTTAGCAGCTGTTATATCTTTCCACATCACTGTCACAGGTGGTGAATTTGTTTTAGATGTATTTCTTTGGCCTTGGCCTCTCCATATGCACCAGACATCTTTTTATAAACAACTAACATTTCTGGGAAAACATTATGCAATTCTGAGTGTGCTTCACAAATGAGTGGGTTTGTCACACCACATTTAGAAAACACACTTTTCTACTCTCTACATGCACCAGACACTTTCCTACAAAAACACTATAATAATAATAAAAATAAATAATAATAACTGCTAAAGTAACTTAGACTTGTAATGGCATCTATATATTGTTGCTGTGTTTCTTTTATCCTCATTTGTTAGTTGCTTGGGATAGAAGCGTCTGCTAAATGAATAGATATAAAAGTAAAACACTCCAATTTTACTTGTACTCAGCTGTCTTATTTTCTCAGACACAAAACTTCCCCCTTTAGTCGTGTGGCATTTCCATAAACATATCATTCAGTGTCTTGCCAAAAGTTCAACTACTGTGCTGAGGGAGAAAACTGAGAGCCAGAGTAAAACCTGAGCTCCTCTCCTGTCTGTGAAGGTCAAGTACAACACATAATATTTAAGAAACGTCCTGAGGTGCTTTACACACAACAACAGCACAAAGTCATATGTTTTCAGCCAGGCCTACACTGTAAAAAATGCAGGGTTCCACATAACTACTTTGTCCAGACACAAATAAATTATGTTATTTTAAATGTTTTTACAAGTTTAAGTGGATTGAACATAAAACAATTATTTTACCCCCCCCCCCCCCAAACTATATGACTAATGTCTAGCATAAATACAGGAGAGTAGTGCATACATTACTTATTTAATATTAAGATGCACACTTTCACACAGAGGTGAGGTAACATATTTGTATTTTTAAAATGTATTTATTTATTTTGTATGGTTTCCAAATGATCCTAAAAATGTCAACGGCTCTCACACTGGGCCAACATACATCATCAGAAGCACACTTAAAAAAACAACATCGTACTTGGTACAGGTCAGTGACTGGAGCTCTGCTGCTCTCTCTGGGTTCAAATTATTTAGAGCAGTGACTTTCAACCAAGTATGACTTAATATTATTTAAAAGACGCTTTAAAATAAGCTGAAACAACAGGGGGAAAAACCCACTATAGGTTTCCCACAATTAAGTCACGTTTTTAGACATTTTTGGCAGTTCTGTGTGAACAAGGATTTTTGACACGGTTGTCACTTGAATAATAATTTCCTTACTGTGGATATTTCTTTATAACAAATATGCATTTAATGCTAAAATTATGTATTGGTAGAAATGGTGAGATTTAGTTTTTATCTCAATCCTTAAAGAGGTGGATTAAAGTCAAAAAGCTTCAAATCCATTTGCACATATTGACTGATTGATTGACTGATTGATTGAACATATGTGATTTACAAAATAAAGGCCAAACTAATAAACAAAATCACCTAAATTAAATCACCCTCTGACTTAGGCCTAATCCTAATTCTATGTTTTTACCCCTACCCCTGAAGGGCTTCAAAACTTACCCCAAAAAAAGGGACACCCCAACACATGCACATGTCATCATATGTCGTTGCGAGCTATTACTTCATATGAGATCAACGATGGCGACTGCTGTAGTTATTTCAATTGCGTTATTTATTTGTATTTATCTTCAGGAAATCACAGAAGGCAACGGTATCATGTTATCACGATATAATGTGGCAATAAGCTCGTAACTGTACTGTGCTGTTATGATTATCACCGATCTAGCAGTTGCAGATCGCTAATTTGACTACAAATCCGCCATTATGGACTACAATTCCCAGTCATGCACCACATACACTCACAACCGGTTCCTGATCATGACTGATTACATACGCACAGCCGGAGGATTACCAAAGACTGATTACATGGACTATTTATACAGCGCACACACACACACATCAGTGCTGAGTCTTGTTTATCTGTCTAGTTAACATTACAATGCGTTTTCCTTGCCTTGTCCTGCCATGTTTTTGACCCTAGCCTTGTTAGTTTGTTTGTTTACATTACCTACTGCCTGGTTTTTGACCATCATTTTCATACCCTTTGGTTTGGAGTGTGGTCCTGGAAAATCTCAGTTTAAAGGCCTATCTAACCCTTCCCTTTAGCCCTATGCCTTCAAGCTAAAGAGAATTGGGACACCCCTTCACGTGAATGTCATGATCACCAGCGATCCACACTTGCAGATCACTGGTAAACAATCACTTTCACTTGGACTACAATCCTGTCCCTAAATGAACTACAAATCCTGTCATGCACCTCACACACACCTGTTCCGGTTCCCTGTTGATTACACACACACAGCTGGGAGCTACTCAAGGACTGATTACTCTTGTCTGGTTTATATCAATTGGCAACCTCCCGCTCTCCCTCGTGAAGCAAATACGGAAGTAACTGAAACTGCAATTCATCGAAATTCCACTAGTCCTAGCTCCATAATAGAGCAAATTTCTATTGATCCCACTGTTAAAATGACCAACTTTACAGCAGAAAAAAGGTGTTTACAGCCTGGTACAAAGAACAATTTTGGTTCATATAGCTAGTATTACTAGCTGGTCGCTGGTCGCCTTCACTTCACCTTAGCTGATTTCCACTGATAAGCTGCTGAACATATACATCATATTTTTGTTTTGTTTAATGTGGCTTTACACAGTCTGTTGCTTTTTGGATTTCTTAATTATCATATATCATGATAATATGGCATGCTGTGTGCACTTAATTGTGTTCCCAAACCATTCACATGACCTCCATTTCCGAGGTGAGTGAAGAACCCCATGTGGTCAGAACCCCTACGAGTCGCAGGTTATAAAGTATTAAGCGTTTCTCCCTAAGAAAAGCCTGTCTAAGCAAAATGCTAGCAGGTGTCTGTAGCTCAGCTCACGCTCCGCCTCTTTGCCCTTATTTGGTTGGAGCGATGACATGTGAACAAAATGGCGCTGGTTGCCAAAGACCACTTGTAGCTTCATTTGAGCCCTTCAGAAACCTATGGGTGACGTCACGAATACTACATCCATATTTTTTACAGTCTATGGTTTATACCCTGAAACATTTCAAAGTGTTCCATTGTCTTTCCTTGCCCTGTTTTCTGACCCTCGCCTTGTTAATTGTTTTATGTTGTTTCCCGCCTGAACCGATATCTTTGCCTGTGACCCAGACTACTCTTTTGAATAACCTGTATGCTTCTGTCTGTTCCTGCTTGACCATTGCCTGCCTGACTACTCCTAGTAATAAACTGCATGTGGATCCTCAACTCTGTTGTCCAGCATCCATCCGTTACAGTGAACATTTAAAATGAGGGGTAGGGGTAAGGAGAAGGGCTAAGTGGTAGAATTGATATTGGACCTTACTTAATTCTCAAAAGAAAGAAAAATACACTTTTTTCCACCAACTCACTGTCCAAAAACAATCACTAGATGATAAAAGGAAAAAAAGAATTCAATCTTCCTATGTTCCCAAATAACTATGTAAAGCCATTTACAATGAGATGCAAACAAATCCAAATAGGGAATACTGTGTATTCGTAAATCACAGTTAGTGAACTGGCAATGATCAGTATTTTAAATAAATAAATAAAAGTTGTTAGAATGCCTAACACAAGCTATAGTCAATTCAGCAACTGAGCACAAGGCTAAAACAGGGATCAAAGTGACTTTTATAAGCAGTCAAGAGTCAGCTGACCAGGCATCAGTTACATTGCAAGAACCAATCGCTTCTTTCTGTACAGCGACCTATAATACACTGATAAAAAAACAAAAACAGGACTAGACTTTTTTTATAAGATATAAGAAATAAAAATAAACAGATTCATATGCATTATTGAATTAGTCACACCCCACATTTGGAAGATGAATGGACTGAATTGTAATTCATAAAATCCATCTAAAATTACAGGCAAAGCATTCTGAGAAATTGTGTTTTTCAACCCTGGTTCGCAAAAGTTAATTTATTTGAACATGATGATGAATCAAAATACACATTTCAAACATGCTGTACATTCATCATCATCTTGTTTCCAAGTAATGAGGAAAAAGTCAGCAGAGTTTCCATTTTTAGCTGCAATGTCAATGTCATAGAAGGGGGGAAATTATTCCTAACAGATTTTTTGCCCACTAAAGTAAACACGACCTTGTCAGGGGAGTGTGCTGAAAAAGAGAGGACAACAGGAGGCTCCGATAACAGGAGCAGCTCTTTTGAGAGGTTATAGATGGAGCTGGTTTCCAGCTGTCCATGTAAACTCAGACAAGAACCCTGATATTAACTGATACAGATCCTGTATTCATCTGTGATTCATCTTATTCTCACACCACTGATATCTGAATAAACTTTTGTGCCACACTTCGAGTCAAAATTTCTTGTAAGAGTAAAAAAAGCTCCTTTTGAATGCTAGATCATTCAGTAAGGGTGGGCAAATTAAAACCAGGTGGGATGCTTTTACGGTCACACTGTTTAGCTTATTAGATCTTCAGAAATAATCCATCATTGCCTTCGCCTCTAAATGCGGCAATTTATTCAGTTAAATGGAAAAAATCTGTCAGAGCTTTGGAGGGGATTGTTTATGAACAGCCACAATTACAACTCAAAGACGTTGACAACATCCTGGTTTCAGCACGTTCATTTATCATCTTCATTTGTAACTCAACATCTCTGCATCCAAAACAACAGCTGAGTTAATTCTGCAAACCAGCAACAGAATCTGAATGGCGCTAGTTTTACATAATTATATTTATTTGAATAACTTGCCAAGAGTGACTCCAATTCCAAACCACAGCATCGTGTGTGTGTTTTTTTTTTTTTTGCCATACTTTTCTTGGGTGTTTCTCCTCCAGACACCCCAGGAGATGTGCAAGCTCTCAGGATGAGATGTAGTTAGGTGCTGAAGCCTCAGGCCCGTGACTCAATGTTAATACAGACCTGTAGTGACTCAGCAGATGAGTGGAAAAACAGAGGCTGTTGAACTGAACACTGTGACTCCAACCTCTAACTTACTCAACAATTCAGTCTCACAGAGCTTCCTTGATTTTGACCAGCAGGAATGGAAAGTTATAATAATAATGAGTGAGGACAAAAACACACACTAAGAAAGGGGTGTCAAACTCAATTCCTGGAGGGCCACAGCCCTGCAGAGTTTAGTTCCAGCCCTGCTTCAACACACCTATCTGTAGGTATCAAACAAGCCTAAAGAACCAATTAGTTTGATCAGGTGTGTTCAATTAGGGTTGGAACTAAACTGTGCAGAGCTCAGGCCCTCCAGGAACTGAGTTTGACACCTGTGCACTAAGACACGTGCTACGTCCCAGTTCAGATACTTATACGCCCTAAAAGCATGTACTTTTTTGTAAAGGAAAAGTATATACTTTTGAGTGTGTATAACAGAATAATATGCAAGATTTGGGACATACTACTACCTCGTTAACTGACAGTTATGTTGCTTGGTTACGTCCCGTCAATCATCTCGACACATCATCCAGATTTCTTTCATATTTAATTACCTACCTTTTGGAAAAGCAGCAGCAGGATAATCTGCCATTCACAAGCCTTTCATGCAGAGAAATCTCCTCAGCTCTTTGGGTAATTATGCATTCAGAAGTTAATGTCCAAACATATCTTGATATAAGTTCACATTGTTGTAGATGAAATATATCATGGAAAATGCGTTTTTAGTCATTCAAACAACTTTACAGAAGCCTGTCTACTTGACGGTTAATCTGGCGCATCAGTCATGTTTGTACTTTGTTTACACTTTTTATCTGAGCTTGTAGTTCTAAACAAATTCACGTAAAACATGGATACTTCTACACCAGAAATAGTAAACCATCCGGGTACCTTTGGCATACTCTTTTCAACATACTATGGTTTGGGACATACTAATTCTATTTTCAAATACTATTTAGGATAGATAGTATGCAAACTGGGACGCAGCAGTGGCTTTAAGTTGCATTAAAACTAGGAAACGCCTAACAGGACAAAAAATGTGAAATATGGAGCAAGTTTTGATTTCAAACAGATGATCCTCTTTTAAAATTCTTATCAAAGAGTACTAAAAAACTGAATCATGATTTTTACAAAAATATTAAGCAGCACTGCTTCTTCGATGCCAAATCAGCTATTTAAAATAAAATAATATATTACATTTTCATATACAGTTAAAGTCAGAATTATTAGCCCTCTGTTTATTTTTTTTCCCCAATTTCTGTTTAACGGAGAGATTTTTTCAACACATTTCTAAACATAATAGTTTTAATAACTCATTTTTAATAACTGATTTATTTTATCTTTGCCATGATGACAGTAAATAATATTTTACTAGATATTTTTCAAGACACTTCTATACAGCTTAAAATGACATTTAAAGGCTTAACTAGGTTAATTAGATTAACTAGGCAGGTTAGGGTAATTAGGCAAGTTATTGTATAACAATGGTTTGTTCTGTAGACTATCAAAGAAAAATATAGCTTAAAGGGGCTAATAATATTGTCCTTAAAATGGGTTTTAAAAAATTAAAAACTGCTTTTATTCTAGCCAAAATAAAACAAATAAGACTTTCTCCAGAAGACAAAATATTATCAGACATACTGTGAAAAATTTTCTTGCTCTGTTCAACATAATTTGGGAAATATATAAAAGAAAAGAAAATTCAAATGGGGGCTAATAATTCTGACTTCAACTGTATATTGAATTAGAAAACAGCTCTTCCAAATTGTTATAATAATAATAATAATAATAATAATAATAATAATTCTTTTTATTTGTAAATAACGCCTTTCTAGACACCCAATGTTGCCTTACAACAAGCATCAACAGCCATAACAGAACAAATTAAAACAAATATAAAACAGTGCCAAACAAGCATTTTAAATGCACATAAGAAGTTGTAGGTAAACACATCGTGAATATAAAATAACATGATAGAAAATAGTTAAAAGAAAGCCTGCTTAAAAGAATGGGTCTTTAGACGAGATTTAAAAGTGTGAAGACTATCACTGCTCCTTAGATCCAGGGGAAGCGAGTTCCATAGCCGAGGAGCCATAGAGCTAAAAGATCTGTCTCCCATTGTACTTAATCGAGTGCGAGGTGGCACCAGGGAGAAAGAGTTGGCTGATCTAAGATATAAAATGCCTATTTTTCAGAATTTTTTAATTATGTAATTATATATTGTATTATATTAATATTATATATGTATTGTATTTTGATAAGAGTGGCTAATTCCTTCAAATTTATATTAGGCCTATTTAATTCATACAGAAACATATGATTTCTAAAAGGAGGCGTATCCCTAAACCCAATTGTCATTGGCGTGTAAGCAAAACATACAAAAAAATTTATATATATATATATATATATATATATATATATATATATATATATATATATATATATATATATATATATATATATATATATTCATTCATTCATTCATTTTCTTGTCGGCTTTGTCCCTTGCGGGGTCGCCACAGCGGAATAAACCGCCAACTTATCCAGCACGATTTTACGCAGCGGATGCCCTTCCAGCCGCAACCCATCTCTGGGAACTTCCACACACACATTCACACACTATGGACAATTTAGCTTACCCAATTCACCTGTACTGCATGTCTTTGGACTGTGGGGGAAACCGGAGCACCCGGAGGAAACCCACGCGAACCCAGGGAGAACATGCAAACTCCACACAGAAACGCCAACTGACCCAGCCCAGCCGAGGTTCGAACCTGCGACCCAGCGACGTTCTTGCTGTGAGGCAACAGCACTACCTACTGCGCCACTGGGTTGCATATATATATATATATATATATATATATATATATATATATATATATATATATATATATATATATATATATATATATATATATATATATATATATATATATATATATATATACCATTGATATTTTACAAATTGACAAAAACTAATTGCCAATAATTCTTAAAGTTAGTAATTGCAGTGAGATTGCATTGCTATTATCGTATTTACTGATACAGTAAATGCAGCTTTAGTGAACATGAGACCCAGACATTTCAATGGTAGATAGATATACATTTAAATAGTAGTTTTGTTTATAAAAATGTTGGCTTGTTTTGACAATTTAGCTCAAAATTGCACAAACCATTGAATCAAATTTATAATATTTTTATTTAAATTAGGTTTGTTCATGTTCAACACACAAGCATTTTTAGGAGTCTAACTATTATATCTCAAGTCAGATATTTTTTATTTACTCATGTCATCCTTACAAACTTTAGCAAATATTAACATTTAAAAATCTAGTATTTTTTTCTGGCAAAACAGTGGAAAAATTTGATGACTGCAATGCTGCACTACAAATAATTTTGCTTAATAAAATACCTTCTTTAATGAGAAGTTCCACTTCCTCCCTTCTTTTTTTCTGCAACAATCAAACACTATATATTTTCTCCCTTATATTTTTAAAATCATATTAGTTTAAGCATCTGAGAGGACATGAGCATTTTGACCACAATCCAAGCTAAAGTCAAACTGTATTTTCCTTCTGCAGCTATTTCCTTCTCTCGCTCCATCTCTTTCATTCTCTCTCAAGCCAGGACTGTCATAAATCAGGAGCTGTTGATGCGATCTATCAGCCGTGTCTGGTATACAGTAGTTTTGTCCAGCTCCGGTTCATGCACGGACCCTGAGAGAGGGCAGATCAGCACCAACTCTCCTCAGTTAGCACCATTGATCACTAGCACTGAAAGACAAAAACATCTCCTCCTGAATGAGGAAGTACTCCTTACAGCAGTGTTGTTATAACCTCATTTTACACATGCACAAAGAAAACAGACAAAACGAGTAAAAATTTCTGAAGTGAAGCAACATTTATGGTATATTATAAAAGCGGTTTCTGATATGATCTTTTATATGGGCACTATATATTACAACCAATTCAATAATATATAATACTTCTGTTGGTGAGTTTCCAGATTGGTAATTAAGATGATGTAAGGCATCTTAAAGTTAATCAAGAAAGCAAATATAAAATATAACAAAATCAGACATTATGCAATCTGACAGCAAGTACCTTAATCATAAAGACAGGAATATATATATTACACTGAAAACATTTTATAAGAGCATTTCTAGTGTAAAATAAAGTGCAAAAGTAGCAAAACAAAGTCTCACAGACTCAACCCAAGCATTGAATCTGTCTAGTTTTAGTGTGACTGAGTCAGCACTAATAAAACTGAAGACAGAGGTTGTATTTAAGAAAATGCAGAAACCTTTTCTTTTCTGAAGTCAGATCTGCTCTTAATTAACAGATCCTCTTTATAGGCACTTTTCAAGAAAATTTATGGCGTCCCAGGATGATAACATAAGAGCCAAAAACGACAGTCATGTCATTCAGAATATGTTTAACGTAGCTCAAATTCATAGAGACATTCTTTGTTATAGGTTTCTTTTACTTGAGTAATTTCAACTTCGCAGAGCAATCCTAATCAATGAAGGATACATATGATTTTTTTTCTTCTCCACAAGGAATGCAGGGATCATTACAATTTACTACTGACCTGATGGGAATAGCAGACTTGTTTTAATAGCCAAGTGCAAGACTGCGGGATCTTTCTTTGATGTGTATTTTCAACTTGAACTATGCTATGGAGACTTTCAATGTTTTTCTATTGAAGCGTTTAAGAAAAGATCAATCTTAAAACTGAATAAACTGCCCTCAAATAGCTTTATAATTGATCTCATGTTATTATTCAAAAAAAAAAAACTTTCAGTTTTATAAACCAGAGGTTTACTTTTGGATGCAGTCACAATATGGACTGTAAAATGCAATTAATTGACTTTACAAATAAAAAAAAAAATGAGTAAACCCATTGTTTTAAAGCATCTTAAAGGGGACGGAGCATGTCAGATACTAGAGACAGGGTTTCTGCAGGTCTCACCAAGTTAAATTTAATACTTTTTAAGACCTTTTTAAGACTATTATAAAGGAAATTTTAGAAATACAAGGCTAAATGCAAATTTTTTTCGAATATCCCAGTTGGATAATTTTTAACATTCCCAACCAAAAATGATTAGAATTTAATAAATTTAATAATACAATAACAATAATAAAAAAAATAAAAAGTATAGCCCATTTTTAAAGGCCTGTTAAAAAGATTTAAGACCTACATCACAATATTTTAGTAGATTTAAGACTTTAAGGCCTAAAATTTAAGTTTTGAGATTAAAGATTTTAAGACCCCGCGAATACACCGTAGAGAGCATTTGATTGGTCACGATTTGATGAGAAACTGAACTGTGCGGTGATGTGAATAAAACCGTGGATCCATTTATGCGGAAGTGGCAAACTACAAGCTTTACATGTTCATATCAGTTTTATTATCCCCTAAACGGTAATTTTGTTGGTGCGCACTAGCTTCTAGATATCCTAAAATCTAACAATACTGATGCTAACATCTAAAAAACTTTATTTTAATTTCATGGGACCTTTAACAATTCCAAATTAAAGGTGTTTACTCAAAGGCTTACTCACATTTTTAAGTAAAGTCAACTTGTCGATTTTAAAGCAACGAGTTAACTTACTTTTTGAAAGTATAACTATTCACTTTTTATTGTGTGTATCTTTCTGACCTGCCTGTCAATCATTCATGATTACTCTTAATCTTCAGTGGAAAAAGCTTGACATTTCAGCTGCAGAGAGCTTTATGGTAAATTAATACTTCATTTTCTGTGCTATTTCCTATTGTGTCTTTGATTTTTATGCAGTAAGTATCTGCTCAGATTCTCTCTTTTTATCTATATGAATGTTGGCTTTGAGATTTGAGTGGATGATCTTTCATGAGTCAAAAAATAATAATAAAATAAACCTCCAGGAGGCTACAAAAATGCTTTGCAAAAATGTATTGCAGCATTGGAAATGAAAGATGGTGATTTGCTAACCTGATGGACATATACTGTACTTGCTACTACACTGGATTGTCTGTTGCTATTACATAGTTATAACATCTCAATATAACACCAACTAAAGTAAAATCAGAAACATCCTGTTCAAGTAGCACTGGAAATGAAGGTTTGTGTTGATGTCATTGCTATTGTACAGCATGTACAATCAGTGCAGATTGAGAAAACCCTCGAGCTAGAATTCAGATATGGTAATAAATATTAGAAAATATTAGTATTTTTAACCATGGATGCATGTAAACCTATTGGAGACTCCAAACCATTAAAACAGCTTATAGAAGCACTTTAACTTAATGTGAGTCCTACTTTCTGAAATGATAAGACTTCCATATTCTTAATGCTGCAGTGTGTTTTACATGTCCACTTTACCCTCTATCCTCATGGACTTGTCCTAGTTTCAGTCTTTTCAGCTCAGGCTCATTGGAAATACATGCCTCAGCCTACTTCTTTTTTTTTTTTTTTTTTTTTTTGTGAAATGTACAGTCTAAAAACAATGGTATAATGTAACCCAACAATGGATGAAATATGGGCAAACCAAACCATTGAGTTAAAAGTGCAATTTAAATTTAATAATAAAAAAAAAAAAAACACATCTGAAATGTGCAACGAAACGTACGCAGAACAACGTGATTTACACTAAGAAATGCTAGTTTGTTGTAACCCAATGTTGGGTCAAATATGGACAAATCCAACATTGGGTTACAACAACCCAGCATTTCTCCGCGTATAAAATTCGTTGTTCAGTGTATGTTTCGTTGCATATTTCAGTTGACAAATCCACTAGGGCGATATGTTAATTCCATTTTGCTTTACGTTTCAGATATGCTTCCTTCTTGTACATGTCCATCAGGAGGCTTATCGTACAGATCACTAAGTGAACCACTGACCTAAACCCTTACCTAAATCTAACCAATAGTGTTTCTAAGGAAAACATAACAGGAAACTGCTGCAACCATGTTGTTTTACCTTGATTTCACATTTTTGTGCTGGACTCGAGCCTGTGCATTCTGCATCACAAATACAACACCATGCAAAGTGATCTATAGCAAGCAAACTGACCATGCCACAAATGTATGAAGATAGATAGTTGAGCCAAACATATTCTATTACAAATCATACACATACACTGTAAAACCCAAAAAGATAACTCAAACCATTTGAGGAAACCGATTGCAACAAACCATTTAAGTTCAAAAACTAATCCTAATGAGTACTGTGAACTTAATCCATTCGAGTTAACGAAACAATTTGAGCACATTAAAAGCCAATAAATGAAGAGAACTGAGTACTGTAAAACCCAATGAGTTAAGGCAACTCAAACAGTTTGTTGAAACCGATTGCAACAAACCATTCATTCATTTTCTTGTCGGCCACAGTGGAATGAACCACCAACTTATCCAGCACGATTTTACGCAGCGGATGCCCTTCCACCCGCAACCCATCTCTGGGAATTTCCACACACACACATTCACACTCATACACTACGGACAATTTAGCTTACCCAATTCACCTGTACTGCATGTCTTTGGACTGTGGGGGAAACCGGAGCACCCGGAGGAAACCCACGCGAACCCAGGGAGAACATGCAAACTCCACACAGAAACGCCAACTGACCCAGCCCAGCCGAGGTTCGAACCTGCGACCCAGCGACGTTCTTGCTGTGAGGCAACAGCACTACCTTCTGCACCACTGTGTTGCCCATTGCAACAAACCATTTGAGTCAAAAAACTAATCTATAATGAGGTATTTAATTAAGTAATTACCTTCAACACTGAGTTCAAAACTCTTTTCAAATTAATAGAATTAACTTTCAGTAAATTTTGAGTTAACTACACTCATTTCATTTGATAAAGTTGTTTTTACAGTGTAGTTAAGGACTTTTGTGGTATTTATTTGGTGTTGTGCATTAACCTGTATGAAAATAATCCTTTATTTGTTAACAATATCATTAGTGTGAAATGGAACAAAACTTGCTAGCGTCATACTGCCCCATAACAATCATTATACCAAAACTGCAGTCAAATACATGTTTAATTACATTTTCACATTCTCTCACCTTAATACATTGCTTAAATGAAAACTCCGATTATACTAAACCACACACACACATCTATATATATATATATATATATATATATATATATATATATATATATATATATATATTAAATTGCACTTAAAAGCAAACAATAACAGTTGAAAAAAATTGGAAACTATTTTATAGCCACGTCTAGTTTAACAAATGTACAAACTTTGTAACTTCATAACAGACAACGATCCCACAGATCATAATGCTTATCAGACTTTAAGGTTAAATCTCATCCTGAAAATAATATCAGCGATAAAGAAAATATGTTTATACAGTGCTCATACAGCTCATTGCACTGTTTACAAGACACTGACCGTGCAAGCGAGTGAGACTGTTGTTACTTCGTGATATCTAGGATTGTGTAAATCAGTTAGACATGCATTGCACAGAGATGGAGGAGAGCTGAACTTCAGCCAACACCAGCTTCACAATAGGGGATGAGAAAACTCAATAGAGTAGAATAAGCGAGATTGCTTCCATTTCTTATACACTGTTAGAAAAAACTCTACCCTTAATGTACAATAGCTTCTTACTGGGCCCAATACACTAAAAAATGCAGCCTTAATGTAACTAAGATATTGTATATTGCAAGAGTACTGCCCAATTTACAGGCCATATGTTTTCTGACAGTCTAGGAAAAGTCTGTTTTTTGTCATCCACTGCATCTGGAAAGGTAGTGGGTTGATGTAATGATTTGGTTGCATGGATACATATATAGTTGTACTGCAACAGTAAATATAATCAGTCATAGATATTTGTTCCAGCTAATTTATGTAATGCATAATTATCGATATGCATGTTTAGTATGAGCATTTTAATTCAAGGAAATGTTTCTTCATGGCTGTAATTGATTTGAGAATAGGCGCTCCATGTCTTTAGCTGTATCTACTGCCTGAGGGCCGGCTCTAGTCTAGGCTTTTGGAACATACTGTATCCTTTCAAATTGCTTTTTAATGAAGGACAAATTTTGACTTTCTTCTTTTCTTTTTTTCCTAAAACCAGATGATCGGCTTTTTGCTATGCTTCAGTTACTTTGCAAATCCCTGTTAAAGTCTTGATTTTAAACTTGAAGGAAGAAAAGAGACTCAGGTTTGACAAAAGAAATTTAATATTTGATTTAAATATGCACAGATGCTTCACGCTGTTCTGCTGTCGGAATTTTGGGCAGCCATCTTGGAAACTGTCGTTTTCCAGACTGAGACAATTAAATGTCAGCTTCTGAAATGAATTGGGTTAAACAGACTTCAAAATATGCCAGGCTCTTCTTTTCCTTTGCATTTGTTGTGGGTGCTTGCAGGGGCCTGTTAAACCTGAGGCAGTGGCGGTATCAGGCACGCACCGGAGGTAGCAAAACATCTCCGGAAATTCATTCAAATGCTTGAATTGCTTTTTTTTACACATAAGATTGTGAGATAAAAAAGCAGGGCACTTCTTCCTAAAGCAGAAATTGTCCACCAGATTTAACAAAAGAGGGTACATTTTCTGTGATTCACCCTGAAATAAACACCATTCCAGATAATGAGGAATTTTGTTATTCTTAATTTAAAATGAATCAATCGTAAGTTACATAGACAATACAAAACAATTTATTGTCAGAAAAAGCAGCATAGAAACAGTGAGAGAGAGCTGCTGTTTTGGAAGAAATGAATTTACATACAGAAGAGTGTTTGAGGTTTCACCAATTCATAAAAAGGTCTCCAGATGCGCCGAAAAAGTATGGCCCTGTCATTTTTTTCAATAAACAATAAATTAGCTAAGATGCTAACAATCTAGTTTAAAGGGCAAGGAACAATACAACTTCAAAAGACCTATAATACAACACTATGTAACATGGGAAGTTTCAATGCTTTCAGCCTTTCTCTTTATAAATAATAAAATACAACAATCTTCCAATCATTCACATTACAAGTGTCACAAATTTCACAACCGCACAGTATGGTGATCCTAGACACTATACAATGATAATACACTTATGGCTAGCATACATATATAAATATACATATGAAGAATGTCACTAAAATGTAAGAACTTCACTCAAACCAATGGCAAGTCTTTCATAAAAAATGCAAATGAAACAGAGTAGCACTGTAAAAACAAAAAAGGGGAAAAAATAAAACATCTCTCAGTCATAAACAAACATACATAGGCATAAGTTTGAGTTTCTACAAAGTTCTCATTGCGGTCTACAAAGTATGACAATAGCAGCTATTTTGGATGGACTTAACATAACACTGGAGTTTCAAAGCTGTTTGAGTCATCAGTATAAAAAGAAATAAACAAAAAGAGCAGTCAGCATCTTGACTCCCTGGCCAGCCAGTGAGACAAAACAAAGCAACGCGCAAACAACTCTTCACATCAACACTGCGGTGGCTCTGAAGAAGGGTAAAGTGGCCGCACAATGTTTGCACCCTTTCAGTTAACAGACACCTGCGTCACCGTCATGACTGAGACTGATTCTTCATGCTGCATTTTTAGGCATTAAACATTGCTGAGAATGACTAATATGTCTTATCAAAAGACAAAAAAGGCCTCCACGAAATGGAGTTAAATGCAGCATTAAATCCTCATCTCAGCCTCATCAGTGTGCTCCAGAGTGTGCTCTGTGGTGCTGATGATGGAGGCTGAAGGACCTTGAGTGACACCGAATGGAGAAACAGCTGGGGACCGTGCAGCAAGTGGGGACAAAGAAGGGGAGAAACTGGGAGACATGGCTGCTGAGGAGATGGAGCCTTCATGGCTTATAGGTGAGCGCCTCAGGGATGCTAAGGTGTGGAACGTCCGTGTTATGGCCGGTTTGGGTGGAACGGATTTGGCCCCTGGATGAGCCACTGAGGTAATGAGAGGTGGAGGGTCAATCCTAGGCTTGGGATCTGTCTTGATTTTGGGTTGGAAAGGTCTCCGTGGGTTGTTAGGAGGTAAACTCTCATCTTTTAGTCTGGCAATCTCTGTAAAGACACTAGCTAAAGGTTGGAACTGAGGGCACCAGTTGAGAAGATAGTCCCAGTTGTAGCTACCTCGCAATTCCTCATCACTTGCTACTATGGCCGTGAGGGAACCATCAACTGGGGGTTTGCCATCCTCAGGGAAAGCATAATCTTTCGGATGGGAAATATTCAACCCACGACCTACTCCAAGATAGCCTCCGCCTTCATCTCTGTAGACTGGGAGCTGACCAGAAAGTAGGGTACCACTAAGGCTTCCACTAATGCTCCCCAGTTTCTTACTTTTGAACCACTGGCTTGCATCAAGTGGACCTGGTTCACAAGAAATATCTGAGAGCTGGTCTGCATCTTGCTGGATTCCTGAATCAGGGCCCCTGGCAGAAATGTGCTCTTGCATGGAGGATGTGATGCTTGCCACTCTGGGGTACTCATTGATCATACGAATTTCATCATCCTCTGCTGCTTCGGCAGATCCCCGTCCACTGGAGTGAGAAGGATCTAGGGATCCTCCTCGAGTGTAAGAGCCTGCACCTGTTCCTTCCTCATCACCTGCATATCCAGGAAGGGCCTGATGATAGATCCTGTCACTCCCTGAGGGTTTAGACTCATCCAACTTCTGCAGAGCTGTGCCTGAAGATGCTGTACTGTTTCCTGCATCTTGTCCTTTCTTCTTGCGCTTTGATCTTACTAAATAGAGAGCAACAGCAATTATGACTAACAAGACTATTACTCCAAGAGAGGCAGCAATTATGCTCACAAGGAGAATGTTAAAGTCTGTTGCAAGACCAAAGGATGTGTTGGTGACATCGATGATGACCTGAGCAGAAGCTACTCTGGAGGTGTCAAGGGGGCTGTGGGCAGAAACATCCATAGTCATTAGGCGGGTTTCCCTCTTTGAACGACTACCACTGCTTGAACTTCCAGAGTTGTCCATCTTTAGGTAGATAACACCAGTGGTCTTATTAACATCAAAGTATGGAGAGGAATTGGGAAAGGAGTAGAGTACAATCCCATCCACCCCACCATCCTCATCTTTGGCCTGTACTAGCCCAATGCTCTGACCTTTCTTGGCTCCCTCAGGAACTTCAAAAGACAAATCTGAAGTGGTAAAAACTGGGTCATACTCATCCTCTCCTGTAATGAAGACCTGTACTGTGACAGTAGCGGAGTTGTTGCCTGCATCCACAGCCAAAGCAATGAAGTTGAATGAGTTCACCTTCTCAAAATCAAACATCTGCTTGGTACGAACTTCTCCTGAGTTCTGATCTACAAAAAAGAGATCTTTCCCAGGGCTGGAGTGGTCCATCAAATAATACTTCAGTTGCCCATAAACTCCTGTGTCATAATCAATGGCATGTAACACAGTTACAGCAGAGTTAAGAGGCTGGTTTTCACGAATGCTGGCTGTTAATGTAGCAATGGGAAAGTAAGGTCTGTTATCATTGATGTCCTTTACCTCAACACTAATAGGGGCCAAAGCAAATCGACCATGGCCATCTGAGGCTTGTATTATAACTACATGGGAATTTTGGCTTTCTCTGTCTAAAGGCCTTTGGAGCTTCATTGCCCCAGTCCACTGATCCACAGTGAACAGCTTCATATCATCTCCAGAGCTGATGCTGTACTGGACCTCTGCGTAGGGAGCTGAATCAGGATCAGTTGCCGTCACACGTAAGATTTCTGCACCAGCAGCTGCCCCTTCACTCAAAGCCACTATGTATTCAGCTCTGCCAAAAACAGGAGGGTTGTCATTCACATCAGTGACTGTAATGATGGCTGGTACACTGGAGCTCCGTTGGGGAACACCACGATCCGAAACTGAAACGGTGAGGTTATAGTGTGACAATGCTTCAAAATCCAGTTGCTCAGCCAAGATCAGGGTTCCTACAGTCTGGAAGCCATGACCTTCAATGAAACGAACACTACTCTCAATCTGGAAAGCATTTCCAACATTCCCACTGGCAATTGCAAAATCAAAGCCAGAGTTTTCCTGAGACAGGTCTCCATCTACTGCTTCTAAGGTTAAGATGGTGGCTCCAGGTAGCTGGTCCTCAGACACTGTGGCTTTGTACTCCAACTGGTGGAATATGGGGGCGTTATCATTGACGTCCATCAGTTGAACTTGAACTGTGGCAGATGATGACAGAGGTGGAGACCCACCATCACGAGCTTCGATGACTATACTGACAGAGGGCTCCTCTGGGTCAAATTTTGCTTTCTGTCTGATGAAAAGTGTACCTGTGAAGACATGACAAGTAGTTTTACTGCAGTGTTTATTAAATATAAAAAAACTATAGGCAGTGGCAATTTAAACTATGTGCAAATACTGCAGATGACCTTGTGGGAAAAGGCTGTTTGCATAAAATCCACCCACCACATACACCAATATAAATAGCATTTACAACTAAGTGCTCTTATTATTAATAAGATGCAATTTGTTTCTATTTAAATTGGTGCATATATATCTACCACTATTTACACTTCATATAAGTAGTATTTACATTCTTTTAAAACTGTGTAAAAAGCCACTGCCAAAACAATCAGGATGTTTAGTATAATGGTTGGGCTTATACCATTTTTAGGGTCAATGTAAAATCCATCCCGCGTTGAAGACAACACTCGATAAGTGACCTTTCCATTTTCTCCCGAATCTCGATCTGTTGCTGTTACTGTGATAACAGAACTGCCTGGTGGAGAATGTTCTGAAAGTGTTACCTGGAAACCAAAAAGCAACAACAAAGCTGTTACTTGGCATGCTTTTTCCAGTATCCACAGTGATGTCATTTTGAATAAAAGCATCTGCTAAATGAATAAACACAAATGTAAATGGCAGCACACCCTTTAATGGTGTAAATGAGTGCACATATATTTAATCTAGGATAAACGTAGGATCGAATTAAGGTATTTAATCATTTCAATCCATGAAAATCCAATCCTTTTTGCTCAAACTGACAACTTTTTACAATAATACTGGAAGACAGGAAACCAGCCGACAAACCTTTATCAGCCCCAATACAATTAGATCTCATCACTTGTTTTAAAACACTTTAAAAGGTAGAAAAAATTGTCACCTGATATAGATCTTGTGTGAAAGTAGGTATGTTATCATTTACATCCTCCACCAGCACGGTCAAATTAGCTTCACTCTGGTGCTTGGAATCTGAAGCTCGAATAGTCAACTTGTACCATGTCCTCTCCTCATAGTCCAACGGAGCTGTCAGAGACACACGGCCGTTGTAACGATCAATATCAAATTTTCCTTGTGATGGAGCATCCAGCTGCAAAGAGTAAGACAACACTGGGCCAGAATCCACATCATTTCCAGTAACTAGGGTGATCTCAGTGCCGATAAGAGAGTCTGGAAGAGGAAAAGTACAACACTTAGATGCATGTACAGTAATAAAAGTGATTGATGTCACGTCTTTCAAAAGTTAGTTCACTTACTTTCTGGCACTCTAACTTCCCGTGGCACTGGAATGGTGGGGCTGTTGTCATTGAGGTCGACGATAATCACTGTGATGGTGGCAGTGCCTACTAGCTTAGGGCTACCGCGATCAGTAGCTTTTATCACCAGCCTGATGAAATAAATGAGGAGTTAGATCATTTTTTCCTAACATATATCAAGTCTCTGTTCAAATACTTTTCGGGATTAAGTGAACGAACAAAAGAATCTGTTCTATTTTCCAAAAAAAAAAAAAGCATTCACACAACAACCCAAAAGCACTAGCAGACCAAAAATGTAGTAAATTAAAAGCACACAGCTTTATACAAGTCAGGGAACATTGTAGAAACAAAACACATGAGGTAGAACTACGAGGGCTTGAAAACATCTAAAAACTAAACAATGCTGGAGTGGACAGTTACATTCCACAGAACTGAAGGAAATTAAAGACCTACAGAGAAATGACTTCACTGGCCGAACATGATATACACTCACTTTGCCTGCGTCCAGATTTCTCTGTCCATAATGGCTGTGGTTGTGATGCTGCCTGTCTGAGGGTCAATTTTGAAAAGGCCACTTTGATTTGAAGACTCGATGGTGTAAGTCACCTGTCCATTCTGACCCTGGTCAACATCCTCTGCCACAACCTAATGCATGTGAAAAGGCTAATTTAAGCACAGGCAGGGTCCAAAATGAACAACTGAATATGTTTTCAATTAACAGCAAAAATCAGTCCCTTTACTGACATGGCTATTCCTCACTGTTACCCTGATGAAGGCAGTTGTTTGCCGAAAAGCATAGACTCAGTTTTAAGAAATAGCCATGTCAATAAAGGTTTTTTAATATTTTTTCCACATTTTTTGAGTGGCTTGGACTGATGTTTGCTGTTTATTCTGATGAATCCCTTACCCAAAGACCACCAACACATTATTTAAGCTACCCCTGAGCACTTTTTGTTTGATTTTGGATGTTTTCAATTAAATTTGACCTTCTTAAAGGAAAAGTTCACTTAATTTGAGTTTCTTTCTTCTGTGGAATACAAAAAAGGGTGGCACTCACTGACTTCCAGCAACCAAGTGTTGTTTTTAGGTGAAAATGAAAAAAATGAGACCACTTGCCTGAATGATGGGAAAGTCATAGCCCTGTGCTTCATGCATATAAGCCACATAGTTCTGCAGCTGGAATCTGGGTCGGTTATCATTGACATCCTGAAGGATAAGGTTGACAGCCATGAAGGAGCTTGAGGATGTAGTTTCAGCCTTCACCACTAGTCGGAGTCTTGGCATGTCCTCAAAATCCAGGCCATTTGAGCTCTGTACCCAGATCTCACCTGTGAAAGAACCAACAATGCTTGGTTTTCATCTTTCTGATGAGTTCATGCATCCATCTTGTCAAAATCAAACTATTTTCACATTTCACAAATTTCCCAACTGACCTGTATTGGAGCTGATGCTGAAAGAATGGTATTTGTTGCCACTAAAGATGCTGTAATTGATGCCGTCGCGGGTGCCGTCCGGGTGCTGAGCCTGAGCTTGGGCGACCACAGTTCCTTTAGGAAAACAAAACAAAAGACAGAAATGCTCAATACTCCTCTGCCACACTCACTTAAATTGATGGATTGGCTTTCAGTGCTTTATAAAACCCAATGTGCCTGTGAGTGCTGGAATAAAACGCTGCAGTTTTCATCATACAGTTCATTGCAAAACCACTTCATGCCAATGCTTTTAACTGAAGACACCACAAAGAATAACTTTTAGAGTAGGATTTATAATAAAAGAGTGAAAACTAGGCTTTGTATATTTTTTCAATTTACTGTATTATCTGTAAGAAAATGGATTTATCCATGTTATTTCAAGAAAGTGGATACTTGTTTGCATTGAAAGCCAACATGAAGTGGAATGTAATTTGTTTTGAGGGTGAAATATAATATTTAAAAAAAAGTAATTGATTGGGAATACATTTGTTCAAATCAAGCTATTTTTCCATCCGAATCCATCAGAATCAAACCCAATTTCGTCATTGAAAATTATTCATGATAAAATAAAAAAAACTAGACAATAAACCTTCATAGTGGATCACAATAAAAAAATAGAGAAAGATTTATTGGCTTGTAATAAAATATTATAAATAAAAAAAAGTTGAAGACGCTGAATATTATCATCTGACAGGATCTTATAAAACAAGCATATTTATGTGTCCCAGAGATAATTCTTCTGGCAGATCTATATTTTGCTATTTGAGCTATGATTAGTATCATAGTTATCAAAGTAGTATCATAGCATCAGTAGTATCATGCATAGTATCATACATAGTATCATCAGTAGTTCATTGTTAACCAGAATTAATTTAATGTATTTATTTAAACATCTACTTAAAATAGTAGCCTAAAATAATTATTCCACAGTCCCCCATCTTAAGTATGCATGGCTGTGTGATACAATGTCAGCAAACAAAAATTATTACATTTTACCAAAAAATCCAAAGAATTTTCTTTAATTTTAGACTAACCTGCAGAAAGTATTGCAGAATATGACTAGGGCCCCGTTTACACCGCCAGGTCTTGATGCCCAATTCCGATTTGTTGCCTATATATGTCTGTCTGTTTACACTTTGTTTTAATTGTGACCCATATCCTATCCATGTGTTTACACTTGCCATACAATTTCCGATGTCGCGCATGCGTAAAGGCTGGTTCTAGCATTTGCGCCACACTAGCCACGATGGAAAAAATTGTCTTACGTTTAGCTCTGCGAAATATGCGAAGTTCAACTTTAAAATGATTTTGAGGCGGAGGAAGAGGGAAAGGGCCGTCATCGAAGCTTGCGCCTATGGTTTATATATGGTGTCCTCCACCATTCAGAGGAATTTGTGGGTACGAGAGAGATCTCAGGTCTGATGGGAGCAAGGTGTGGCGACTGACCACTTTCCTCCTCTGTATTTCCTCTGTTGTTGTTGTTTACCATGTCGGTGTCTCCAAACACACTCTTTCCTAATTAAACCGCGGAGAAGTACCACATTGTCGCAAGTTTAATGACGTGCAAAATGGAATGCCTCAATAAATCCGATCTGCCTGTATACATGATAGTCGCATTGTCACATAACCGATTTATATCTGATTTATTTCCACATATGAAGGAGGCCTGAAACTGTTCTCTGAATATCCGAATGCATACGTTTTTTTTGTGCTTGCACGGTCATAGAACAGATCCCATCTGTGTCACATATGAGCAAAAAAATCGCAATTGGGTCACATTTAACTGGCAGTGTAAAGGGGGCCTAGGAGTATCAATCAATCTTCACTTTTTTTTTATTTCATTTTTTTTTCCATCAGATTGGTGGCAAATAAATCATTCTAGCTTTTCATTCATTCATTCATTCATTCATTCATTCATTCATTCATTCATTCATCCATTCATCCATTCATTTTCCTTCGGTTTAGTCCCTTATTTATCCGGGGTCTCCACAGCGGAATGAACCACAAACTATATGCAGCGAATGCCCTTCTAGCCACAGCCTACTACTGGGAAACATCCATACACTTTCACATTCACACTCACTCATACACTATGGGCAATTTTGTTTACCAAATTCATTTACTGTATAGCGCATGTGTTTGGACTGTGGGGGAAACCGGAGCACCCAGAGGAAACCCACGTGAACACAGGGAGAACATGCAAACTCCATACAGAAAGGCCAACTGCCCCAACTGAGACTAGAACCAGTGACCTTCTTTCTGTGAGGTAACATCGCTATCTACTTAGCCACAGTGCTGCCTAATCTAGCTTTTTGTAACAATAAAAATCTAGGCTAATAGTGCACAATTTTTTCCATAATCGTTTACTTAAGGACACCCACTTACCCTTATCTGCGTTCTCCTGTAAGCTAACATCTCTAGCGGTGCGTGAGAATCGAATGCCCTTGTAATCTTGCTCCTTCACATACACGATCACCACCCCTAGAGAAGATTGAGGAGGGCTGCCCTGGTCCATAGCCTCCACAATGAGGGTGCGCTGGGTTTGTGTCAGAGTCTGGAGGTTCTCCGTAGTCTGGATTGCCCCAGTCAGTGAGTTAATCGCAAATCCTCGGACTGGCATTGCAAATCGGTAGAACACTGAACCATTGGCACCAAAATCCTTATCTTCTGCTCTCATTGTGGCCACCACCTGATGGGTGAACACACTTCCGCTGGACACGTTGATAATAAGAGGGTCCTGGATGAAGAACGGTGCATTGTCATTGATGTCCAGGACGGTAACGGTTACCTGGGCTGTGGAGTTGCGTGGTGCAGCAGGAGATAGATCAACCGCATACACCTGGAAGAAGTAAGAAGCCATTTTCTCTCTGTCCAGGAGTGCAGCGGTAGTGATGCGTCCTGTGTTGGGATCGACAGTGAACGCACCTTTGGCTTCTTGGCTGAGAAAGTATAAAATCTGACCGTTTTGGCCCTCGTCAACATCTGTGGCTGTCGCATCCAGCACCACTAAACCTACAGCAGCATCTTCTGAGACATCAACAGTGTAGCTGCTGCTGCTGAACTTGGGGCTGTTGTCGTTGACATCGAGGACTGAGATCTCCACAGAGGCTGTGCTGCTCAGAGAGGGGCTGCCGTGATCTTGGACCACCACTTGCAAGGAATAACTGCTCTTCCGCTCTCTGTCTAGAGGTCTTGAGGTAGACAAAGCTCCAGAGGAACCGTCAAGTCGAAAGTCTCCATCTGGGTCTCCGGCTACAATAGCAAGCACATGAAGACAGCATTTGTAAACAATCAGATTGAGTGCATCTTCTTTTCTTAAGATCTGAATCTGTATGTTTTAACTTACAGACTCAAGATCAAGTTTACTTTAATTTTTGATATGTTAGCATAGGCACAACGTCTTTCAAAGTATGTTTCTTTGAAATATGCACAGATACATGCACTCAACATACAGTTGAAGTCAAAATTATTAGCCCTCCTGTGAATGTTTTTCTTTTTTAAATATTTCCCAAATGATGTTTAACAGAACAAGAACTTTTTTCACAGTATGTCTGATAATATTTTTTCTTCTGGAGAAAGTTTTATTGGTTTTATTTCAGCGAGAATAAAAGCCAGTTTAAATTTTTTTTAAAAACCATTTTAATTTAAAATCACCTAATTTAAAAACAACCCAAAATCTGAGGTGTTACCTTTGATCTTATATTTCAGTCGTCCACTCTCTCCAGTGTCCCGGTCTGTGGCTTTCAGGGTGAACAGCTCCACAGGCTGAAGGTTTTCAGGCACTTCTAGACTGTACTGCTGCAGTCCGAAAGCAGGAGCATTGTCATTCTCATCCAGCACTGTGATGTGTACTTTAGCCTTGGCAAAGTTTGGGGGGATTCCTCCATCTTTTGCATACACTTTAACAAACACAAAATAAGAGGATTATTAAATTTACCATTGGTTTTAAAAAACTATATCCTAAATTTAATTCATAAAATGTTTGGGCAATAATATAATTTTAAACCAAACCATTACTAAAACTATTGCTACTTATGTTTTTTGTTAACTTAAGTACGATAGAATTTTCATATATTTAAGAAAATGTTTATTTATATTTAGATATATATGTGTATATGTGTACATGATACAAATTATATAGAAATTTAAATATCTATGTAACAAATACAGAGTATATACAGGAATCAGAGAGTGAAATCAAATACCTTTTAAGACATTTTAAAGACTCTTTCCATACATTTTAAGACCTTAAAACCACTTTGCTTCAACCAGAAAAACTGGCGAGATTTTAACCTACAGTATATTTACTAAATATTAATGTAGGAAACTAATCCAAAGCTAAAAACATTATTTATATACCGAATAAAAATCTATTAAATCTAGCTAATTTAGCAGGTTGGCGCCTATATAACTGCAGAAATAATGGTGCTGCCTTGGTTGCTGCAGTAAACAAAGCAGCATGATGTCAAGCAGGATTTTATTGATTTCATAACCTACACAGCATCCTGATATTCGCAGATTTAATTCAGGCAAACTTTAGCATACAACCATATATTGCATAATCAAAAATTATATCAAATTTAATACCTTGCAAAAATTGCATTTAAGACTTTTTGGTCACACTTTATTTTGATGGTCCGTTTGTTGAATTTAAGTTACATTGCAACTAATTCTCATTAGATCACAAGTAGACTGTTAGGTTGGGGTTGGGGTTAGTGTAAGTTGACATGTACTTGCAGTTTCTTATAGTCAGTTAAATGTCTGTTGAAGGAGCAGTATAAACAGATATTAAGCAAACAGTCTACTCAACTGGACCATCAAAATAAAGTGTTTCCGACTTTTAAATACTTTTTTAGTAAATACTTAATTTCTCTACATTGATTTATCAACTTTTAATACTTTTCAAGACGCCACTGACACCCTGAAATACAATCTTTTGTATAATTTAGTTTTTTATGTATGTGTGTGTATCACAAATACATAATAAATACGGCTAAAAAAATAAAGGGAATACAATGTAACTCCAAGTGTTCCCTTTATTTTTTTGGGCAGTATATGTATATAATACACACACATATATTATGTCAAAACAAACTTTTATTTTGGATGAAGATAATCGTGATTAATCTTTGTCCAGCACTAGAAAAAATATTTTAAAATGTTGAAATTGTTTATATATATTTATTTTTAAGTTAGATGTTGGAACTAAAATTGCTAAAATATAAAAATATGTATTAAAGCTAAAATTAAATAACTTCTTTTTTTAAAAGCACAGAAACAAATCACTAAAAATTGAAATCAAAGTATATAGAAACAAAGCTAATTCAAAGCATTACTAAAGAATATAAAAGGACTTAAAGCTAAAATATTAACGTCTTAAATCATGTTAAATGGTTTAGTCTTATGTGCAGATCCTAGCAGTGCTACAGTACCTGTTATAGTGTAGTGGTCCTGAAGTTCCCTATCTAGAACCCGAGTGACTGATATCACACCCGTCTCTGCGTTAATAGTGAATCCATCCTCAGTCACACCTCCGTACGTCACCAAGCCATTAGTGCCTGCAACCAAAATAAAAACAAATGTTTAATAATTCTCTTCAGAATCAAAAACCATCAACTGAATACAACACAAAACCTTCTGCCTTTAAGCACAAAGAAATAACACTCCTAATAATAATACAGACATATAGCCTTTTTAAATTTGTGTTTACTACTGAAACGAATCAAGGTATTGCAAGCTTTTCGAAATTGACGACCTGTGTCTGAAAACTTCCTCCATCTGCTTAAAGCTGCAGTTGTGTTGTGTTGGGGTGAGGGCAGTGTTTTTTTATTTTTTAACGCTTCCTGTAGATGGTATGTGGGACTCGTTCTCAGGCCCCTGGGCTCGGCGAGAGAGTATGAAAGAGAGACTGTAAAGACATTCTTCAGGAAGTTTTAATTGAGTAAGCAGGTGCTCGTGCCAAAGCTCGCTGACTTTGCACGCAATCTGGCATCCGTATGTCTTTGGTCCACACTTAACACTTGTGCAGACCACGACTCCCGAGGCTGAATCAGCAAAACCAGCTACTAATGAAACCACTGTTAAAACCAAGATGAAAAGGTCTGAACCTGAATATTTTACGACACTGTACTTCTGTTAATTCAAATCAGCTTGTTCACTTCCTGTTGGCCTTCTAACTCTGAATGGAAGGAAAGAGGCCTTGGTTGATTTAGTGCACACTGTTCGGAATAGTAAGGTTGCGTACTGCTTTTACTACTATTTTTTTTCCTGCAGATGATTTACTTTGCTCAATCTGATGATTTTCTGCATGATCTAATACAGTTCCCAAATTGTACATACAACAGAACACCTGTGACAGTCCCACAATGCAATGCACTCGACTTGAGCTGCCATTTCCAATGTGATGAACAAACATTATCAATGAGTAAAATTACATGGACACCAACAATCTGATTTGAATCGATTAAGACAATACTCTGATTAAGAGTCTACCACGTAAACAGCAATTTTTGATAAATTTAATTTAGATTACGGTCATAATCGAACTAAACTGAAATTTGATTAAGACATAAGGAGTATGCTGATTTTAGTCGCAACGATTTCGCGACAGGCTATTCCATACACACAAGGCTGTTTGACACTATTCTCTGCACCTACTGAGTCAGTAAAGGACCACAGACACAAACACTGCAAAATGCGGAGGTTTTTCCCATAAGGCATGCGGTATAGGGTTGCACGATACTGGAATTCAGTACCAATCGATACTGACATTTTAAAAACGTCCATTTCCTGCTGACATTTGAGCACTACTGAGCACATTCTTAAACAGCGCTGATTTCCCGTTGTGTTCACGCGCTCAACAGAAATAACTGTGATTGGCCGTGAAGCTTATCAGTTCACCGAACTCACCACTGTTTACTGAGTGTAACCACAGATACAGGGACACTGGAGCATTTTAAAGCCGCAATCCTTCAGCGGATCTCTCGTAGGTCAGTTTATATACAAACCAGCTGACCGACGTGACTTTGAAACACTCCTGTGTCCCTGTATCTGTGGTTACACTCAGTAAACAGCGGTAAGTTCGATAAACTGATGAGTTTCACGGCCAATCACAGTAATTTTTGTTGAGAACATTAACACAATGACAAATCAGTGCTGTTTAAGAACGTGCTCAGTAGCACTCAAATATCAGCAGGAAATGGACGCTTTTAAAACTTCAGTATCGATTGGTACCAGATTCCAGTATCGTGACAACCCTAATGCAGTATCAAATTCCATTAAAACAACTCTTCTAACAGTTCATACTCGCATCCAATATCTTGTTTGTCATGGGGGGCATGCATGAAATGTTCCTGAATGAAAGTGAGAGCGCCAAACTGCAGTTAAAGTCGATAAATTAAAAATGAAACTCCAGAGGAAATGTGGATAGCGTGGTGACGCAATGACGTTAATCAAATTATGTGCTATAACATGTAAAACGGGATCATGAAAGGCACATTCAAAAAGCAACTCATGTAAACACCTTAATCATATTGTTATAATTTGATTACTGATGTCCATGTAAATATAGTCAGTGTGAAATATTTTTTTTAAATCTCTTTATTTGATAAAAAAGTCATTTTATATAAAACAAATCGATCTCTTTCCTTTATCTAAAAGATTCAACATTTTTCTTTATTTTAATAATTTGTCATGTACTCAGTTTATATCTCGATATTCAAGATAATGGCAAACTAGCTATTTTATTAAGTTATATATGCCAGATCTATAATTTACTATATAGTCTCAAATGTACTTTAAAATCAGTCTATGGGGCTGTTTACATGGCAAAGTTTTCAGCCAAATACGAGAAACTTTTTATGCATTTTGCCTGTTTGTTTACACAACAACAGTTTTAGTGACTGAAAACACAAATTATAAATCTAAAAAAAATGCTTAAGTGTTTAAAACGTTTTGCCGCCATTGTTGTGTCTGTGTAAACGCCAGAAACAAGTCCATGAAAATGATGATGTCATGCGCGTGCATAGTATATATTTAGGGAAGTGTAATGAAAAGCACGAACAAGCACACAACAATGGTGGAGTATGTGGTATTGTTGTTGTTGCTCAAGTGTTTGCTAACCCTTCAGCAATGTGTGGATTTACTTGGCATTACAACTAACAGCTGAGATGAATCATATACACATGTTGCACTGCACAATGTCACTTCCCTACAGGTACTGTTGTGTTTAATAACAAGATAAGGGCACCAAATACTGGTCTGACAAACAGCATAATACAGCATTTTTGGTTTTCACAAAATGCAGATCGTTTGGAAAATGTTGTGTAAATGTGAAACTTTTGTAAAAAGCGAAAGAAAAACTTTTGAGCTACATTGTAGTCTTGTAAACGTAGCCTAATTTGAATAAATTCATATGTCAACACAATGTCAACGAAATGCAGAGCTTGTTAAAACATATCGCTATGTTCTTACTACTGTCGTTTTTATTATGTGTTTATTTTGTTTATCAGAGAAACACATAGTGATTAGTACGTTTGATATGTCGCTATCAGCAGAGTAGACAATGTCTAATGTTTGCTATCAGAAAATCTTAGTATTTAAAAATTTGTTTAATTATATTTAATGTAAAAAAATAATAATAATCAAACTCTTGTGCATGTGCATAAATGCGAAGACAGGCAGTACATTTCTGTCTGTAGTTCACATAATGGCCACCGGTGTCACTTAATAGCAAGGGTTTCTGAAATCTACATTTAGAAAGACATAGGTTGACACTCACCATGATCTCGATCTGAAGCGGTGACCTGGATTATGCTTGTTCCTGCAGGCTGGTTTTCTCTGATTTGGGCTTCAAACTCATTTCGTTCAAACCACGGAGCTTCATCATTTACGTCAATCACCTGGATAGACAGCACCTGAGTGGTGGAATGCTGGGGTATCCCATGATCCTCTGCGACAATAGTGAGATTGTAGCCCTCCTGCTCCTCGCGATCCAGAGGTTTGAGGATGGAGAGAGAACCTGAAGAAGAGAGGACGACAAAAACATCTGTAGATCTGCTGCGGTAATCATTTGCCCTGTGGGCAAGGTTAGAGAGTTCTCTGTATTTTTACTATGCATAGTTGTAATATTTCATCTTGCACACGGCAAACTCTGCTTAAAAGCTCAAATTAATGACTTAATGTAGCCCATCACAACCCAGAATGTGAAGATTATTCTTAGGGAAAATGAAAGTTGCAGACGGAAATATTGTGGTAAAGTATACAGAATAATACAGGCTCATATCCTTGTATTACCACACTGCATGTGCAAAAAACCATGGTATTGCTCAGAGAAGCAAAGTTTGGCATGTTAACTTTGGCAATTTGTGCCTGCTGGTCGTTGCAAAATAAAATAAAATAAAATAAAATAAAAAGAATGGGTGATGCGGTGTTGCAGTGGGTAGCGATGTCGCCTCACAACAAGTAGGTTGTCGGTTCGAGCCTCGGCTGGGTCAGTTGGCATTTCTGTGTGGAGTTTGCATGTTCTCGCCGTGTTTGCGTGATTTTCCTCTGGGTGCTCTAATTTCCCCCACAGTCCAAAGACATGTGCTACAGGTGAATTGGGTAAGCTAAATTGTCCGTAGTGTATATGTGTGTGGGTGTTTCCCAGTGATTGGTTGTGGCTGGAAGGGCAAGGAAGTTGGCGGTTCATTCCCCTGATTAATAAAGGGACTAAGCCGAAAAGAAAATGAATGAATGAATGAATGAAAATAAATAAAATAAAATAAATTGATAAAAAAAATAAGTCATGTAAAGTAATAAATAAATAAATCTAAAATAAATAAATAAAATAAAATATAAAATAAAAAGTAAAATAAAAATAAACACATAAATACATTAAATTAATTAATTAAAAAAATGTAAAGTAATGTAAAGTTAAATAAATTAATTAAATAAAATTAAATAAAAAATAAATTAAAAGTTATAAATAAATTAATTAATTAATTAGTTAATAAAATAAATAAATAAAACAAAATATAAAAAAGTAAAAATAAATACATAAATTAAAGTAAAGTAAAGTAAAGTAAAATTATATAAAGTAAATAAATAATACAAAATATAAATTAAAAAGAAAAGTAAAAATTAATTAACTAATTAATTAATAAAGTAAAGTAAAGTAAAGTAAAATTATATAAAGTAAATAAAACAAAATATAAATTAAAATAAACTAATTAATTAATTAAAATATCATAAATAAGTAAAACTAAATACAAAAAAAGTTAAGTAAAAATAAATAAATAATTAAATTAAGTAAAGTAAAGTAAAGTAATAAATAAAACAAAATATAAAATAAAAAGTAAAGTAAAAATAAATACATTAATTAATAAAGTCAAGTAAAATAAAATAAAATAAAATAAAGAAATTAAATAAAATAAGCTGTTGTGGTCATTATTATTATTTACTAGAAAAGATGTTAACAGAAAATTGTTCAAACCACAGAAGTCAAACACAATATCCATAGACTGTACGTCTGCCACTTCATTTTCGATTTATCCATCCTCTGTTTTTCTCTTCAGTTTACCTCCTCCACTCTCTATACGCAATTTGAGAATGAAGCTTTTTGCTGACTTGCTGGTATGAAAACCAGGGAAGAAATTACTTGTCACAGATCCATTTTTGAACCTTTCCAGCTATACCTCCCTGCAATGCTGTCATCAGCAAGACCCCGAGTGAGGGTCACTCCGGATAAACACACCGCTGCGGTCCATACTCCTCGCTGACTGAGAAACATTATTGTGTGTTTGTGAGAAGTCTGTGTGCGGCCTCTTTTTTTATTTACAGTCCACCAAACACACTCTAGCTTTAAACACATCATTGAGATGTTTGAGCTGACTTCTGCTTCTCTAAACGGTAGCTCTGCTTTTGTGCTTAACGTCCGTCTAGATGTTAAAAAGTGTGAAGAGTCTCTCCTCAGCATCTGGCTAATACCAAATGTGACTGTCCTGTGCTCTAATATATATTATAGTGCATAGAATATGCCTGATTTAGTACCAGAAACGCTAACCATCATAAACCATTTGACAATAATGGAAGGAAAATTGTCCACAGCTGCTGAGTCGATTAGACGACTTTGTCTATTTAATCTAATTTTGCGTGAGCTGTAAATGGTCGTATTCTTGGATGATGGGAGGAATTTCAGTCTAATACATGAATATTTCCAAGGCCAAATCAAAGAGGTGCGGTCGACGGCCAAAATAATACTGGGCTCCCATGAATAAACCCTTCAAGAAAATGATCTGTTCTGCTAAATTACTTCAGGCTTTGAGCGAACGGTTCATAAAGCAGCGTGGTGTGAGAAGAAGTTGTTTTTCAAATAGAGCGAAGTAATGATTCTTACCACTGTTCGGGCTGAGAACAAACCGTCCCCCTGTGTTTCCTGACTGGATTCTGTAGGACACCCGTCCGTTTTCTCCCTGGTCTGCGTCCCAGGCCATGACATACAGCAGCACGAAGCCTACTGGTTGATCCTCCATCACGCTAACAGCAGTCGGGGAGCTGAATATCGGAGCATTGTCATTCTCATCGGTCACAAACACTCGTGCCGTCACCGAGCCCCAAAGCCTCTGATTGGGATCCAGTGCTGAATCCATGGCTTGGACCACCAGGAACAGACTGGAGGTCTCCTCATGGTCCAGTTCACGGCCCAGCTTCAACACTCCTGTTACTGGATCAAGATTGAAGAGATCGGGGTTATCAGGCCACCGCTGTTGGACAGAATAACGAATCTCGCTGTTCGGCCCACTGCCATCTTTATCAGTCGCTTGGAAGGTATAAACAGAAGATCCAGCTTGTGTGTTTTCAGGAATAACAATCGTGACTGGGTCTTCTGGAAACTGTGGTGCGTGATCATTACTGTCCTGTACGTTGATTTCCAATTGAATCATGTGAGTGTTCGGATAGGCCTTGGAGAAATCATCCACTTCGATCTGTAGGGTGTACCGAGACCCTTTTTCGTAGTCCAGCTCTCTAGCCAAGTAAACATCTCCTGTTAGACGGTCAACCATAAAGGTTCCTTCGTGATCTGTGCCGCCGACTACTAAGTAGGTCACCTGACCATTTAAGGTCACTTCACGTTGGTCATGTGCTCTAACCGAGCCAATAACAGAGCCTGGTTTGGCTCCCTCCACCGAGTTGAGGGTCATTGATAGGGTGTTGGGCTTTGGAGAGATTCTTGTGGAGCCAATGACCTACAGATTAAAACAAAACACATTGAGAAGGAATGAAATGTTAGTTTTATTTTATGCTCAGTTCATACACTGGCTGGCTAAATGCAAGATCTGGGCCAAACATGAATGAGGTTGCACAAGGTTGTAGTAACAATTCTGACAAATTCACAACATAATTAAATCTAAAGACTTTGGCACATCCCAAAGATGGTCATTGGGAAACAAGTACATTTCTTTTGTGAAACTTTTTTTACCCTGATGCATCTTGAAATTGTCACCCTGGAATATGACCATGCAACATGACTTTTTTATAAAAAAAATAAAAGCTACACATTGTATCAATTAGGGTTAAAAGAGCTGTTGCCAAACATATAACATTCCAGAAATGCTTAATCACATACCTGTAGACTCATCTGAACTACAGTATGGAGCTTCCCAAATATTGACCTCATCTTATTTTGGTAAAACAATTAACATTTAGCAGATTCTGCAAGCTTTAACTGTATATATAGAGAAGAAATTGAAGGTTATGTGTCATCATTTGCCAAATACACAGTAACTTGTTCCAATTTCCAGTGCATGGGTGTGTTCTCATTGTTCTAGATGTCAATATAACAAACAACACTGAAAGAATAAGATGAAATGGTCCAGGCTGCCACATTACATGCCTGTGATCTCATTTCCCATGTCCTTGAAGTACAGTAGAGCTGGAAAATGGTTGACAGGTGAAGCCTTTCATATTAATACCCCTTAAAAAAGACAAAACAATACAAGCTCAAGTGGATCACAAGAAGGAAAGCAACAGAAGGATCGACGCTGATCCATTTCTGTACTCTCTCTTTGGTGCAAAGTACACTGGACTTTCAAACGAAGCTGGTATTACTGACGGTATGTAAAATATTATCTTGAGATTGCTATGGTGCAGGGTTGTCCAGTGCGAGCGTATCAGCATTAGTGCTACCATGTTAGGGAGCTGAGATTTGCAGCTTTCTGTTTGATCACAAGGAACCACAGCTGGGCCTCATCAGAGCCATCTGGGAACACTTGATTCAAAGGTGCATTTTCCCTCTGTCTCCTTCTGTGTCCCAATTCGCCTACTAATAATACGCCCTGAAGTATGCAGTTTTTGAGAAGAAAGTCAGTACTTTTGTAACAGATAAGTAGGCAAGATTTGGTACCAACTACTTTGTGATTAAGGAACCATTCTGTTGCCTAGTTACGATCCCTGTCAATCATTTTGTCCCATTCTCCCCATTTCTTTTATGTATTGGAGGTGAAGTAGCACATACATCTGCCTTTAAAAAATGTTTTTAATGCAGAGAAATCTCCTTCTGTATTTGAACTATAATAACCACAATTAAATGCATATGTAAAAATATACGATATAGTTTTTGATAGACCTACTTTGGTTTGATTATGCTTTTGAATACGTGACTATCTACTTTTCCCATGTTTGTAGTTCTAATAAATCTAGGGCTGCACAATAAATAGAAAAAAAATGACATTAAAGTCGCAATTTAGCAAAAGCTGCAATTGTCATGCACCTTTTGTCAGGGAAGCACAACTCTGTGATCAGTAGTAAATCTCCTACAAAGATCAGAGAGTGCTATAGTGCAGAAACTGAAAATATAAGCCATTGGGCGTATAGACCAGGGGTGTCCAAACTCGGTCCTGGACGGCCGGTGTCCTGGAGAGTTTAGGTCCAACCCTAATCAAACACACCTGAACCAGCTAATTAAGGTCTTGCTAGATATACTAGAAATTCTTGGCCTACCAGCAATGTGTCATTGAGTACATTTACATGGACACCAATAATCTGATCCTAATGCAATTAAGACAAATACTCTGATTAAAATTCTACCATGTAAACAGCGATTTTTGATTCATTTAATCCGATTAAGGTCATAATCGAAATAAACAGAAATCAAATTAAGACATTTGGAGTATGCCGATTTTAGTCGCAGTATTGAGGTGCAGTAAAGACATGTAAACACCTTAATCAAACTATTACCATTGTGTAGGATTTTTACCGCATTCCATACACACAAGGTTTGACACTATTCTCTGCACCTAAAGAATCAGTAAAGAACCACAGACACATACACCACAAAATGCTGAGTTTTTTTTCTCTACCATTCAGCATGCGATTTCAAATTCATTAAAACAACACTCTTCCAGCGGTTAATATATCCAATATCTCATTTGTCACGGGGGGCATGCATGAAATGTTCCCGAATGAAAGTGAAAGTGTCAAACTGCAGTTAAAGTCGACAAATTAAAAATGAAACACCCCAAATTACATGAAACTCCAGAGGAATTTCTGCGCAGTGACGCAATGACATTAATCGAATTATGCGCTTTAACATGTAAAACAGGATCATGAAAGGAACATTCAAAAAGTTACTCGTGTAAACACCTTAATCAGATTATTGTCTTATTCAGATTAAGGCAAATAATTCAATTACTCATGTCCATGTAAACAAAGCCATTGTCAATATTAACCAATATAGAGTGTACAGACATCTGCATTTTGTATTATTACCAGGAATAGTAGTAACTTTGGAACACTTATTTAAACATACTATTATTTAAGACAAGCATATTTTTCTTTTGAATACTATTTAGGATGGATAGTATGCAATTGCATCTCTCCCTCACTCTTATCTTCTTCATACTAACAGAGAGGACAGAAACAGCATGCAACCACACACTCTACAATTACCCTCCAATACCCATTCAAAAAAAAATCACATCTGTATAAGCACTCAAGATAGTTCACTATTCGTTGTGAACAGACTCTTTAGAATCCGCATTCTTTAAGGTCTTGTTGTCAAGATACAGTTCGGCATGTCTAATTTGTGCGGTTTCATGCCGAGCGTTGGGATTAAAGAAGGGTTTTTTGTTTCGGTGGGTTCCTCTGGAGCAGGAAGTAATGCTGGGAGTTTTGAGGTGTTTGTGTTTGCATAGACAGGAGCCAGGCCTCTGGGTCACTGCTCATTTCCCTGCTCTAGTAAAGACATCACAGCTCAAGGGACTGTTGACAGTTTGGCACAGTCAAAGGCCTTTTATCCAAGATTTCAGCAGATTAAGAGGAAAAAAGAATCATAATTGAGGGTAGATGTGTGACTTGGACCAGTAAGCAATCCTCACAAAACCAGCTAAAAATACCATAAGCAGTTTGGAGAGTATAAACTACACTTGAAGTCAGTTGAAGTCAGAATTATTAGCCCCCTTAAATTATTAGCCTCCCTGTTTATTTTTCCCCCAATTTCTGCTTAAAGGAGAGCAGATTTGTTCAAAAAATTTTTCTAAGCATATTAGTTTTAATAACTAATTTCTATTAACTGATTTATTTTCTCTTTGCCATGATGACAGTAAATAATATTTTACTATATATTTTTAAGACTTCTATACAGCTTAAAGTGACATTTAAAGGCTTAACTAGGTTAATTAGATTAACTATGCAGGCTAGGGTAATTAGGCAAGTTATTGTATAACGATGGTTTGTTCTGTAGACTATCGAAAAAATATATAGCTTATAGGGGCTAATCATTTCGACCTTAAAATGGGTTTTAAAAAATTAAAAACCAAAAATAAAAAGGCAAAATAAAACAAATAAGATTTTCTCCAGAAGAAAACATATCAGACATACTGTGAAAATTTCCTTGCTCTGTTAAACATAATTTGGCAAATATTAAAAAAAAAAAAAAATTAAAGGGAGGCTAATAATTCTCACATCAACTGTATATATTATAAATATATATTAAAATAAATAAGTAAAATTAGATGTATAAAAATTTATTAAAAATCCAATAGACCTGACATACACATATCAAATTACTTATAAATTATGAATTATGAAATATAAACTGAAAAAGCTAATTGAAAATGTAAATGTAGTCAAATTCTATATTAGTACATAAAATAGATTTAAACAAAATAGAATAATTAAAACCTAATTCCAATATTAGCACATAAATTAGATTTAATTTGTTTATTTTATTTTATTGTTTTTTTTTTTTATTATTTCAAAAGCCTGTAGTATATTCTGGAAATATATTTTAGATTTTTTTTCAAAGGTTTTTCAAAAAGAGGTTAAGCCAGACCATTGTCTTAAAATTCTTAAATATTCCGACACTTTTCCCGAAGTCCCAGAAACGTCCACTTTTGATGGGCCTAACTCTTGCAAAAAAAGCATACGGAAAACTTCCAACCCTTAATGTTTCAAAGAGTGGATGGGTGAATTGTATCAAGTCATTCAGCTCGAGAGAATACGCTCCTTGGAACCAAAATCTCAACACCAATTTCAAACTATATGGCAACCTTTTCTGGATTTCTTCAAAACTGATTAGTGCTTTGCCAACGATTTATTGGAACAATTGATCATACTCTGATAATTACATTTAAACATTATAACTGCTTTGACTGGTAAATACCCCCATTTGTTTGTTATTAATTCACTGTCATTTATTTCTTTTTATTTTCTGATTTATTGCTGGGGTTGCAATGTTTATACCAGTAGATTTCATTTGTATTTTTTTTTTGTATTTAAAAAAGAAAAAAAGCTTAAATAAAATATTAAAACTTTAGTATAATAGAAATAACACAAAACTTATTTTAGTGTGTTGTTACCTTGTAAAGGCAAAAATATATATTTGTATTGTTTATAATTAAACTAAAATATAACTAAGAACATAAAAATAACTGCATTATAATAGCTGCACAATGCTAAAAATATATGGTAAACCTTGAGCTATTAGCCTTGCTTTGGACTTTTTTTTAATAGTATTAAATACATCCTTATATACAGTATTTCAAACAGCTATACAGAGGGGTCAAAATATGCCTGAACAGTCTCACCTGTATAAGTAAGACAACAGAAGAGCTCTGAGAAGGAGCTCCACGGTCTGAGGCTGTGATGGTGAAACTGTACTCCGCTTTCTCAGCTCTCCTCAGGGGAGAAGAAGAGCGCAGCTCGCCAGTGTTTGGGTTCAAGGAGAAACGTTCCGCTCTGGAGCCTTAAAAACCAAGGGCAAATCAAAGCATAAATATAGACAAATATGGTAGTATAAGTATCCCCACAGAAAAGCACATCAGGCACAAAAGATAACTATTTACGTGATACAGATTTACCATTTTATAATAACATCCTCTGGCAAAAATACCACCCAACACTTCTAGACTCTTCCTTACCTGATAAAGAGTAGAAAATAGTGCCATTCTCTCCTTCATCTGGGTCTTTGGCATGAAGAGTTCCTAATAAAGAGCCAGCAGGAAGACCCTCCTGAACCTGGAAGACATCAAGCAGGTTTTAAACAGCACCGTCTGGCTGCTTACACTCCATGCAAACAACTTCAAGAGTGGGAACATTTCCAAGGTCACATAAACAATTTTTGAAAGATATTATGTACGGACGTAATGACGTTTTTATGATGTGTAAACTGTGCTTTAATAAACACCAGCACCTATGTTATGACACACTGATTTAGGGCTTTAAATGAGGCCTGTGCCAGTCTGGTTCTTGCCTGAATGAGGATCTCCCTGCCAGGTTGCGTGTGGCTGAAGGCTGGCGCGTTGTCGTTCTCATCTAGCACTGTGATGTGGGCTGTCCCGGTGGCACTGCGTGGAGGGGTACCGCCGTCCTGAACCACCACCATCAGCTGATAGCTGGACTGGTGCTCGCGGTCCAGAGCTGCTCTGGTGCTGATTTCACCTACACACGAAAATGAGACACTTAAGTCTAGTTATGCATTTGTGTTTCAGTGCTTTTCAGTGGTAGAAAGAGATCATACTCAAGTAAAAGTACCATTACTTGCCTAAAATTGTAGTGCAAGTAGAGAAAAAGTATCTGTTGTAAATATTATTTAAATTATGAGTAAAAAGTAGACCTTTAAAAGTACTTAAGAGTAGTGAGTAGTATGCTGTGAAAAGCTTATGATTTACATGTAATTTGTGTATGTGTGTAAACGTAACATTCTGTAATGCATTTAGTTATTGCTCAGCAGGCACACAACGTCATAAGATATTAATATTAGGTTTGGTTTAGGTTGTGATGTCAGGTGACCAAAAATGTATGTCTAGCCAGCGTCTAAAAACAACATTATATTGATGTCTAATAACAAAGTGGAAAGTGACCAAAATCCAACATCAAGCCAACATCTTAAACCGGCGTCATATTGATGTCAAATACTGATTTTCATTTCCAAACAAAATGCAACGTCCCCATGACATTGGGGTACACTGTCAATCTTATGTCATGTTGACGTCTTGTGTCTGCTGGTTGTTTAAGACCATTTCGGTCATCATACAGTAAACATACGTCATCTTCTTATTAGTGACATGCATCTAAACAGTCTCTGGGTCATTGTGTGTAAAGATTTTCATCTTCTTGGACGCTTTTAATGCTTCCAAACAATTGCTGCAATTATAAATCGCCCATGTTTTGAGGTAGTTCATTATGATGTGATTTACCTTTGATTGGACAGGAATCACAGGACTGATTTTTCTAATCCCCATAGACAAGAAAAAATAGTGACTGCAGGTTGAAGGAAAGTAGTGGAGTAAAAATACAGATACTGCACTAAAAACGGACTCAAGTAAAAGTATACATTTCTAAAGCTACTTAGTAAATTACAATTCCTGAGAAAAACTACTTAATTATAGTAGTTTGAATATTTGTAACTAGTTACTTTACACCACTGGTGCTGTTGCTGGTAAACTTGGTTAAACTACAAAAACTACTTAAATGGATACAAAATAACTTATTTAATTTATGAACAATCCCTTGAATAATTCAAACTATTTGATTTTAAATCCAAAGTTTAATTTACAACACCACACAACTTTCCTTAAAGGGACTGTTCACCTAAAAAAATGAACATTCTGCCATCGCTTACTGACCCTTCACTTGTTCAGAACCTATTTGATATTCTTTCTTTTCCTGAATGCAAAAAAAAAAGGTATTTTGAAAAATGCTGAAAACATCATTGAGTCCAGCAACCAGTATTTTTCAAAATATCTTCTTTGTTGTGTTCAACAGAAGAAAGAAACCCATAAAGGTTTAAAACCACATTAACTTTCCCTTGAAGACTATTAAAAATGGTTTAAAACCAAAACGTCCATAGTTAAACCATGGTCACCATGGTCTTTCCTAAACTAACCATGATTATACCATGGTATTTGTAATAAAACTGTTTATACAAATGGTTATATGGCAAAAATAAATGCTGCTTCATTTTTACTATAATATACAGTAGTCACAATATTCATAATGGGTTGTATTTGCTAGAATTACTATTTAAATGCTAACAATATTTCAGGCTAGCATATTGTTAACACTTGCATGGGTTAGAGTTAGCAGGAACAGTAAAACTTTGATATTTTTTATAGTGAAATAAAAAAAGAATGAAATAGTTTTTACATTTTCTCTAACTTATGGCAGAATAAACAGCTCTTCTGAAAATTACATAGCTTTCTTTACAGGAATCATATCTGGTGTCAAAGGTTTGAAAACCTTTACTCTCAAACTTTTCATCTAGGCATAAGTGTTTTATAACAGAATTCTCAAACATTCAGTATTTGGACTTTGTTGAAGCTCACCTGTTTGGGAATTGATTTGGAAGTACCGGTCTGTGTGGAGCAACCTGTATGTAAGGCGACTGTTGAGACCTGCATCACGATCAGTAGCAGACACCCTCCCGAAACCAGTCCCAGCAGGCAAGTTCTCTCTCACCGCTAAGAAGACCCTCTCCTGAGAGAACCGAGGAGCGTTATCATTCTCATCTGTCACTGAAACCCTGACCGTCGCACTGCCGGTCCTCCCCATCTGCCCGCTTCCAGAAGTAGCGAGTACAGTCAGCAGGTAGATATCCTTGACTTCTCTGTCCAAAGCACTTTTAACAAACAGCCAACCACTGTCTGGAGCAATCCCGAAACCCGCTGCATCCCCATCAGGCCGGAGCCTGTATGCCAGTGTAGAAGTCGGTGTGGACGATCCTCTATTTCCATTGGGATCTCTATTGAGCGCCCGAACCTGTAAGAAGTTGGTGTTTAGTGGTGTGTTCTCCTTCAGCTCCACACGGTAGGTCATCGTGTCAAACACAGGACCCTGGTCGTTCTCCGCCTGGATGTGGACCACCAGACTGAATGTAGCACTAAGTTGAGGAGCACCACTGTCTTTTGCGATCACTTGGAGGTCATATCGAGGTACGCTATCGTACGACAGACTCCCAATTAGCCGGATTTCGCCACTGCTGCGCTCCACGCCAAACGTGCGCTGCCCTCCGGAGGAAATCAAGTCGAAGCTTAGTTGCCCATTAGGACCCGAGTCCCGATCTTCAGCCTGCACACGGTACACAATAGTACCCATCTTTGTGGCTTCTGGCAAGAGGAGAGATTCAGAGGATGACGGGAAAAATATGGGGGCATTATCGTTCACATCTGCAATGGTGACCCGAACACGAGTGTCCCCAAAAGCTGGAGGGGATCCGCTGCGTGCTTGAATTTCCAAGTCAAAAAAGGGTCGTGACTCGTGGTCCAGAGGAAGACTTGTCCTTAGCGCTCCAGTTTCCGGATCTACCATGAAGTAACCATCTGGATCCCCAGCAGAGATAGTGTAGGTGACATCCTTAGAGACTCCTGCAGCGAGAGAGAGAGATGGGATAAGGTATGTATGAAGGGATTTACCATATGTTTTAAATCTGAAGTGACTTTGTAAGCTTATCACAAATACAGAAACGTATGTTGTTATATTTATGATAATATATTTATGTTGTTATATTTATGACGATTGGTCACAAATCATCCTTTTAATGATTCAAAATTCAAACACTCTATTTTGGAAAGCAAATTTAAACTAGCACAACTAGCAAAGTACCACAGCAGAAAGACTACTTACAAGCTTGAAACATGTCAACAACATGCTATTTTAAAACATGCATGCACTCATTCAATCAAACAATATGGTAAACATGCCAGCTTAATTAATAGCAGCCATGTTCTAAACATTTTAGAAATCTGTTAACAACATGCTAATTTTTGATAGAAATGTGTTTAACACATTTTAGCAACAGTATTGGGTAATTCTAACGATATATTAAAGATTACATATAGCTAAAAAGTAAGCAATGCATCGAATCATGCTGCAACTTCATAAAACATGTTGGCACTGTGATAAATAATCTTAAAGGCTTGCCAGCAATGTGCTGAAACATGTCAACAGTCTGTTCATGTTAGAAATCGTCTAATAAATCATATTAGAAAATTGTCCAACAACAAGCTTCTTCAAATGTTCATGTCAGCATTAAAGTTTGTCAGCTTTGGTGGAAATATAACAGCCAGCACTGTCAATACATTGTATATACATGTACATTTGTATATATAATATGAGGGTTTCTGCAAGTTTCACCAAGTGAAATTTAAGACTTTAAGACCATTATGAATGAAATTTTAGACTCATAAAGGGCTAAACACTAAGGAATTTTTCAAATGGCCCAGATGGAAAAGATTTTTGTTTTCCCTATCAATATATACAGTTGAAGTCAGAATTATTAGGCCCCCTGAATTATTAGCCCCTGTTTATTTTTCCCCCAATTTCTGTTTAACGCAGAGAAGATTTTTTTAACACATTTCTAAACATAATAATTTTAATAACTCATTTCTAATAACTGATTTATTTTATCTTTGCCATGATGACAGTATATAATATTTGACTAGATATTTTTCAAGACACTTCTATACAGCTTAAAGTGACATTTAAAGGCTTAACTAGGTTAATTAGGTCAACTAGACAGGTTAGGGTAATTAGGCAAGTTATTGTATAACGATGGTTTGTTCTTTAGACTACCGAAAAAAAAAATTAGCTTAAAGGGGCTAATAATATTGACCTAAAAATGTTGTTTGAAAAATTAAAAACTGCTTTTGTTCTAGCTGAAATAAAACAAATAAGACTTTCTCCAGAAGAAAAAAAAAGACCAGACATATTGTGAAAATTTCCTTGCTCTGTTAAACATCATTTGGGAAATATTTGAAAAAAAAATAATAATAAATAAATCAATCAATCAAGGATGGGCTAATAATTCTGACTTCAACTGTATACACAATATATATCTGTCCAGGTCAGTGTCCTCAGCAGTAAATACATTGAGCACTTTAATCGAATGTTATTGTAAGGAAAATAATAGAGTTAAAAAAATAATCTTTTTGAATAAAAAGTTCAAAGTTTTATTGAGATGGATTGTTGGTGATTGCATGCCGTGTTGGCCAGATTGGGCAGCAATATATGAACAAAGGAAAATTAGGATCCGTTTCAAAAAGAATTAAGACCTACAGTACAACACAATATTTCAGTAAATTTAAGACTTTTTAAGGCCTAAAATTTTGATTTTGAGATTTAAAACATTTTAAGACTTTTTAAGACCACGGACACCCTGAATATATATTAATTTCATTGAATATTTTTAAAACAAGCTTCCACTTTTCCTATTGTACATTATAATAGGATAATATTATGCCTAAATCACCTTAAATAAGTTACCTTGTTCTTAAATTATTTTGACAAAACATATTGAAATTTAATATCGTTCTTTTATCAGTTATCAGCCGTAACATGAAAACAATTAATAACAGCTAAATCACTTCATCCCTATTAGTACCCACAGACACATCCTATAGAATTCCCCAATGTTTTTTAACACTAAAATCCAACAAAATATCCTGCACTATCAGAGAGAATATAAATATCCACAAATAATCATTTCCAGCACCATGAGGTAGAGAGGAATCTGTGATGGATGTGACTGTTTAATGAGCTTCACACCACAGCTGCTGCTCTGTTTGCACAACTGGCTCAGCGAGAGTGAAAATATTCCCTATCAGGCTTTTTCAGCACCTCCACCATCTCACAGACACCGATTCATGGTTCAGAGAGAGCAGCACATGGGCTACTTTATTTACTGCCTTTTTAGACATAGTGATGGTAACTCCAAGAAGAGCGCACATGGAAAAAACTGAAACTCACCATTCCTGCTGCTGGCTCTCACTACACCGACCTCTGTGCCCCGCAGCACGTCTTCAGAGACGGTGAAGAAGTACTGGGCCTGTTCAAACACTGGGGGCGCCACTGAGCCGCCAACAACACTGATGTTCACCCTGGCATTGACAGGTGCTGTGAGGCCTCCTCCATCCCGTGCTGAGATCACCATGGGGATGACGGAGTTGGCCTTTCCGTGCAGAGAGCGGGACAGAGAGATAACACCTAACAGGGAAGAATAAATATTGTGAGAATGAAATAAAAGGAGACACATGATTATATGTGTATTAAATGTGAGAAAATGGATGAGCCCATGAAACGAACACACACAATTAGGCCTGAAGACGGAATATTAAATATGACAAAACAGGTGAGACTTTATTTTTTTCTAGATGTCAAGCATTATTTAAATCACTTAAAAAGTACTTTTTTGGTCAGTATTAAGTATAAAAGTTCTTAGATTTATACATGCTATATACACTCACCGGCCACTAAATTAGGTACAACTTACTAGTACCAGGTTGGACCCCCTTTTAGGTATGCTTTGGCGTTGACAAAATGCTCAATTGGTATTAATGGGCCTAAAGTGTGCCAATACAACATCCCCCACACCATTACATCACCACCAGCCTGAACCGTTGATACAAGGCAGGATGGATCCATGCTTTCATGTTGTTGATGCCAAATTCTGACCCTACCATCCAAATGTCGCAGCAGAAATCGAGGCTCATCAGACCAGGCAATGTTTTTCCTATATTCTATTGTCCAATTTTGATGAGCCTGTGTGAATTGTAGCCTCAGTTTCCTGTTCTTAACTGACAGGAGTGGCACCCGGTGTGGTCTTCTGCTGCTGTAGCTCAACCGCCTTAAGGTTCGTCATGTTGTGTGTTCAGAGATGCTCTTCTGCATACCTCAGTTGTAACGAGTGATTATTTGAGTTACTGTTGCCTTTCTATCAGCTCAAACCAGTCTGGCCATTCTCCTCTGACTTCTGGCATCAACAAGGTATTTGCGCCCACAGAACTGCCGCTCACTGGATTTTTTCTCCTTTTCGGACCATTCTCTGTAAACCCTAGAGATGGTTGTGCGTGAAAATCCCAGGAGATCAGCAGTTTCTGAAATACTCAGTCTGGCACCAACAACCTTGCCAGGCTCAAAATCACTTAAATCACTGTTCTTCCCCATTCTGAAGCTCGGTTTGAACAGGCAGCAGATCATCTTGACCATGTCTACACGCCTAAATGCATTAGGTTGCTGCCAGGTGATTGGATGATTAGAAATTTGCATTAACGAGCAGTTGGACAGGTGTACCTAATAAAGTGGCCGGTGAGTGAGACAATATTCAGAATAAAAACACAATGCACAATATAAATTATAACTTTATACTTGTTTCTTTGACATATTATACAGGAATAGTAAGCAGTTACTTAAAATTGCACTAGTGTTCCTACAATTTTATCAATTAAATGCAGTCTATGATGAGTATAACACTTCTCTCGAAAACATACATGTATTTCAGTGGCCATCTTTGCACTCAATGTTCATTTTAATGAATTCAAACTGTCGATGCTACGTTACTTAGGCATTGAACAAGTTAAAATACCTAGAAGGGGTGATGATATACTGTAGATAAAACTTTACTGCAGAGCGAAGCTTTTTAATATCCACTTGTTAAGTTTGACGTCACACGAAGCGGCTTCCTGGTCCAATTGCTATATCAAACACTATTTGGAGACTCAACAAACAGTAATACTAAACATTTACAAAGTGATGTAATGCTTTCGAAAATCACGATTGCAATATATACATCCATGCCTAATACCTATGCAATTTTTTTATAAATCGTTAAAATATTGGTGTCTGTGATACAGCAAGTCCAGAGACTATTGTGTACACCATGATTTCATATAAAATTCACTTTAATGTGTGATATGACTAAGTGGTCATAAGCGAATATTTTCTCAATTCAAATGAGTAGCGGCTTGTACCCGGAAACAGTATTCCATATGTTACCACTTAACAAGCGGATTGACACAAGAAACTCTTTGTCTCCAAGGGGTTGTATGTTTTGTTTGTTTCAACTTGTGCATTTTTCTTATGTCATTTACCTATTTTTTGGTTAATTAGAGTTATCATTGTTTGCAGGTGTGATGTCTTAAATTTGAATATATCTAGGGTTCTCTTGTGTTTCCTGTGTGACCTGATATAAAGGTTGAAACGTTGTCTAATTAAATTGTCTTTTGAGAGGTAAAGTGGCAGTGTGCCGATTCAGTTTACTTCTGTCTTCATCTTTGCACTCAAAACAACATATTCACTGGCTTCATTTTATATTCAAATTTGAAATATCCTTTTTATTTATAACAATAGTTTCCCTTAACTTATCAAGTTAGGCATTCTGTTCAGACATATTTAAAAAGAAAATTAGTAAAAGAACTTTCATGTTTAAAGGTCCAATAGACTGGAACAACTTACCTGCCGATATTCGATGTTACATCATTTAAGCAAAATTTATTATCATATTTTACTTTGGATTGTACATTATTCTTGAAGATTCTATTATTGATTATGTTGTGCATTTATTGATTATGTTGTGCATCTCATTTATGGCTCCTAAACTCTGGAATAGCCTTTCTGATAATGTCCGAGGCTCAGACACACTCTCGCAATTCAAAACTAGATTAAAAACCTATCTTTTTAGCAAAGCATACACTCAGTACAGTACATAGCGATATGACGCATGAGTGTGCCCCAAGCAGGTTTTTGCATCTCGTTTATATACACTATGAACAGCAGCTACACTAATTATTCTCTTTATTCTCTATTTCCACCTGGGGATACTCATCCCGAGGCCCTCAGACTATGCAACGCCACTGATGCGATCCAAGACCAGCGACAAGATGATCCCAAGGTTTTCATAATCCTGGACCAGGCCGTATTCTGAGCAGCTGCTGTGGTGGTCATGGAAGAGTGGAGAGCATGAGATTCCTGTGATGCTCCAGGGACAGACGAGTCTTCGCTGAGGTCCAGCATTCTCCAGCCTCTGGCGCCTAGACTGCAGCTCTGCACAAGACGTTTGGCCATAGGAGAAATGGTCGTGCCCAACTGAGCCTGTTTTTTAAATTCTTCACTTATGCCAGTTGGTGAAGTTTTTTCTTCGCCGCTGTCGCCACTGGCTTGCATGGTTCGGGATCTGTAGAGCTGTGCATCGATGGAATTGCTCTTAAGTGTTTGGACTCTCAGTAGTGATTATTAAACCACACTGAACTGAGCTAAACTGAACTGAACTTTAACACTGAAAGCTGAACTGACGCAGTTTCAATTTACTATAATCTTCTATGTGAAGCTGCTTTGACACAATCTACACTGTAAAAGCGCTCTAGTAAATTGAAAAAATTGAATTGAATTCACTGATCAGTATGTTTTGTATTATCTCACGTCTCTTATCTGCTACTGTGGTGGTGCATTTTTATTTAATGTTTGAGTTTGTTTTGTTTTGTTGACTTTTGTTATGTAATTGTGATGCACCATGGGACCCCCTTGGAAATGAGATGGTAATAATATATTATAATAAATATATATTAAAATACGAACAATTCATTGCCATACCTGTGTCCTTGTTTAGGGTGAAGAAACTGGATCCTCCACCAGACACGGTGTGGTACGTCACTCTCCCGTTAGCTCCAGCGTCAGGGTCGTGGGCTGTTACCCTGATAACAGATGTCCCGGGTGAGCTCTGAGTGCTCAAGCTGACCGCATAGTTCAGCGGGTAGAATGAAGGCCTGTTGTCATTAATGTCTTCCAGCGACACCAGCACACTGGCAGAGGACGAGAGGCCACCCTGAGGGTAAATATCACACCGTATTATTATTATGATCATCATTACTGACAATAATGACTGCAGGACTGCGGACACTGTCCAGTCAATCTTGATGATTTCTGTGTGTAATTATGCAGATAAATACAGTAGTTCACAGTGGGATATAATTGCTAGTGTATGTTATGCAGTACTGTGCATTGAAATCGGTTGGTTCACTCATCACATTTTATGGCTGCATTAATAATTGAAATAGGAAATGAAGCAGGCAGCGCTAGCAGCTTATAAAGGGAAACAGTGTGAGTGTGTGTGTGTGTGTGTGTGTGTGTGTGTGTGTGTGTGTGTGTGTGTGTGTGTGTGTGTATACAGTATGTGCAGCAGTCTCCCCATGGGACACTGCTGCTTTATTGCCTTTTTATTTAGAGGGCTCATGATTGTTGTAACTGGCAACTGTTTGAGGGAAAACTGATTGCAATGGGTGGTGCAGTATGTATACAACAGAAATAATATTTTCTTTAATTCAACTTTATGCTTCTACATTGTGTTTTAAAAGGTTTTCCCTTTCCCTTTTTCCTTATATTGAATTAACTGTGGCAAATAAAGTAAATGTAGCTAAATCCTATTATAAATGTATTAATGACCAGCATTTTTCCATATGATCTTACACTAACAATAATACCATTCTTTATTCAATATCATTCTAATTAATTAATTAATTATATATACAGTATAAGATGCCAATCTGTAAATATTAAAAGTGTGTCAAAAGTATGCAGATTAGCATGATTTTAGTAAGAAGTGTTTTGATCTTTTGTGTAAAGTGAGTCCCAATTTTGCAGTTTTAATGACATGACAACATAACACCAAAAAGTTTGGATAACACAGAAAGTTTAATGACAGTCTTTAAAATTATAAGCTCTTTGTTTCTTAAAGTACCCCAAAATTGGCCCAGTTAACTTTCAGTTTAAGTGATTTAATGTAAACTAAAAGTTTTGCTTTATTTCCCCCCTTGATAACCAACATTAAGCCAAAACACTTTTAATGGCACTTAAATACAGTAGTTAGTTCATCTAAAGTTGAATATGATGTAATTAATAACTCAATTTCATGTTGTTCCAAACCTCTGAGACCTCTGTTCGTCAATTAATCGACATACAGGGCATGTGTTTATGAGCGTGGGGTGCTCGGTCGCACCACTGAGGTATAACTCATATGCGCCTGTACTTTGTTTCAAACAGAGCAAGTAATCTTGGATATTCACTTCTCGTGGTAATGTTAAGATTGTACAGTACTGTATGACATACTGGTGTAAAATCTGTTAATTTATGGTGACATTAAAGTGAAAACAGAAAACACTAAACTACAGAGAAAAACACTATTTTTTATGCACTTCTCAATTTTTAGATTAAAAAAAAGTGTTTTTTTTTTTGTTTTATGCACTATATTACACTTTTACCTGTCAATCACTCAATGAATGAATGAATGAATGAATGAATGAATCAATCAATCAATCAATGAATCAATCAATCAATCAATCAATCAATAAGCACTTAAATAGCTGAAACGACAGAGAGCACACTTTCTTTGACTATCTTTGTAATTAAACATTTTATGTACTGATTTAATTTATATTTAGTGTTCTCTCTGGTCCCACTTTATACAGTGTCACTTATACCTGTAAATTTACATGGTAACTAGATGTGTAAGTAGTATGTAACAACAGTGTATGTACACATTGGTTCATAGTATTTACTTGTGTAATACTGGTGTAACTACACACATGTAACATCCCACTAAATACTATGTGTAAGTTCAAATGTGTAACAGGACATTGGTAACAACACTAAGAAAGTACACATCTGTAACAAGAATTACGTAAGTGCATTGTGTAACAACAATATGTACTTGCAGGTGTTTTCCCATTTCCACACGTTTGCATACCATGTACTTCCTAACACTGTATTAGAATAAGAATGGCAGAACTAACGCTGCATTGGAAGGTTTCACCTTGTGATACCAGTGTACTTACATGGTAAATCCTCAGCAACTGTCCACTCAATATAAAGTGTAAAATGATCACAAAATTACTGTGTAATATATAAAACCTAAGCCTTTGTGCAACTGTTTAACAATAGCAAACCTCTGCCAAAAAAGTAAAAGTGTAGATAGAAATATACAAATGCCTTATGTTTATATGTTGTTTTAAGGTAAATTGTAGAATCACATCAGTAATTCACATTAAAGGGGTAGTTCACCAAAGATTGTGTTATTAATATCTTGTTACACATTTGAACTTACACATACTACTTCAGTGGGTTGTTACATGTGTGTAGTTACACCAGTATTACACAAGTAAATACTATGTACCAGTGTGTACACCAGGGGTCTCAAACTGGCGGGGGGTGGGGTGGGGAGGGGGGAGAGGGTTAGGGGGGCATTTCACTGACTGACAATTCATAGGAGGGCCGTTTTAACATTCAAGTACAAGAAAAATGTGGAAACCTGACGTAATTTATGCATCTTAGGACAACAGACATGATGTTTATATTTCAAGCATTACCTGTCAACAGTGATAATCCAATCAGCACGTTTATCGTGTCACACATCAGCTGCTGAAATATATCTGTGGTTGTTGTGTGTATGGCCGAGCATTAGACACACACTCAGTCATTCTTTTACAGTGAATTTGCAGTCAAAACTCGAGCTTTTTGTTTCTTGTTGTACATATTGAAGGGGTAGTTTAAATGCTATGAAAATACTACAAATAATAGGCATAATAATTATTATTCTGTACCAACCAATTGTATTGTCCCAGTAGCGCAAGAACAGCAGAAAGCAGTCTAGGTAACTTAAGTGACTTTACTGGCAATTTTTCTTCTCCATATCTTTCATTTTTTGTAAAACTACAACAAAGAGAGGGAAAGTATGTATATATTTGCATTTACTTTAACAAGTTCAATTCAACTAGCAGTACAATTTTACTAAGTTTTTATGCAAATCTTAATAAGCATATGAGGAGAATCTACTAAATGAGACCATTTGAATCGAATATTAGCAGAATTATTATATTTGTTACACCACCAAGCCATGAAGAAGTGTATGTACAACAAAATACAAGTGGTATAAAACTGAGAATAATCAAACGACCCTTGAATATTTACAAAAATAGAGCTTTAGTAAAAGTAGAGCACTTTAACTATCAGCCACAGAATTAAAAAACATGTGTGTTACTCTTGACCGTACACTGAGAGAAAATGAAAGTAAAACTAATCTGAATGCAGTACTTTAAATGTTGACTAGGTGACAGGTCAAAACCACAAGTAACTAGACACGACTGCACAACAATGATAGAGGTTCAAAAATATATGTTTTGGCGGGCCGATTATCCTTACATTTTTGACATCAGTTGCAGGCCAGAGGGAGGAGGAGGGCGGGCCATAAATGCCTCGCGGGCAGCAGTTTGAGACCCCTGGTGTACATACACTGTAGTTCCATACTACTTACACATCTATGTAAGTTCACAGGTAAAAGCGACACTTCATATAAAGTGGAACCACTAAGCAAGCTCAAGGTAGGAACGCCCACTAATAGTTTCAATTGCCACGTAGACAGACAGGCAGCCACAAAGTTGCTGCTAGTGTGAATTAGCATTAGACCATTCGGAGTTAATCAAATTTTTACCTTTACCATGTACATTTATCTTTCTCTACTCATGAACTCACCCTATACTATATTTATTTTTGTTTTATGTATGGGCAAAGTATTCTCATAGCTTCATAATATTCCAATTGAACCACTGAAGACACGTGTTTTGACAATGTTTTTGGTACCTTTCTAGACTTTAAAAAAGTGGGGACCATTGCTTTCAATGGAAAATGAAGCAGCTCTAGAATTTATGTTAATTTGTGTTCTGAAGATAAACCTAACCTTTTAACTTGCAGTGAACCCAGACACCCAAACTCATTCACTCACCCCATCGGTCGCAGTGACGGTGAAGTGGAAACTGTCTGCTCCTTCATCCCGATCCAGAGCCGTGCTGGTGCAGATCTGTCCACTCTCCTTATTGATGGAGAACTGGCTGAGCGGAGCACTCGCAGACCCCAATCCAATGGAGTATGTGATGGTCCCGAATGAGCCTCCGTCTGCATCATCCGCCTTTACCTGAAAAACACAAACTCAGTATTACAGTTGACTGATATCATGAATCCTGAAAATCACAATCAGAGATGTTTTCATTAAAATAAATAAATCAATAACACTGGAACTTTGCTATAGTTACATTAAATAACCAAATAACTAGACATAAATTCTCAATTTCTTTGTTTTCTCTCTCTCTCTCTCTCTCTGTCCTCCAGCTGATTGTACATGGATTTACTGGCAGCCGGATTGGTCTCAGCCGCACCTGTATCATCAATCTCTCACAGCGGATTGAGAAAACAAGAGAAACAGGGGTGAAAAGTGTCTCCCTTTTCTACCATTCACATTCTCTGCCCTTGAACGCCTGGTTGAAACGTCCGTGGAAAGACGGACACTCTTGAAGAAAGATGGAGACTGTATGGAGTAATGAGGTTGAGGTGAGAAGTTGAAGATCTTGGATATTCACTTCTACTAGTAAAGCTAGGATATTATGACCGTTTCAGGTGTAAAATCTGTCCAATCTCTGGTGACATTAAGATGAGACGCTACAGAGGAAAAACTATTTTTCATGTACTTTTTCAGTCTAATGGAAAAAAAAAACATGCAAAATACACATTAAGGTGTGAACCAACTAACCAATCAATCAATCAATCAATCAATCAATCAATCAATCAATCAATCAATCAATCAATCAATCAATCAATCAATCAATCAATCAATCAATCAATCAATCAATCAATAAGCACTTCAAAACTGCCCAAAGGGTTTCTCAGACCACTTGGAATTAATCTAATATTTATCTTTACCATGTACATTTATATTTCTTTACTTTTAAGATGCCTGGATTGTAAATAAGTCTGGATTGTAAAGTAATACTAAATATTGCTCATTCTCATTTTATTTTTTAATATTGACTGGTCTGTATCCATTACTAACTGATGCCACAGCCATATCACCCTGCAGCCCAAAACCGATTACTCACTGAAGCTAAGCAGGGCTGAGCCTGGTCAGTATCTGGATGGGAGAAGACATGGGAAAGCTAAGTTTCTGTTTGAAGTTGTGTTAGTGAGGCCAGCAGGGGGTGCTCAACCTGCAGTCTGTGTGAGTCCTAATGCCCCAATAAAGTGAAGGGTACACTATCCTGTCAGTGAGCGCCATCTTTCGGATGAGACGTTAAAACGTCAGGTCCTGACTGCCTGGGGTCATTAAAAATGTTATGGCACTTCTCATAAAAGAGTAGGGGTGTAACCCCCGTATCCTGGCCAAATTCCCTTTATTGGCCCTTACCCATCCACTGAATGGCACCGTTGTCCTGTGGCTGCCGTCGCATCATCCAAGTGGATGCTGCACACTGGTGGTGTGGAGTGACCTCCTCATGATTGTGAAGCGCTTTGGGTGTATGACCATACACGATAAATGCACTATATAAATACACATTACTCACTTACTTACTTACTATGTAGTTAACTTCTATACTATTTTATTTATCTTAATTATATATTTTTTACATTTTGTTATTGTTGATTATTGTTCTTTTTCTTCATATTCAACAAAACCTTTAAAGAGTAAATAGTGGTCCAAACCACTGTACAACAAATTAAAACACAAACAGGACATAAAATACAATTAAAAACCCTTTAAGAATCTGTGAAAGCGTTTAAAACTGAGATATGCAAAAGCTCAACAGCTATCAAAGGCCAGGAATTTAAAAGTCCATCTTATAAGGCACTTTATCAATGTTTGTCTGTAGATTTTAAATGCAGTTTTAATTTGAGTTAAAAAAAAATTAAATTCTCATACATTGAGACATATATCCCAACTTCAGCAGCACTTGCATACATCAAACCTCTTTACTCTTCTATATTTTAAGTTTATACAAAGGGATATGCTCATACATAATGACATTTTAGTAAAAGTTTTAGGAAAAAAAGTTTGCAACTTCATGTAATCAACTAGGATCATATTACATGTAATTATATTCTACATTATTCAGCTGTGGTGTCCTTCCCTAATGTGAGGGCAGATTGATGAAATATGTGCCATTTGCAGCAATAAGGTACAAAAAAAACATGGATTTGTGAGGAATAAATGTTATCGAGAGAATTGAGGATTTTCTCAGGAGATTTTAGAGATTGTTACAGCAGTTGCTGAAGGCTAGGAAAGGAAAAACGTCTTGGATCTGGTCCCTCTATGCTTCCACAAATCAGAAAAGCCTTTGTTATTCTGGGCATCATGCCTTCTCTGTCACGCACCGGTTTCTTTACAGCAACTCAGAGATATGATGAACTTAAAGGGTGAAAAGCGAGAACAAAATCGTGTTTATATGCAAATGACAGAATGTGTTTTTATTTCTCAAACTTTTCTTTCTGGGAATTGTGTTTACATCTCAGAACTCTAATGCATTTGCACATCACAGTTCTGACTGTTCTTAAGTCTTTTCTGATAAATGGTTTCTTGAAATTGGTTTACTTTTTGCAATTATGAGTTCTTACGACTTTATCACAATTTTCAAGTTATAAGTGTTAGAGAAAAAAAATGTGTTATGTACCTTGTAATTAATAATTAATTGATTGATTGACTGAATAGTTTTATAGCAAACAAAACCTGGATCCCCCCCAACACCCCAAACGACAACCTCAAAACATTGTGCAATTTCTGAATGTGCCTGACACAAGTGAGTGGGCTTGACAAACCATATGTAGAAAACTCACTCTTTCATCTCTGGCACTTTAACCGAAATTTGCACCAGACACTTTTTTACAATCCCTCCATATCTCAAAAAAAAAACAAAAACAAAAAACTCTGTGCATTTATGAGGTGTGCTTTACACAGGTGAGTGGACTTGACAAACCACCTGTCGAAACACTCTCTATAAAAAAAAAACACTCCCCCTCCTTAGCATTTAATTCTCTGAGCATTAACAGTTCTCTTGCACTGTATAATTAGGACTTATGTATTGCCTCTTCTTGTTGAATTGCTGAATGCCTCTTCAATTGTACGTTGCTTTGGACAAAAGCATCTGATAAATGACTAAATGTAAAAATGTAAATCTCCTCGATATAAAAAAGATTTCAATTTGAACTAAATGCTGTTCTTTTGAACTTCATTTTCATTAACAATTCCTGAAATAAATCCAGTCAGTATTGGACTATTAAGAATGAACATGTTTTAAAACAAGGAGCTACATATAACTCAAGTTTGTCCACTAGTAAGAAAGACAAACTTGACAAAGCCTGATTAATTTTGGAACAAGCTATGGTCAATTCCATACCGTTTATAATGAACAGAACACGTCATAACAAATCTCTCTCAATGTACATTGTCCTCCTAAAACCTACTCCAACAGTTCATATGTAATCCTTGAGTAAAAGATAATATACAGCTAGCTAGCCATTATCATAATATAAACCCAGACAGGGGGAATCCGGACCCTCATATCAGCCTGAATGTGTTTGTTTTACGATAATACCAATCTGACTGTGCATAATCCGCCTTATTACAGCTACTTATCAAATAAATAAATAATGAAATCAATACCGATTAGAGTTGACATTATTTCATTATGTACATCAAGAAACTACATAATATACTAGCAGTGTTGGGTGTAATTAGTTACAATATTACGAGATACTGTAATCAAATTAATTTTCGAATAAAAAACTAAAGGTTTACTTTTCTTTTTTAGTTAATTTAATTACTTTTGCTGTGTAAAACATATGCTGGATATGTTGGTGGTTCATTCCACTGTGACGACCCCTGATAAATAAGGGACTAAGCCAAAGGAAAATGAATGAATGAATTTTGCATAATAATTACATTTTTCAACTAAACAAGGTAACATTTATGAAGACGACTGTACATATCAAGTAAAAATTCTAATTTAATTAAAAATTAGTGAGAAATTACTTCATGAAAATATAAGGTATATATTCAGAGAAGCAGAGTAACTGTATAGTACTTAGATATTTTGCATAATAATCAGATTTTTCAACTAAATAATGATAAACATTTGTCTAACATGCTTAAGAAACAATGAAATAAGTCATTTGTTAATATACAATATGTATGAAATGGGGTGTTATTAATTTAAAACTTGTTTAGTTTTGGCACATATAATGTTTATTATTTTTTTAAGTGTAACATTTTTTTTTTAATAAAACTAAAATATCCTGTTTGACTTAAATATAAATAATTAATGTTTAATTTATATAGACTATACATTGAGATTTTTATGGATTTTAAGTAGTATTAAGTCAAATCAATAAGTAAATAACTTGAGTAATACAATTATTTTTCATACAAAGTAATTAGAAAAGAGTAATTAGAGTAATTTAATTAAAGTAATTTAATTAATTAGAGTAACACTGGGTACAGGAGACGTGCCATTTTTTGTCATACCACAAAATATTTGACCTCAGAATATTCAGCAAATGACCAGTCCGAATCAAGCGTTCCTGAAAGCCATGAAATAAAGAATTATGGTTTATAAAAATTGCTATTTCGAAGCTAGTAAATCAGCCGACCGTGAATAGTTAAAAGAAAGCGCAATCATATATATATTTATTTTTTTAGCACAGATAATCTTCTTACTGTCACGGCTGTACAAGTGCAGATGTACAGCTGATTCACATTACAGTCCTGACATGGTCAAAATCATACAAAAAAATCATCTCGTGCTTGCACTCATCGGGGCTCCTGCTACCGGAAAGGTCCAGTCACGACCCCTCAACTCTGACCCCATCCCACCATGACGCTCTCTGTAAATACAATGATGCTGGTGGTCCACAAGCCGTCCCATTCATCAAGTCCAGAAAGACCTGCAGAGCCCAGAGCCTATAACACAACAAATGGCTTCTTGCAAAACATTAAGGGGAAGTGAACTTTGACTCTCAACGGCCTGAAAATATTTAATGCGGTGTCTGCTCTGGAAGACGTTTCATAATGTTGTTTCATGCCATTTATGAGGATTGTTAAAAAAAAAAGAAAAAAAGTTTGTCTGTGAGATGTAGAGGATGTGAAGTCTGGCCAAAATGGCAAGGTCAGGCAACTCTTCTTTATGGATCCTGATATGTATTTTTCCCATATCCATTCCAGTAACAATATTTTGCAAAAACAGGAAGTGTAAAAGCTGCAAGATGACTGTCCTTGTCTGGTCAATGGCTGTAAAAATCACACATAAATAAAATAAAATTTAAATAAAAAATAAATAAATTAGAATTATTACTATTTTATATGAATTTAATTAATAAACAACATATAATTAAATATTTTCAGAATAGAAAATATTATTTTATATGATTTTAATTAATATACAACATATAATTAAATATTTTGAGAATATAAATTATTATTTTATATGATTTTAATTAATATACAACATATAATTAAATATTTTGAGAATATAAATTATTATTTTATATGATTTTAATTAATATACAACATATAATTAAATATTCAGAATATACACTTAAATTAAACTACAGAATAAAAGTCCCTTAATACGTTTAACAATTTAAAAATTATTGTTTGTTTTAATATTTAAATTTGACAATGTAATTAAATATTTTCATAATAGAAACAATTAAATTACAAAAATAAATGTTGCTTGATAGTTTCAACAGTTGAAAATGAATTGTTTGTTTTTAATAAGTTTATTTGATATAAAATGTAAATTAAAAAACTTGAATAAAAAACTATACAAATAATTTTTCAATTCAAATTACCAGAATAAACAGCAATTATTTAGGTTTAAACATCTAATCAAACACATTTAAACAAATATTGTCTTTTACATAATTATTAACAAATAATACAATACAATACAATAAAACGCAGTACACAACAGCTAATGTAGTAAATATGTATAAACAAATAAATTAATTTATTATTAATGGTTTATGAAATAAAAAGATTTAAATAAATACAAATAAACCTTAGATTACTTTACTATAATGAACAAATCTTTTTCTTCCATTAAAAAAAATACATTGTAGTACATTTCATTTAGATATAATTTAGATATAACGATAGCTTTTATTGTACCTGTAAACAGGGGTTTTGCTAGGGTCAAAAGGGATAAGCGGCTAAGCCACATAGAAGTCCCAACAACCTCCTTTAAAAAAAAATCTAAATCACCCCACTGAACACAACCTGCAACAATAAATGGTCTATATGTGTTCTTCGAGCCATCTTAGGTATTTTCATTAGAATAAAGTCAATTTATAATCTGATGCTAACTGACATGTTACAGAAGGATATTCATTCATTCATTCATTTTCTTGTCGGCTTTGTCCCTTGCGGGGTCGCCACAGCGGAATGAACCGCCAACTTATCCAGCACGATTTTACGCAGCGGATGCCCTTCCAGCCGCAACCCATCTCTGGGAACTACAGAAGGATATAGCTTAAAAAAAAAAAAAAAAAAAAAAGCATGAACTCACTGTGATTTAACTATTACAGAAACAAATGTGACTGGCTATATAATATCTAGATAAATATATCTAGATATCTACATATCTAGAAAGCTAGTACAATTTACGCTTTTCTGAATAATTTGCAAATATTTTCATTGATATGACGCACATTTTATTGATTACAGTTATTTTATTTCATCAGAACTACACATTTTATACTGTGAAGACAAATATTAAGCTTCATCAGTAGTTAGAACTATTCAGTTTTGTGAAACAGTTGTATTATTAACTCATCTGCTTCATCTCCTCAAAGTAATGCATGAATGACGACAGTGCCATGTGACGATAGTCCTACTCCCCTCTGCCTGTAGAAACAGGTACTGCTGAACAGCTGACTTTAAATACCCAACACAAAAGCTGAGTTAAGTGGAATGCGCATGATGTATGTGGTAATTTTAAGTACTTGGATAACAAAATAAATGCTACACAACCTTTTTTTTTTTTTAAGTGCAACACATTCCAAAATATCAGGGGCTTTTGGCAATACATCAAAGGCTAAAGCCCCCCACCCAAAACGCCACTGCCTGTAAATATTCATTTTGGAACAGATTATTAAAATTCAAAATTACAATAAAAGCAATGACCACTGGCAAAAACCAAGAAGTGGACTACAATTAAAACATTTGGATGCTTTACAGTCATTTTTACTATTGCATCTCAGCTTAACACTGGCATGAAAAAGCAAGTCACTTATCTACCGTAACATATTGGTTATAGGAAAACTCCATGCTGAGGTACAATTATCACAAATCACAACACCTGCTCAGAGAATGCAGTCCATTTCACAATGCAGTCCCACATGCACTTTACGCAGCGTTCAAGAGCACTTCCTGTGGTGTTTGGAAAGACTTCCTGTGGTATGAACGGCCCATGTGTGCAGTAACGGGCCAGCAGGTGAATGTGTGTTACGGCGTAACGGTGATGGAGCCAGAATTCAGCAAAAATCCTGTTCAGTGGTCAGCTCTTATCCATCTGTCTTTAGCATTATCAGCACTGTTTCCCATTGGGATTGAGTCTGCGGAAACATTATCCCTCAAACAAATCAAAGCCCCGTGTTGGTCTGTGTTCTTGGGATATTTGGGTAAAGTGGGTGGGATAAAGCATCCGCGATAATGATTCGTCCTGGGACACTGTAATAGCCAGACCTCACTCTGAGAGAGCTATGTTTACACTGGTGCGATTTCATTTTAAAATGGCTTATTAAAACGAAAAAAGATACTCGTCCAAACTGCGACTTAGACTACATTTCGGAAAAGACCTCCAACTATACTATTAAATTGTTGTGTTATTAAATAAAACACTAAATACGTTAGAATCCCTTATAAACAACATGTGTCTAATATTAAATCGCATTGAGAGAAAGTGTTGTTTTCTTTTTTATGTATATGTATGTATAATGTACATGTGAATATGTTTATACAACAGTTCTGACTGGTTCTCGAATCTGATTGGCTGATAGCAGTGCGATATTCTGCAAAAGCAGCACTTGTACAGCCTCTTCACCTTTGTGTATTACTCCGCCCACATGGCAAGCTGAGGAATAAGCTTACTACAGTTTGACAAATATTGCAGCTGTTGGACAACATAATGGACTTTTGAGGCTTTTTTAGGCGAAGATGTAGTGGTTTAGATTGCATCTATGCAGTTTATTTATAAGATAGCGTCTATTTTAAATATTCATAATTTCAGAGATTCCGACCATCAGCAGAGCAAAGAAATTGACGATTGACGTTCCACCACAAGAAGTCCTTAGGGAAAAAATATTCAAGCATAAATTTCAAACTACAGCTGAACAAATCATTATAGATCAGGAATGTAACATTCTAAGTTGATCTCTCTCTTTTGTATTTTTTAGTGCTGTATTTATACCATAGTAATCTGCTAGTGTTTGCTTTGGCTTAGAAAGTAGTTCCTCATACAAATAATGTTTGATTTTCTTTTTTATATACACGAATATGCCGTCAAACTGATGTATAAACACAATATTGCACTTGTAGCAGTGCAATTTGGCTGTATAGTGTCACTGGTGGGACACTAAGGCACCAACGCACACCTCCCACCACTGCTGATATATAGCCATACCGCACTGCTACTTGTATGATATTGCTTAAATATACACTTAATAAATCAACATAAATTATAATGGCTATAACATAATTTTTTATAAATAAAATCGTATGCCTAGTATGTATACTACACGTATAAACATTTAGATCAAATCTTATTAAAACTAAACAAACGTTTCTTATCCGAAACAAACAAAATTGTGTTCCTAGTAGTTTATTTGTATGTCTGTAGGTTTGTTTGACTTAGGGCTCCACAATATATCCTTTGAGTATCAATATTGCAATGTGTGTATCCACAATAGTTACATTGCAGGATTAGATTTATTAAAGATTAAAAGATAAAGATATTATAATTTCTGAAAAATGTATACAATGACGACCAGATTATTTTATGCACAGTTGAAGTCAGAATTATTAGCCCCCCTTTGATTTTTTTTTTCTTTTTTAAATATTTCCTAAATTATGTTGAACAGAGCAAGAAAATTTTCACAGTATGTCTGATAATATTTTTTCTTCAGGAGAAAGTTTTATTTGTTTTACATCGGCTAAAATAAAAGCAGTTTTTAATTTTTTAAAAACCATTTTAAGGTCAAAATTATTAGCCCCTTTAAGCTATATTTGTTTTGATTGTCTACAGAACAAACCATTGTTATACAATAACTTGCCTAATTACCCTAATTTGTCTAATTAACCTAATTACCCTAGTTAAGCCTTTAAATGTCATCTTAAGCTGTATAGAAGTGTCTTGAAAAATATCTAGTCAAATATTATTTACTGTCATCATGGCAAAGAGAAAATAAATCAGTTATTATCAGCTGCTCCAAAAGTTTACGTTCATATAATTATTAATTACCTGTTTCTAAATGGTCTGTCTCTAAAAGTGAGGGGGACATATCCCCCCTGTGCCCCCCTGGTTGCTACACCCCTGCTTGTAATTTATTATGATTTATGCAAACTGCATAAAAAAAAACTTGATTGTCCCAATATATCTAAATGAATGAAATCTTTTCAAATAGAGCTATTTAATGCATCTGGTGAAATTATATTGATATCGCAATTTATTCAGCAGAAAAACAAAATATCGCTTAGAAATATAGATTTTTCCAATATTGTGCAGCCCTAGTTTGACTACAGGCTACAATGTTAGCAATGCTGTTATATATTGTATGCAGGCGTGATCACAGATTTTGCTATTTTAAGCTTAAAAGACGTTCAGTCATAGAGATAGACGTCATTCGAAACTGTAATGGGTTTACGTGTCTGTGTATATTCACATAAAAAAACAAAACATTGAGGCATTTTACAATAAAAAAAACACAGGTTTGCTTTCTGCCATCTTGGTTTCTTTGAACATGAGCATTTATCAAAAGAATGAAACAAAACTCAGTGTAATAGTCAGGGCTTGATGAATCAAGAAAAGACGTGCAAATTATACTTCAAATTATATGTTTTTGGTTCATATTCACTAAAACGCAACCCTGGAGATTTTAAACTAAAACATTAAATATAACTAAGTATTTCTAAAAAACTCTAGAGTAGTGTGCATGCCTGCAATAACAGGAGAAAAAAACACTAAACGTGTAAATGCAGCATAAGAGAGCATCGTTTATAGCACATTAAAGACATCAGTAGAGACTGTGCTTAAGCTGTGGATGATTTGATCAGGTATTTAAGGGTAATGGGCCATGTTAGTCCAAAGGGTTTAGCTGAATGTGTGTGTGTGTGTGTGTGTGTTTGTGAAAGATATCTTCTCCATTAAATGGTGCAGGTGAGAAACGCATTAAGGGGCCTGAGGAGAAACTAGGTCCTCTGGGTGCTGTAAGGGTCTTTTCTGCTGGGACAGAGCTGATACTGACAGGGGAATGGAAGAAAGAAGCACATCCGATTGTGCAACAAAATCTGGATATAATTTTGCAGGTTTAATGTGAGCACGTTTAGTCCTTTTGTACAGACTTCTATTTATTTAATTAATTAAAATGATGCATTCATTTGTAAATGGCGTAAAAACTAGTAAATACACAGTTCTCTCATGAAATCCTTTGTGTGTGCAGGCTGATAAACCTAATTAATATTCAACTGTCGTCAACTATATGGTGCAGGTGATTGGTTGCTGTCAACATTTAAATTCTTCAGTATTGTTTGTGATAGCAATCTGCAGGGCATTTTTCAGAGACCCTCATCCACCTCAGCTCCATCCGTGTATAGTAGAGTGGAGGAACTATGATGACAATTTGTACAAAAAAACAAACAAACAAACAAACGAACAGAAATGAGCTAGCATTTTAGCACTTACGTTTCCATTGTCTCAAAGTCAAAGAGTTTCTTCTGTTAAATCACTTAATCAAAGGTCTGTGGCAAACTCAAACTCAAGATACTTAGTCTACAGCTTAAAACACCGCAGTTACATCCCCCACATGATTTTTTTAAGCTGTTAGTTTTCTCGAAAAAATATGAATGCTAACAAGCTGCTAAATGCCACTGGCATTGTTGGAGACATTAAACATCATCACGCTGATCAGGAACTCGTTCTTCTTGCAGTCATATAAAGTACATCAAGTAGATTATTATTGCAGAATAAGGGCAGTCAGGTTTTTCGGCAGGCTGACGCGATATTCTGCAAAAACAACCATCCTAGATGTACTTTATCCCACTTTTTACCCATCTACTTGCCACAAAACATAGAAATTAGACACAAAACATTGTTCTAAGTAGTTACTTTTTTGATTTATTCTTTAATTAAATGCAAAGCTGACCCAAACAAAATCGGTGAATAGAGCGGAATGAAACATTCACTAACCTGCGCAATATTCAATCACAAGATGGCGCCAAACAGCCAAAAATGCAGAAATGAAAACATCTTAAAGGAGCATAGACTAACCTACGTATTATTCATTCGTAAGACTGCACCAAACATTCAAAAACTGTCAAAAAAAAAAACAGCCCAATCAGGAGCAAGTATTCCAGAAAGCCGTGTAATAAATCTATGTATACACTGTAAAAGATTTCTGTTGTTTTCACAGTATTATACTGCATTTCTCAATAGTTTCTGCATGCAGTGTGTTACTGTACAGTATATATTGTTGCCTTCGCAGAATACAAATTAAATTCTCAACATGTTCATACGGTGTACATGGCTTACAGTATGTTACGGTAGATTTTTTCAATAAATTCTGGAAAATAATCAGTTACTGTGCATCTAAATGCAGTATTGCAAATGACCGTGAAAAACTCCACACACACTTTTGCAGGTACGTTTAACCGTAAACGAACACTATTGTAAGTAGTATTACAGCAATTGTACTGTTTTATGAAATACAGCAACTACTGGATAATTGTTGACAGTAAATTACTGTTCATTTAACAAGAATTTTTTTATAGAGTATGTATAATATAACGTGGATTAAAAATCATCTACAGGTAAATCCTTATTATGGATCATGTTTCCAAAAATAGTTTATCGGGCGCACAGTTGTGGTGATGTAGAAGGCGAGAGACTTTAGTTTCGTTTGTTTATATCCTTAGGTTAGTTTTTAGTGCTTGTATTTAGGATTTAAAAGTCATGAATGTTATATTATTTTGTAAAGATTATCTTCACAAAAACTGTATTTTTTTTTTTTATTATTTGCAATAATCGAAAATCCTATGGAAAAAGGATTTTATCGAGATAACCAGTGTAATGCTAACAGCCGATTGGCCTACAAAGTACCATCATAGTTCTTCAGTGTTACATTCTCAAACAGCACACCAAAACCAAACACATCAACACTGCAACAAACACATTCGTTACCATTCTAAACCTCTCCAAGAGGTGTAATGACATACACTTAGTAATATTTTAACTTATCATTTAAAAAGGCTTATAAAAAGACATAATCAGAGATAGTTCTGAAAAAAAAAAGAAAAAGGTCATCGAGTCTGTGGACTGAAAGTGTGCCGCCAAGATTTTCCGCACACTCATCAATGCCAATTTAGAGTAAAGCTGTATAGAATTTCTGCGCACATGCAAAAATCCATCCTCAACTCTGGTATCGATCAATCTGACAGTCCTGAAGAGAGGCACAATTCCCTTCTGCATCACTCCATCCCTTATTCATCAATAAATGAAACCACGCTCACCGAGGGTTTCTCGACGTCACGAGAAACAAATCACTATCTGTCCACAGCAGATCAATACTGTCCAGACACATTCAGCCACAGCTTTCAAACGGCACTCGGTCTTTCTGCTATTACAGAACTATACAGTTAAATTAGAGACTTGTGTGTGAAAGCATTGCAATAATTCTGTCTGCCGTAGAGACTCATCCATTCCTGATCCAGGCCGCTCATGGGACAAACGCTCCAGGAAAATAGGACTTTAACACCATAAGCTGTAATTCATTGCTGCGTCTCGAGAGGCCAAACTCTGCCATAACTAACCAGATGAACTCTGATCACAGGAGCAACACTGTAATTGAAGGTTTGCATGTGCTGTATGAGCGTGTGGTAGACGTTTTCCATTAAAACCACTCGAGTCATAAAAGAGCAGTTTCATATTAGTTACATTTATCTTGAATTTATCACAGCAACCAATGCGCAATATCTTCTTTCATTGCTGATCTAAATCACTGAAGATCTACAGAGGAAAAATAACATCCTGGTTGTGGAAAAATATTGTACAGTGTTGCAAAACATGTACTGCAGGATTTGTGTGTATTTCAAGAGTTCACACTTAGCTATTGCTTGATATAAATTTAAAGATTTGGCTTGCTGTCCCGGGAGAGAACCCTGAGCTCGGAGATACTTGAGCCCAGGGCTCCCACCTGGTCATGTAGCATGACAGGGTGTTCGAGATCAGTTAGGTCTTGAGAGCTTCCCTTGGTAAAGGTGGAAAGGGGGAGATGGGGGGCTCTTCAAAAAAGAAGATAAGGAAGGTAGGACGAATGGGCTTATTTATTGGAGGCTAGAATTAATCTGATTGGTCTAGCAATGATACAGTATCTGATTGGGCTAGCAACGATTGTTGATGTGATGCCAGCTGCGATCAATCATATCATGTGCTCCTCTCAAAATTAGTTTATAAAACTTCATTTAGTGGGATATTTCAATGCTATCTCGTAGCAATTCTTTTTGAATTAGTGGCTAATTCTTACACTTTAGTACGATTTGCTTATCCCCCAATGACGGTTGGGTTTAGGGGTGGGGTTGGGTGCCACACCTCCTTTTCAAAATTCGTACTGAAATAGCCACTAAACTGCCAAAACGTAAATTATTTACATTTCTTTGTGAGATCAGGCTGGATATTTCACATTTTTAAAGCATTAATTGAGTTTTATAAACATATGACACAGCCTAGATAAAAAAAAACATGACATTTTTTGCGAATATCAGTATATGACTGCAATTTTGACTTTAAATGAGTTCTTATACTTCCATTTTAGACATAACATTGCCAGTGATGACTGTCTAACCTGCATTTCATTTACAAAAATAGTTACAGGCAAAGCTTGCAAAAATTAACCATGGCTTTTGATGGTAAAACGGAAGCATCCGTTTTTTTTGCCACATTGACTTCTATTTAACCCAAGTTTTACTACAAATACCATGGTAAAGGTATGGCTGGAGCTGCAAAACCATGGGTAATTTGTGGTTACCATCAATCAACTATAGTTTTCTATAGTAATCTGACTTTAAAATGGAAGTCAATGCGCCAAAACAACATGGTTACTACAATTTTACTATCAAAAAACTATGGTTAATTTTTGTAATCAAAATATGGCAGTATCCAAGAGGAACACAACGTTTTTTTGTTACGGGATGATTCAGTGTTTTTGAACAAAGCAAGTGAGTAAATGATTCTGTGAATCCTTTATGACATTATGTGCATACTTTAATTCTTCAACTTTACAATATTTCATGTATAACAATAACATTATATTATATATGTCTATTTAGTGGGATATAAATTTTTTAAAAGCGTTACATAAGCTTTATAAACAAATACAAAAATAAAAAAAAAGACATTACTAAAGTGTTTTTCGCGAATATCAGTATACGACTGCAAAATTGACAAAACTTCAAATGAGTGCTTATTCTTAAATAACTTCCATTTTAGACATAATATTGCCAGTGTTGACTTTCTAACCTGCATTTCACTTACAAAAATAGTTACAGGCAAAGCTTGTGAAAATTAACCATGGGGTTTTGATAATAAAATTGTAGCATCCATGTTTTTTGGCAAATTGACTTCCATTTTTATCACTGCAGTTTTACTGCAAATGCCATGTTAAAACTATGGTTGGAGTTGCAAAACCATGTTTAATATGTGGTTACCATAGTTGAACATGATTACCACAATTTAACTATGGATTTGCAAATCTATATGGTTTGTAATCTGACTTTACGAATGGAAGTCGATACGCCCCCCGAAAAAACATGGTTACTACAATTTTACCATCAAAAAACCATGGTTATTTTCAAAATCAAAATATTACCGGATCCCAGATCAACACAGCAGTGATTTGTTGCTGAATGATTGAGTGTTTTCGAACAAATCAAGTGAGTCAATGATTCGTTGAACCCTTTTTAAGACATTATGCGCATTCTTCATTTTTAAACACGAAGTTTTGCAATGTAAATGCATTCATGGTACATTTGAGCTTCATTTAGCTCAAATGTGGCTGTGCAAAAACATCTAAAAAAGCCACTTTAAATGCTTCCATATTATTTGAAAAAAGTTTTTTGGAAAAAGTTTTTGTTGATTCTTGCTTCATTTGATTGAGATCTTATATTAGCTTAAATGATCAATAAAAACAAAGATTTTGATATGAAAGATGATCTATATTCAGAGCAAATGCCTTGGAAATCCATTGAAGGAGTCAACTTTAATCATATAAAACCAAATTTAATAACAAAAAGTATTTTATATTTGAACACAAAAAAAGGCCATTTCCATTTTGAAAACCATTAGCCACAGCGACTGTTGAGCAAAAAGTTAATGTACTGTAAAAAACATGTTTATAAATATTTGTAAATGTATATAATACCATCGAAGAGTGCTTGCATTACACTGTATTGGATGATAAAACCCAAATAACCTTCCTAAATTCTATTATTTGAGTTCTTTCAAGCTGACAAATGTCTAAGTGTGTAAATTCACCGCAAACAACACAAAACTGCCTGAGGTCACTGCGTTTTTACAAGTGCAATAAATGGTTTGTTATTACATTACTTGCAGTACCTAACATGTGGTCTAAATTAACAATCTCTGAGTTTATCTCTTGCTAGCATCCAATGTCAAGCTCTAATTTATCTGGGTTTTTAACATGAGATATTTTTTCCTTTTTCAAACACTGAAGGCAGGACATCAGTCTCAAAAGCAAACATGAACCCATCGCCCCAAACACAGGCACTTATAAACACCTTCAGATAAGACAACAGATGTATTACAGGTCGCTGCTTGTCGAATTTGTGTTATTTTTATGTGGCTCACCAAATTCACAGAATTTCTGGATAATGCACACATCCCTGATATCCGTAATTCAAGATCACCTGGATGTTCTCAAGTTATTTGATGGGAATCTGGATTTTTTACGGCAAATAGGGTATAAAAAAAACAACTAAGATAAACCACTGAACTTCCAAAGTTGATTGTTAAGAATGTTTTTTTTTGTATTATATGTTTTCTACAATCAATGTCATGTTTAAATATGCAAATTAAGCATTCTTTGATTAATTGGCATGCATTTCTAGCACACAAATCGGAACACTGGATGAAGTCAGGTTTAAAAGTCTTATGAAATTGAGTTTTGAGTCTATTAGTTTTATTATGAAAGACCTGCTGAAGTGAAGATTTTTGGCTTAGTACATGAGAAAAAAATGATTTTAAGAAAACACCCTTTGAAAATATGTTTTAATTGGAGTCTTCAGACATAAATTGATCAAGTGTGACATAAAAACACTTCATTTAGGATGTTTTCTTTACATTATACTGCAAAAAAAAAAAAAAAAAAAAAAGTAATTTTTTTAATAAAACCCCCCAATATCTCAAAATTTAAATATTCTGTTTTTGTCTCACCTTAAAAAGCAGGGGTCAGAAACTGAGCAGATCTACTACTATAGTTAATAGTACGATAGGCAGCAGTGCTTTGGATGTGATTAATCAAGAGTTGAGCTCTGGATGTCCTTTCCTTCACTGTGACCTTTCTGCAGATCTGTTTTAAAGAGGCTCTGAATGGAGGTACATTTGATTCAAGATGAAATCATAGTACATAAGTGTTCTCATATATAGTATAATGTTTACATTTAATGCCTATATCTAGAGCTGTATGCTTAGATCTGGAATAAGAGGCCAGACTGAGAATGTAGTGACTTATTAGGGGACTTTCATTCATTTTCTTTTCGGCCTCAACTTCTTGAGTAAAGATAAAAAAAAGAAAAAAGAGCTTTTAGACACAGATCAATACTATGTCATTAATATTTAAATATATTTACAAAACTATAGCTCTAACAAGTTTTTCCTGGTTTCAAGGGATTATTAGTACTCTGCTGAAATGAATTGGTTTGGGAATGTAAATATATATTTAATAGCTAGTTCCCCTGGCAGCATGAATAATGGATTAAGGATCATGGAAGATCAATGCAGCTCATAAATCAAAACTCTTCCTATTCAAAATATCATATAGAGCTGCACAGAGATCTGAAAAAATAAACATAGTTTTGATAAAAAAGAAGGATTTAAATGAAAATAAATAAATAAAATAAAATTGAATAATAAATGACAGAAAGTCAAAATGAATACAACACTTAAGTCAAAAAAACTCCTTATATTCAGTATATCAATAATCACTACAGAGAGAATGTAAAATCATCCCAACTTCCCACAGTCTTATTAATTAATGGGAGCATTTGGATAAACTAAACAGAATCAGAAACAGAAAGAGCTTTATTGCCATTGCCAGGTATGTTTACTCATATGCATACATTATTTCTGTGAAAGAAGTTTCCACAGTGCAAAAGTATGACAGTGACAGGACAAACAAAAAACACATAATGAAGGAATTAAAAAAAAATTTGTAAATAGAGAATACTAACTAATTGTAAGCATATTACTTAAGACAGACTAACAAAAAAGTGCAGAGCATCATCAGCACCATCTTGGTCTACAACACAAACCAAACTAAACTAAACTAAACTAAACTAAACTAAACTAAACTAAACTAAACTGAACTAAAAACCAAACCAAACTAAACCAAATGAAACTAAACCAAACTAAAAACCAAACTAAAGTAAATTAAACTAAACTAAACTAAACTATACTATACTATACTAAACTAAACTAAAAACTAAACAAAATTAAACCAAACAAAACCAAACAAAAAAACAAACCAAAACCAAACCAAACTAAACAAAATTAAACCAAATATAACCAAACTAAACTAAAACTAAAAACCAAACTAAACTGAACAAAACTAAAACTAAACCACACCAAACCAAACCAAAAAAACTAAACCAAACCAAACTAAAAACCAAACTAAACAAAACTAAAAAATAAACCAATCCAAACTAAATCAAACCAAACCAAAATTAAAAACCAAAAAAAACTAAACCAAACTAAACAAAAAATAAACCAACTCAAACTAAAAACTAAACCAACCCAAACTAAAAACTAAACCAACCCAAACTAAAAACTAAACCAACCCAAACTAAAAACTAAACCAACCCAAACTAAACCAAACCAAACAAAAACCAATATTAAAAACCAAAATAAACTAAACCAAACTAAACAAAAAATTAACCAACCAAAACTAAACCAAACTAAACTAAACTAAAAAATAAACCTACCCAAACTAAACTGGAAGCTTTTAGCCAGACATTACCAGACCACTCAATAAGATTGCATTAAGAATGCTTCAACTCTTTTTGTCCATACAAAATATCATTGGAGCTCACTGACTTTCACTGTATGGATTAAATACTACAATGAATAATGGATCACGAATCCTTAAAGATCAATACAACTCATAAATAAAAACAGCTCTTCCTACTCGATATATCATTAACCAACACAAAGAGAATGCAAAACCAGACTAACCACCACAGTCCTATTAATTATCAGGAATCTTTAACTCACATATGGTGTTATGACATCCAGACAGACCCAGAACTGCCCACATTGTGGCAAACAGCAGTTCAAAGAGGAAGCTTGGCCTGTCTCAGCTCTATTGTAAATCCAGGTATGAATCAGCAGACTGTACTGTTCATAAATGCTTTACTGCTAATTAGCTGTCAGCAAAGCACATGGAACGTTTATTGATTAGCAGACTCTTAATCGATACTTTCTTAGAATGTTAATGACACAATGTGACTCCAAGGCTAAAGTGAAGCATTATTAGCATAAATAACCTTCAAAAATGTTTTACATTCCAAGAGCAATACATTAAATGTACTGTAATGATTGTGTTGTTTTGACAGTTTTGTAACAGTGCATTTGAGAAACACATTCATTGTTCATTTGAGCTCATCGAAAGTACTATACAATATGTAATATAAATAACACAAAATCTATATCAACAAAATATACCTATATTAAGACTTCACAACTTCCTCCTTTGGTTGTTGTAGCACAAAATATCCACAGTAGTAGCTCATTTTACAGATGACTAAATGAATCTCTGGTTAAAACAGAATGATTAATAAAATTTATCGAAATGAAATCAAAATTGTGACTAGGTAGCAAAAGCTGTAATTGTCATGCAGATCTGGTCAGAACTTTTAAGGTGAGTTTGGAGTAAATCCATGTTAATAAATGTGATATTTTCACATACTTTCAGATGTAGCAGTAACACAGAGTTGTAGATCACAGAGAAGCGACGCAAACAGCTGTCAATCACAGAGTGATTATGTTCATTTTCATAATCGCAATTGTTTTTGCAAAGCTTGTCAGTGAACCATGGCTCTGTGTAGTAAACGCTGCTCCATCTGAAAACTGTTGCTGGAGATTTAGGGTGCTTTTCAGCACTTTTGGTCCGCACCCAGGTTCGTTTGACGTCAGAGTACGGTACGTTTAGCTAGTGTGAACGTGTCTTCTGAACTCGGGTGCACACCCACGAACCACACCCGAGTCCGCCTGAAAGAGGTGGTCGGGAGTATGGTTCAAGCGAACTCTGGTCCGGTTCACTTCTGATATGAATGCAATCGCACCAAATAACGGAAGTGAACCGCCAACTGTACAAATCATTTTCATTTGTGTGTGTGTGTGTGTCTGTGTCTTTGTATCATGTACTGTACCTTGGTAAAAAGCGGGACTGAGCCAGGTCAAACACAGTGATAAAGTCTGCTTGTCTCCTCCAAAAACAGCTTCTGCAGACATCATGTAATTTTCTGAACGTTTTTAATATTTTTGCGGCAGATTCGCGAGTCGCTTTCTGTAAGTCCAAAACCAAAAGATTCAGTAAAAGAAGAACGACCGCGATGTGCGTACGTCTTTCCATTTTGGTGCTTTGCTTTCGTGGCCATCACCTAGCAACAGCCATACACTCAAAAACAGCTCGATGATGCAAGCGTACTGGTTCAGAAGGAAAGACAGTGTGAACACAAACTAACCGAGAAGGTGGCAAGGGAGGGGGGACAATCGAACTTGGGTACGGTGCAGGCAATTGAACCAAGTGTGAAAGCACCCTTACAGTCCAGCTTTATTGACAAAATGTGTATAAAAATCTTTGAAATCTTTAATCATTGATTAATTGTGCAGCCCTATTAAAACATCTGCAAATGTAAAAAAAAAAAAAAGTATTTATCCTCCATTATTCTGTTGCCATAATACTTGAAAAAAGAATATAGTGAAGTCTGGTGTAGTATTTGCTCCATTGTGATTGGATGGCAAAATAAAATGTGACAGTAATAAATGATGCATTTTACCCAAGAAAAAACCAGAAACCCAGAAAGACAAATTCCAGACTCTTTTATGAATGAAAATTCATTACTTCCAGAAGATTCTGCTGTATAAATTTCATTTCCAAGCATACCAACAACAGAAATTAAGCAGGACAGTGATGAAGCGAAGACGGTCAGAAACATTCTCATAAACAGGCAACAGATGACAGCGCTTCTCTTCCTCAACTCCAAACCGCACCACTAACTCCACTCAGAGATGTTTGTGTAACACGCTGCACCTTTAAGCAAATTTATGGTCAAGAGCATCTTGCTGCGAGGCCCTGAGCTATGCATCACTACAGAGAATAGAGAAGGCTGTATTTTAGTGGTTTTACAATGAAGGAAGGGTACAGTGTGGATGTTTTTCCTCCCAACAGCTTTTGCAAGATGCCACAAGAGTCTTATTTTCCTTTTACAAGTTTTGTGGGATCTGGCCTGGGTCTTCTTTCCAGACTTGTGTATGCTTTTGAAGTGTATGCAATGCTTGTTGGTTGCTTCCAATTTGTATTTCATGGCAGAAATATGTACACAAAAGAGAGAAGCACAAACATGTTACCCATAATTCATTCTTTACTTTGGCAAGTGAGGTTTGGAAACATTCACATGCTCTGTTTAACGGACAATGTGGGACATCACATGGTATTTTAGGGTGTTTTCACACTTGGCAGGTTTGGTTTAATTAAAACTATGGTGTGATTGCTTTGATAATGTACTGTAGTAATGTAGCACCAAACAAATGAACCAAGACCACTGAAATGCTTGGTCTTAGTCTACTTTCAAATGTACTCTAGCGCAGCTGACGAAAATATGAACACAAATGGAGTTAATAAATTAACAAAAGTTCAGTAGTGGGGCCATGCCTAAACCAATCAGCCCCCCCTCATCTACTATTTAGGGGAAGTGGACCCTCCTTTAACTGTTTGTCTCAGATTCTCGCTCCCTCCCACCCATTTCCCCTCTAAACTCATCCATTCATCCCCTACACCCCCCTTCCCTTCCTATACCTCTTAACATCCGTCTCTTCTTCCACAGGCTGCATAGGGGGGTCTTCTAAAGGTTTCACCTTTACCTATGAGACGAAGCCTTCACTCTGAGTCTCCCTGGACAAGACTCCCTGATCAGCCGGTTCAATAATCATCCCATACTTCGCTTCTCAAACTTCATAACTATTACTTACTTCTCTCAAACAACTTGTAATAAAGTTTCACAAGCACTGGTTGTGGCGTGGTCCTTGATAGTGAAAATGGATCAAGGACATCTAAACAAACTAAAAACAGGATGTGATGTCACAAGGTGTGACCATAAAAATGTGAGAATGCTTGAGCGTACTTGCTTATTTTCTCATCATAAGCTGGGATACCGCCACCCTTTGTTGATGCTCATTTTGAACTATGAGAAATGAGTAATGGAAATGCATTTTAATAAAAATGACTTAATTAGCAAAAAAAAAAAGTTGTTATACTCCATTGTGGGTTTTAAAAAAATGGTTAAAGTGAATAATGGGAGATGGAAATGATCTAGTAAACATTAAAGCTGGTTTATACTCCGGCGCAGTCTTCGCATGGTTGCATAGCCCTCACCGTGGCTAATGCCAACACTGACACGCACCTCTCAAAAAATGTAACTACACAACAACGCATAGTGCAAGCTTTGTGATTGGTCGGCTTGGTAGCTGTGACCAGTGTGGGCGGGACCAGGAGCTGCGCGAACCCGTTGGAGGGAGTGTTTACAAGTGTTGAGTCCCATAAAGTAGCTCTAGATGAAAACTGTTGTTTTGTGTTTACCTTTTGATTAAAGTTCAGAAAAAACAAAACATCTGCTAAGAAACTCGACACAGGGGAACATAAAAACTTACTGCCAGTTGGCATTTTGGAAGTGTTATTGCAGAGCAACACAAACAGCATGCATAAGTATAAATGCACAACTACACGCAAGGCAGGCGCTGTGGGTCATGCTGATCACTCGACGCAGAAGTATAAATTAGCCTTTACACCCATTTTACTCCATTGCTTGCCTTGTTTGCTGTTGTTTCTGTAGTCAGTGCTCTAAGAACTTGATAGAAACATACTTTTCTTTAGTCTTATACAGGCATCATGGACACTTTTCTTTGTTGTGGATCTTTATTTGTATGACAAAGCAGGTACAGCTTTTGTTTTAACTCCTTTACACATTTCATAAGTTCTACACAAGTTGTCAACAAAAAAAAAAGCATCATATACACATAAAACAAGCTTATTCAACTCATAACACAGCACTTTTTGAATGTTCAGCAAGTTCTGGTGCAAAATATGTGTCATAAACTAGTTTTTCTTTATGTTTGTTTTGTAGTAACTGTATCTTCTTTCTTTTTTGGTCTAGACCAAACAAACCAAGAGAATCAAAATACAAGTGCACACACAACCTTAGAACATTTCATATTCAGCCTATTTCCAGAAGACATTTGAGTTCTCTCTTTTACTTTCATTTTCTAGTGTATGAATTGCCAACAATATCCTCAAATGCACCCGAGCACATCTACCTTATTATTTGAGGCATTGTAAAGTGGACTGGTGTGATTGCTCTGATGGCGTCTGGGGACCAATCCTGTTAAATGCATGCTGATTAGCATCCCCGCTAGGCCTCTAATGAATGTGAGAGAGGCAAGAGCCTTGAGATCTTGAGCTATGCCAGATCTGGCCAGGGTTCGTCATCAGATCTGGCTGGGGTCAAAACTCACACTCTTCTATACATGCACACTGATTATAAAAACAGAATGTCATTACCACTTATTTAAAAAGAGATGACCATAGGATATCAGAGGATATCAATATCGCTTTGATACAGGGGTTTGAAAATTTTTTTGCACCTTACTGATTACTTGGGGGGGGGGGGGGGGGGGGGGTTGTTAGGTTTGCATATTTGTCACACTGTAATGTTTCAGATCATCAAACAAATTGAAATATTAGTCAATTATAGCACAAATACATCATGCAGTTTTTAAATTTAAGTTTGTTATTAATGAGGCAAAATAATATCCAAAAATACATACCCTGTGTGAAAAGGTGTTTGCCCCTAAACCTAATAACTGGTTGGGCCATCAAGCGTTTTCGATAACTTGAAATGAGTCTGTTACAGCAATGTGGAGAAGTTTTGGCTCACTCCACTTTGCAGAATTGTTGTAATTCAGCCACATTGGAGGGTTTTGAAGCCTGAACTGCCTTTTAAAGGTCATGACACAGCATCTCAATTGGATTCAGGTCAGGACTTTGACTAGGCCACTCCAAATTCTTAATTTTCTGTGGTCAAAACTGGCTAAAACAACTTGTGCATCAAACAATTTTACTGAACACTTTTCAATCTATCAGTATCAAGACCGTGGAAATAATCCATATAAGATACCTAACTAGGTTGGTGTGATTTACGTGTTTCCAGCAACAACATTCTCATCAACCAATCAGTCTCTTTTGATCAGTGTCCAATCAGTGTCTTGTCTAGTCAATATAAAGGTCTTGATGACAACATGGATGTTAATTTACAGCAGGAACATGTTACAAATGTACGGTAGTGTAATGAAAACATCACTTATACTTGAACCACACGGTAGTTTAAGTCATTTCCTGCTTCCATTACGAGTACAAGTCCACTGATTTATTGATATTACCTCAGTGATCCTGACATACTGTAGCACAGGCCAGAAATGAACCTCCTCCTTCCACACTACTTCCAACTCCTGATTTCCAATAATGCAAACCTCACAATCTCAACCCTTTTAAGATAACTGATCTCAGCCCCAAGGAAGAGCGAATCGGGGAAAAAACATAGGAGAAAAACGGCTGAATGGCATCGTTATCCCAACTTCCCCTCTCGCCGCGTCTTCTCGGATGGCGTGGTCTTGATTACGCAGCCGCCCAAAAACCCAAACAACATTAGAGAAACATAAACTGACCCTAATATGAATGGCTTTCAATGCAGTCGCCACAATGACAGCGGCAGCTCAGTCATACGCCTCACAACAGCTCTTTTTAGATCTAGAAGAGGCGGAGCTAAAGCTGGTCTGAGGGAGTTCAGTGGATAAGCATGATCTGTCAAAGCCCCATAAACATGAGCAGACAAACGGGACTCTCCCCCAAAAAACGCAGCCCTGCGCCCCATACGGTATCACTTTAACTTAAATGCACAGAGCACCAGGAGTCTTTAAGCTTATTGAGTTATTAAGGTATGTAGGCCTCAGGTAAATCATTCCCAACCCCAAGAGGAGAATGAAAACCTTTATGTGGATGCTGATGTTTCTTGCAGCATCTGTAAGACTTTTTTGGCCTTTATTTTGCAGGGCTGTAGAGAGCAAGTGGAGATATTTATTATTTGGTATTAGATTCTTCTTAAAGAGACAGTTTACATAAAATGTTTCCACCCTCATGTTGTTTCAAATCTGTATGACCCCGTTTTGTCGGTAAAACAAACAACACTTCGGTCACCTTGTGTTTCCAGACACCCAAACATTAACAGCACAATTTGTCATAGTTATAAACAATGTCTGCCAAAGGATAAATCGCCGTTTTTGTGATGAGAGACACACTCGTCTGTAAATGTACAAATTATATACAAGTCTCTATGAAGCATAAAGCCACTTAGTATGTTGACGCTCACATTTGGTATTGATTAGAGCAACGTCCTTCATTTCCTGTCACAGATTTCACTCATGGCTGACAAACGGTTGTTCAGACATAGTTTAGATTTTGACATACGTACTCAAACATGGAAAGTTGGGTTGCACAATGTTTTCCCAAGAGCATAGAGTGTGTATAAGAAAGTGTCTGGTGCATATGGAGAGGAAAATACACTACAGTATGTTCTCTTTCATAACAAGTCAAAGTCTGTGATACATTTTACTTCCATAATGTATTGATAAACAACATAGAATATTGAGGAAAATAAAAGTACACTGTAAAAAATTTTTCATTATCAGTTGTGAGAAAGAGAATCGAGCAACACTCTGGCTCAGTGGTTAGCACTGTCATCTCACAGCAAGAAGGTCACTGGTTCAAGTCCCAGCTTGGTCAGTTGGCATTTCTGTTTGGAGTATGCATGTTCTTCCCATGTTTGCGTGGGTTTACTCTGGGTGCTCCGGTTTCCCCCGTAGTGTAGTGTATGTGTGTGAATGAGTGTGTATGGGTGTTTCCCAGTGAAGGGTTGCAGCTGCAAGGGCATCTGCTGCGTAAAACATTTGCTGGATACGTTGGCGGTTCATTCCAAAATGAATGAATGAATGAATGAATGAATCTATTGCTAATTTGATCAGCTGGCATATCCTGCTCTCTAAAGCCAACATTATATTTTACATACACACCGTGAAAAAAACCATGTGAATGGATGTTTTTAAACAGATTTTGTTCACTTTCTCACTTTTAAATTGTCTTACACTTGAATTATTAATATTTACTTGGCCCAAAAGTCACTTCAACTTTAAAAAAATATAATAACATTGGCTGGATTTGTGTTTATTAATCCGGTCAACATTAACCATTCTCTATGTTTGAGAATAAGTCTTCATTTAAAGTTTTCAAAGTATTATTTTGCAGATTTTATATAATATGCCGTCTTAACTAAGCTGATGTCGATGTTTTTGTTCTTTTACTGGTCTTTTTACGGTTTACACTATTAAAAATAAAAGCAAAACCAAAAGAGCCATAAAATCAGTGATGGCACTGGAGAACTTTTTTTGGTTCCCATACAACAGGGGTGTCTAAACTCGGTCCTGGAGGGCCGGTGTCCTGCATATTTTAGTTCCAACCCCAATTAAACAGACCTAAACCAGCTAATCAAGCTCTATCTAGGTATACTACACTGTAAACCCCAATAAGTTACGGTAACTCAAACCATTTGAGGAAACCAATTGCAACAAACCATTTAAGTTTAAAAACTTATCTATATGAGTACTGTGAACTTACTCCATTTAAGTTGAAGTAATGAGGTATTTAATTAACTCATTACCTTCAACATTGAGTTCAAAACTCTTTTCAAATGAGTAGAATTAACTTTCAGTCAATTTTGACTACACTCATTTCATTTGATAAAGTTGACTGTTGGGTTTTACACTGTAGAAACTTCCAGGGAGGTGTGTTGAAGGAAGTTGGAGCTAAACTATGCCCTCCAGGACCAAGTTTGGACACCCCTGCCATAAATATTTTCATAATACTGTATAAAGAGTATTTTTCCACTATAGAGAACCTGTAAGTTTTGATAGATGTTACAGGTTCTTCATGTAACCATTGATTAAATTGATTAAAGGTCAATTAAACCTTTATTTTTAATAGTGAACTCCACCTGTATAGCCTGCGGAGAGTGCCTGGTGCTGTAAAGGGTCAAGGTCAAAGGTCAGCAAAAAGTCATCTGGTTTTTCATAAGGCACCATGTTGACCTCTGACCCCTGACCGCTAAGCTGCAAACGCAGTCCTTTCACTGCATCTAAATTGAGCTGTTGGTTTGGCCTGCGACACATGCCACATTGCCAGACAATGAGCGACCACCTGTTATCCTTAAATAAAAGCCTTGCAGCATCTCTTTTCATAGACGCAAATAAATTGAATTAGGAAGAGGGATATCCTGAGGCATGATGTCACTGGCTTCAGTCAGAGGGTCAGAGACTCGGTGTGACCTCATTAAACTGAGGAAAGCTGGCAAACACTGACGCGCTTTCGAAGTTTGGGGAGAAACAAAGTGCTTTCGGTGTCATGTGAGTTCAGCAGTTGAATGTTGGAGGAGTCATGAGGTTCTTTCAAGCATTAGAAGAGAAAACTGTGTGAAGGATAAAAGCAGAAAGGGATCAGGCAACATTCATTACAGAGGATTACCGGAACACAATGGCAATCAAGTACGCCTAAGCATCTGAGCGTGGAACTTGATCACATGTTTTTCTGAGAGTACATAATATACTCCAATTTTTTTTCTGTACTTATCTTAACTACAATGAATCTTTTTATTGAATGAAACCTTCTTACTACATTTGTCTCAGTATCTCATTGTGTCAGGTTATGATTCAATCTTTAAAAAAAAGAAAGAAATTAGGTGGACAAATTAAAATTAAGGAAATGTACCCCAACATTTTTTTTTAATTTGCTGGTAAATTACTCACTCTCATGTCATTTAAGCTTCTTTCACAGACTGACCATTTCACTTCATGAGACCTCACCATACAGGCTGCCAAGGGGGGTTTGGGTGGTTCAAAAGACTCACCCCTTACTGACTAAGGTCAAAAATTTGTCCCATACATGAGCTCATTTGTCCTATTTTGACTGCTATGCTATCATAAATAGTAAAAATAATCCATCGATAAAGGCTTTAAGACCAAGCGGAAATCTCAGCTAATCAGTTTTGCCCGATGCAAACAATTATGTTTCATGAGTCCAACATCCAGCTGTGCAAGAAAACATACAATTTGATGTAAGTCGTCTTTCGCTACTATATTGTTTTTAAATAGAGAAAACATTTTACAACTAACTTTTATTCTAAATTTTGTACCTTATTCTTAAAAACAAAAAAAATGATCACAAAAATTAACACCAAATGCAGACCTTATTAAAATTTGAACACTAATTTGGCTATTGTTGTTATCCAGGATTTTTCAAATGTACTTTTTTACAAGAGAGGCTAGAAAAATTGTGAAAATCTACATTATTATCATTCATTCATTCATTTTCTTTTCGGCTTAGTCCCTTTATTAATCAGGGTTCGCCACAGCAGAATGAACCGCCAACTTATCCAGCATATTTTTTACACAGCGGATGCCCTTCCAGATGCAACCCATCACTGGGAAACAACCATACACACTCATTCACACACATACACTACGGACAATTTTAGCTTACCCAGTTCACCTTTAGTGCATGTCTATGGACTTGTGGGGGAAACCGGAGCACCCGGAGGAAACCCACGCGAGCGCGGGGAGAACATGCAAACTCCACACAGAAATGCCAACTGAACCAGCCTGACCCGATCTTGCTGTGAGGCGACAACACTACCTACTGCGCCACCGCGTCGCCCTACATTATTATTATTATTATTATTTTGTTCGAATTTGTATCATTCAAATGGATAAATTCTGACTAAGGGAAGGTTGTATGTGATGGCCTGTTTTTTATTTGTCTAATAAATGACAATTTAACAAGGTTTTAATTTGTTTAATAGGCTACAGTTTTTAATTTAAAACTTTAACAGATTCTTTTTTTTTCTTCTAATAATATATGATGTAATAAATTTGAATTTTAAAATAAGTATTTTTTTCTTTTCAAATTTCTTTATTGTAAATCTTTAGGAAATATTTTGGTATATCAAAAAGTGTGTTTATGATGACCATCCAACAAGCTAATCCAGCTAAAAATAGCTAAAAAACAAATTCGAATTGCTGTGATGAATCAGTTTAGTCAAACATGATATGTTGTAAGAATTGCTGAACACCTTAAAAAAACCTTTCAGAAATGCACATTTTAAATAAGTAAATAAAACAAGTAAAAAAATGCTACATGTGACTGAATCTATTTCTGTGTGGAGTTTGCATGTTCTCCCCGTGTTCGTGTGGGTTTCCTCCAGGTGCTCCGGTTTCCCCCACAGTCCAAAGACATTCAGTATAAGTGAATTGGGTGTTTCCCAGTATTGGGTTGTGGCTGGAAGGGCATCTGCTGCGTAAAACATATGACGGAATAGTTGGCGGTTCATTCTGCTGTGGCGACCTCTGAAATAAAGACTAAGCCGAATAAAAATGAATGAATGACTGAATCTATGAAACAAAAAGACTAATGAAAGTCAAATCAAAGTCCTATCAGCACCAAAAACAACATCAGAGGCCTGAAATCAATTACCGGAGCGCAGAAACAGAGTCGAGCAGGTCGTTTTTTTGCTATCTCGTGTAGCTAATGACTCAGCTCTTATCAGAAGGCCGTGACGGAGGCCCATGAAAGATGGAAATCATTTCAAACCACATCCCTTGACCTTGTTTCCACAGTATCACCACAGAAAAGACAAATGCCTACCGACCAGCTTTGGAGACACAAACCCGCTTCATTCCTGAAATTCCTCTTGGTTTTCTACTGAAACGACACAAGTTTAAGTTTCCACCTCCTGTAACCTGCGAGGTCAGTTCAAGGCCTGCTTGTTGAGCTGCAAGTGTGTGTGTGTGTGTTAGTGATGCGCGGATGGCGGTTATATCCGCGGGCGCTGCGGATAATCCGCGGGTCGGGCGGGTCGGGTAATAAAAAAATACATTATGATTAATTGCGGGTGGGTCGCGGGTCATAGCAGTTGACCAGCAAAAAAGCAGAGAGTGGACTTCGCAGAATGTGAAGATGAGACGCCCAAAATAATGGATGAAGTGCAACAATACTGTGCTAACTTCAGTTAGAGCAGTCATCAGGGAAATCTGCTATCATTCTGGGAGAAACAAGATAGCTTATTTACAGGACTGCAGCGCCTTGCAAGGAGAAGCGTGTGCATTCCTGCAACAAGCGGTGCGCGCGAACGCTCATTTAGTGCAGCCAGCCGTGTTTTGGAGGCGAGGCGGAATCGCCCGAATCCAGGCAGATGCACAGTGTTAAGAAAAGGGCCAAGTACACACAACATAGCTGCTGTTTAGGCTGAAGGGACGCCGTTTTTGTTCTTTTTCCTGTATATGTAAAAGCTGAATCTGCTGTTAATAACGAACGATCCACGGTGACCGCTTTAGTCCATAGTCCATAGCGAGGGGCATTGTGGGTAGTGTAGTTCGACACGCATGCTGTGTGACGTGAGCTCTCGCTGTGTGCTGTGCGTGCGGTGAATTAGAGGGAGAAAGTTTTATCCGGTTTTTTTTATGTTTACTTCAGTAATTCCACCCGGGAGCTGTTTTGCACTGTGAACCTGAAAACACTGAAATAAGTAAAAGAAGGGCATGCATCGAGTACTTTTGTCGGTCTCATCATTTGCTCGAGCATGAATTAATGAGCTGTTACTCTGCCGCCGGACATTGCGGAGAAAGTAACACCTATCATCATGCTTAAAACAAAGAATTAGAATTATTAAAGTGTCGATCGGGTGCGGGTCGGGTGCGGATATATATATCAGATAAAATAATATGTGCGGGCGGATGGCGGGTGGATGATTAGAATGAAGGAGCGGATTCGGGTGACATTTGAGCTGATCCGCGCATCTCTAGTGTGTGTGTGTGTGTGTGTGTGTGTGTGTGTGTGTGTGTGTGTGTGTGTGTGTGTGTGTGTGTGTGTGTGTGTGTGTGTGTGTGTGTGAGTGTGTGTGTTTGAGGTTTTCAGGCATTGCAGTCTGTTTCTCTGCTCTTTCACTGTGACAGAAATTACTTTAATAGGCGTCAGTATGAAACGCAGCCCAGTTTCACATCTAAAGCTCTGGTTTTGTGAAATGCCTTTTGATGTGGGCTTAAACCTTTGAGACCTATTGCACAGACCACCTTAATGATGAGGAATAATTTAGATAGAGTAAAAAAATAAGAATGTAAACACTATTGTGTACTTTATGTAGGATAAAGCAATATGTCTAAATGTAATTTAACTAAATATTTATAGATTTTTTTTTAATCTTTTGTATTTTTGTAATTGTTTTTCAGTATTTTTTAGAAGAAAATATATTGTATTATATTAAATTATTAATATATCGTTGTAAATACCATGTAATGACATGTATATATATATATATAGATATCAATAAACATTTTATCTCAACATTTTTTAATATTCTAATATATTACAAAATGTTTATAATATAATACAATACAATACAATACAATATAATATAATATAATATAATATAATATAATATAATATAATATAGTATAATATAATATAATATAATATAATATAATATAATATAATATAATATAATATAATATAATATAATATAATATAGGGCAACACAGTGGCGTAGTAGGTACTGGTGTTGCCTCTAAGCAAGAAGGTCAGTTGGCGTTTCTGTGTGGAGTTTGCATGTTCTCCAGGTGCTCCGGTTTCACCCACAGTTCAAAGACATGCAGTACAGGTGAATTGGGTAGGCTAAATTGTCCGTAGTGTATGAGTGTGAATGAGTGTGTATGGATGTTTCCCAGAGATGGGTTGCAGCTGGAAGGGCATCCGCTGTGTAAAACATGTGCTGGATAAGTTGGTGGTTCATTCCGCTGTGGCGACTCTGGATTAATAAAGGGACTAAGCTGAAAATAAAATAAATGAATGAATAATATAATATAGATTTTTTTAAAATCTATCAATAAAACCAAATGTGAAAAATATATTTATATTAACACATGCTAATGCCACAAAGGGCACGCTTTGATAAACAATTGTATGTGATTATGCAAATAAATGAACTCATTCACCAACTACAATACTTTTATTCACAATGCTGATTAAGCCCCTAATTCATATTCACAACATAGCATTTAATGTTTGGCATATAAAACCCAGTCTAACTGAACACTAACACATAAATCAGTATTTGCATTGACATTCAAGTTAGCTGTATAGTGAAGCAGGTGAACTAACACAGAAAGTAAACAGGGGCAACACAGATGCAGCTCAAAATTCACTTACAGGATGCAAATTTGGAAAGAATACAGATTAAAAAAAAGAGAAACAGAGCGAAGTGGGAGAAAAGAGACGAAACAAGGGTGATTGGAAGGCCAAAATGGGGGAAGGGAGAATGAAGCACCTCCCCTGAGTGTCCTGTTCAGTGTTCAGGCCTTGAAAAACACTTGAGCACAACCTCCCCAATCTGTCTAATGGAAGCCATATTGAATTAGGCCGGTGTGACTGTGAAAAGGTGACTCACACACACTTTTACAGCCACAGAAATCACAATAAATGCCGGTCAATTGATAGCCGACAACTGTGTAAGCCGCCAAAATCCGAGGTTAAGGTGACTTATTGCTCTCATTCGAACAATAACTCGATTTAGTTTCTGTAAGGGCGCAGTGTAGTTTGCTTAACCTGATTTACACCACATTGACCGATTTAGACCTTTGTGAGTGTAGAAATACAAGCCCTGTTTGTTTATCATGGATTCAACCAAGCGTATTGTTCATAAAACAGAATAGTACATTGCAGATTTAAGGCTTTTTTTTTTTTACTAATTAAAGTTTTTTATTGTTTTCTTCTGGTTCATAACAAAATTACAAACACATATTACAAATGATCACTTGTGGTCTACTAAATGTAAAGCCAGAATGTATCCACACTGGGATACATACAGAGACCCCTGCTTTGTCCTTATTATGTTTAAGGCTTTTTTTAATGCACCTGTCAATTGTGAGATTCTAAGCTTTTTGGGGTTTTTTAGATTAATGTAAAGCTAACATCTCAAATACACACTAGTTCTTGTGTGACATAAGACATAAGTTTAATTCCTATCTGTATTCTGGAGGTTTTTAATAATAATAATAATAATAATAATAATAATAATAATAATAATAATAATAATTATAACAAAAATAATAATTATAATAATTATAATTATAATAATAATAATTATTATTATTATTAACATTATTATTATATTAAGTATTTTATTAAGCCTATTAAGTATACATTCTTAAGTACATCTTAAGTATTTATTTACATTCTAATTCTACTGTATTTACATGTCTATGCTTATATTTACTAGGGATATGATCTGACATACAGTTGAAGTCAGAATTATTAGCCCCCTTTTGAATTTTGTTTTCTTTTTTAAATATTTCCCAAATTATGTTTAACAGAGCAAAGAAAATTTTCATAGTATGTCTGATAATGTTATTTCTTTTGAAGAAAGTCTTATTTGTTTTCTTTCGGCTAGAATAAAAGCAGTTTTAAATTTTTTAAAAGCCATTTAAAGGACAAAATTATTAGCCCCTTTAAGCTATATTTTTTCTATAGTCTACAGAACTAACCATCGTTATACTATAACTTGTCTAATTACCCAAACCTGCCTAATTAACCTAATTAACCTAGTTAAGCCTTTGAAATGTCACTTTAAGCTGTATAGAAGTGTCTTGAAAAATATCTAGTCAAATATTATTTACTGTCATCATGGCAAAGATAAAAGAAATCAGTTATTAGAAATGAGTTATTAAAACTATTATGATTAGAAATGTGCTGAAAAAATCTTCTCTCCGTTAAGCAGAAATTGGGGAAGAAAATAAACAAGGGGCTACAAATTTTTGGGGGGGCTAATAATTCTGACTTCAACTGTAATTTGCCTGACTATATACATTTTATTATACAAACAAATAGGAAACTTACTATATAATAATTCAATAATCAGAACTACTAAGTAATTAAAAAGGCGAGGAGACCAAGAATCAAGGCCCAATATCATGTCAAAAAAAGTGTCACAGTCACCAGTGATCCAGCCTGTGCTGATCGCTGAACTACAAATCTGCCACTTTAACTAGAACTACATATCCAGTCATGCACCGCTCACATGCACCTGCTCCTAATTCAGTTGATTTCACATAACAAAAGAAAATGAACATTGAAATCTGACTGATGTGATGTTCAAATATTTGTGCTAAAAATTATTGCAACATAATGCAAAAGGCTAATTTGCAAATTTGTAGAAAATGTGTAACGCAAAAGTGTACAATTTGTAATGTAATCAACCAACAGGGTAAATATGTTTATTTTACTCTATTCACCTGCAGCACCTTGCCTTAAATGGTTAAAAACCCAAAGAAGCTGAGTGAATATGAATCGTTAACTGGAAGATGTGAATTAATGAAGGAAAAAAGAGAGACGGATGAAGAGATGGAAGATTTCTTAAAGCAACGTCAAACAATCAGACATGTCGTTTTACATTACTGATGCTCTGTGTCAATGTATTGCACTTATGGTGGACTTATCTTGTAGCTTGAGAGGAGTTATGGAATTAGAGATGGTACGGGGAGAGAAATCTGCTCACAGTTTATTCAAACCACATTCCAAGCAGGTCACGGTTAGCTAGATGACAGAAAAACAACTAATTTGATCACTCTAAAATCTCAGTTGTTTCTCAGACACTGACAAAAAAGATTGAATGGAGAACAAATGATAAGTCCCAAAAATATTTTGTTCTCGTGTATTTTCACTATGTTTGCAAAGTTTATTTTCTAAAGAGATATAACATTTATTTCTAATTAAATTATACCAAGACCAATATTCAGAACTACAGTATATACGCTATAGATGCACTGATATAGCCAATGTTACCAAAACAACATTCAGTCATTCATTTTCTTTTTGGCTTAGTCCTTTTATTAATCAGGGGTTGCCACAGCGGAATGAACCACCAACTTACCCAGCAAATGTTTTACACAGCAGATGCCCTTCCAGCTGCAACCCACCACTGGGAAACACCCAGACACTCATTCACACACATACACTACGGACAATTTAGCTTACCCAATTCACCTATAGGGGGGAAACCGGAGCACCCAGAGAAAACCAACGTGAACACGGGGAGAACTCCACACAGCAATGCCAACTGACACAGCCGAGGCTCGAACCAGCGACCTTCTTGCTTTGAGGTGACAGCGCTACCTACTGCGCCACCATGCCGTCCCCCCAAAACATTTTACAGTATTTTTTATTTTAATCTGTACTTAATTTTAAACATACATTTTAATTTTTTTCTATTTATGATATGTATTTATGATTTTATTATTTTACCTTGAATTCATTATATATATATATATATATATATATATATATATATAATATATATATATATATATATATATATATATATATATATATATATATATATATATCTTACATTTAATATTATGTTTTGCCAACCACATTTATTCTAGATTGGCTAGAATGAAAGCTTTTTTTATTTTAAGGTCAATATTATTAGAGCCCTTGAGAAATATATATTTTTCGATTGGCTGCAGAACATTACTAATAGCACTAGTATCTATATGTCTGTAGTTACTTACAATAGGGCTGGGCGATAAAATCAGTATTGATGTTTATTGGCTGAACACCATTGTCAATATCGATAAAAAAAGATTCGGTATGTAGTTTCGGTATGAAGCGCTAAAGTTTTATTAAAATGTGGCTGCCGAGCGCGTGCCTTGGAAGCAATGCCAATAAGCTTAGGGTGTAAGTTTGTCATTTCCAATGAAGGCGCGCGACTTGCACAACTTGCATATGGGAGCGACACAAACACTGCAGCGGTTTTTACTTCTTGTCAAATTTTTACTTCTATACTCTCCTACTTGTATAGGAGCTTTCAGCAATGATTTGTCCATTTGTCATCCTCTGAGAAAATGGTTGATGGTCACCTAGTTACTAGAGACGCCAGGGGAGTCAAGGAATCCACGCGCTTGTCACTCCAGGTCAGAAAAACAATACATGTGAAAATGAGTGCCATCTAGCACCAGTGAGGAGATTGTAAATAAAAAAGCATGTAAGGATGTCGCCAAAGTGGCTTTTTGGATTCTTTTGTTATGCATCCCAGCCACTAGCTCCCCATCTGAAAGATTTTTTAGCATAGGGGGTAATATAGTCATCCAACTTCACAATTTGTAATGTTGCTGTATGTATTTAAATAATGATGGTTGGTTCCTTTACTTGAAAGCTCAGATTTGATTAGCATAATTTGTGTTGTTGAAAGAGTTTGAGAATTACTGTATCAATTTTATTCACACCTTAAAGTTTGCTTTGATTGTTTAGTATTTACACTTTACCATTAAACACACTTTGTAAAATTTTATTTATTAAGTTTAAGAGTCTCTTTAACACTTATTTATTTTATTATGAAGAAATTATATTTTTGGTTTTGACTATTAAAACTATTTGCCTTAGTAAAAAAAGTGGTAAAATAAAAAACTCCTAATATTCCTAAATGTATTGTTAAAAAATATTCAGTAATTATCTATATCGAATGATATAAAACATGATATCATGATACATTTTTTGCCAATATTGTCCAGCCCTATCTTACAAGATACAACATAACTATAACAATATTTTGTACAAAATAAATAAGTTATTAGAAATGGGTTTTTTCTCCAATTGGGTCTTTTCTCCATTAAACACCACAAGGAATTTTTTTAAAATAATACACATTTCACAGAAGAGCTAATAATTTTGACTGTATACTGATCTACAAAAACTAAATTTAAAAAAATTAATAAACATCAATATTAAGTGCATCCCTAAATCTATACACAGCTTAACAGCACTGCACTCTTTACTGTACTGTCAGCTATTGATTTATCTATTTTTAGGAGAAACCTCCAATACAGAAAACCAAATGAAACCCCCTGAGCCTCAAACAATCACCCTTTGAGCACTAAAATCTCTCTCTTCACTCAGTCGATTCTATAGAGTAATTGAACTCATTATCTCTCCGGTAACAAAATATAATTAGATCTGAGCATTTAGACCTCCTGCCCCCCTCGGACACACACACACACATGCTCACCAATCAGTCCTCACACATGCACTGCTTTTAGAAGAATCCAGACTTGTGAAGCACCTGTTACCTCAGGGGTGCCTGCTGTTGTTGTGAAAGGACTTCCGAGGGGCTTAGCAGGGGCACACAAACCCAAATAAAGCTGTCAGCGAGTGCCTGCCGCCCGGATGCGAGCGTTACAGCCTCAAACTCCATCAAAGCAAAGCACCACGCTTTACGCCACACATGCTCAGCAGATAGTAAAGTCAAAAACAGGTCATCAATTATCAGACTGGTACAGCACTTCCTGCGCACCCATGTGCATTCATAACAAAACCTACAAAACGCTCGCAGACACAGACGCAGCATCCCTAACACACATAAAACAACATCCTCCAGACAGCGCACACCAGCTTCGTCCCACTTGCACTCTATTTTCTTCACTTTTGGCTACCAAATGCTCTGGGAATGGCCAAGAAAAACACAGCGGCGGAGCGCAAGATAGCGCACGGGTCGAAGGTCTTGAGGCTCCAGCTGGGATGTAGAGAGTCGGGCCGAGAGTTTGTATGTGTGTTCGGGTGCAGGGAACGTTAAATCAAAAGCTTGTCTTCACGGGATCATTCAACCTTAAAGCGAACTGATCCAACTGGTGGGTTAGGAGTATTTAACGCAAAGTAAATTGTGTGTATACACAAAAAAATAAAGGTTTTTGCTGCTTGTTCAAACTACTTCTTTAAAATTAGTTAAATAACACAATGCTCATGTTTTTTGGGGAAAAAAAACCTAACTGTTTTATGTTCAGTCCACTTTTGGCCAGTTTCCACTGAGTGGTACGGTACGGTACGCTTTTATGGCCGTTTTTAAGACCTTTTTGGGTACCCTTTGCAAAGCATGAGCTGTTTCGCTTTCTCGAGAGAGAGAGCCTGTGTGTGCATCTATATTTGAAATAACAAACTTTTTTAACTTATGATAATAATGTTCATGTGATTATTGAAGTGCTTCTGGCATCAGATCCTTTCAGAAACAGACAGCTGCAAGAGTGACACGCGAAAAAAAAAAGGAGAAGCCAGAAAAAACAAATGAGCAAATGATTCTTTCAGTAACCTAAACCATGAACAAACTGCCATGTTTAACTATTATCATCAAGTTTTGGACTATTATAAACTCAGAATGACGGAAATACTTTCTAACATGTGCTGGTTAGGAGTAAAGATACAGATGAGAGGTTTGTACTGACTGGGCTAAATGTCGCGTGTTGTTTTTGTACCCGAATAAGGACTAAATGTATCCTGTGTGTAGTTTTTCTGTAATTGATAACATATCGGAGACTGTAAGGGTTTGTATGTGTTCATATATATTCCATTTATTTATTTATTTTATATAATCGCAGACGTTACAGTGGGCTATTTCACACTGTAATTAATCTGCAGTTATAATCAATGTTCATAGAAAGGTTAGTAATGAACATTTGTACACAATTATTTGTGTGTATAAAGCATCTGTTTTGTGGGAAGTGCTTCTCATATGATATGTGAAAGACCTGTACAGCTTTACTTTGAGCGAGATTTCCTCGAGCAAGAATGACGTCGACCGAAACTTTCTACCATACTGTACCAATCAGTGGAAACGGGCCATTGTAATAATTTGTAAAACGATTAAATTAACTTAATCGGTCTGTGTTGGGACAACATAAAGTAATTGTGTTGAATCCAGCATGTTTTACAGTAAGCTCTGGTTTGGCTTTCTATGTAAATGGGGATTAGAAATCAGGACTTGAGAGTTTGCTTTTATCTGGCCAGTGTTTGACAGCAGTCTAATTGAAAGTGTTCCCGAAGGACAAAACCACAAAACACCACCTCAACTGACTCCTATTACCAAACATAAGGGTTTACAGACAATGCTAAGACAACCATAAAGAGATCAATGCGTTTCTGTACATTTTAATCATTATGGTTAATATACACTACCGGTCAAAAGTTTGGGGTCAGTTTTTTTTAAATTAATAATTTTATTTTAAAATTTGAATAAAATTATTCTGTTCATTAATGCGGCATTTATTAAATGTAAAAAAAAAGTTAAATTATTAAATACTTATTTATTAAATATGTATTAAATAATAACAATAATGATTAATATTAGAGTGATTTCTGAAGGATCATGTGACTAAAGACTGGAGTAATGAAGCTGAAAAATCTTCTTTAAAACCACTGAAATAAATTATTAAATTAAATTATAAACTACTTTTGAACAGTTGTATTATAGTACAATAACATTTCCCAATTTTACTCTATTTTTGATTAAATAAATGCAGCTTTGGTGAGCAGAATAAGCTTATTTTAAAACATTTGAAAACCCTACTGACCCCAAGCTTTTGACCGGTAGTGAAGATATTTTTCCACTTACACTGTAAAAAATATCTACAAGTTAGCAGCTTTCAGTATATTGTGATTAATGTTTTTTATTTATTAATGCCTTTGAATTGCATTATGAGACCTTGATCTTTCCTCAACAACTTTTGATGTTGAAAATTTAGAAAAATGTACATTTATGCATATTTGTAATAATTGGAAATATGTATATTATTGTTTGAAGTGTGTATATTATACTATATACTGTACATTATTGTCTGGCTTGTTGTTGTAAATTACAGTACAAAAACCAAAACATGTCAAATTTACTGTTATTTTACAGTTATTTCAACTATTTTACTATACTTTGGCCATTTTACTTCCTATATAATAGGCCTAAATTGTTTCAAACTACTAAAATGTCAATAAAAGTTACATTGTTAAACTGCAGAGTTGAATTTTTAACATTAAAAGTTGAAAGAGCAGAGATAAAGGTCCCATAATGCATTTATGCATAACCAAAATAAATAGAAAACTCAACAAGTAACTCAAACTTTTTAATAACAGATACATTTTTTAAAGTGATTAACGTGTGATTGACTGTGCTACAGTAATATCAATTTGTTTTTATAGAAATTTCATTTTGATGAATAAATTAGCTCTTAATAAAGGTTTGTTTGTTTTACAGTTTACTATACATAATGATAATAGTTATTGTCTCTCAAAATTCTTTAAAGTTTTTATCTGATTTACCAAAGAAGGAAAATGGAGGTTACACGGGAGAAAAGAGAAGAGCTCTTAAATCCTCCAACTCTACAGCGTACAAAGTAAGCGTCTCATAAAAGAGATGAGGAGCATGACATCATCATGACCTCAATTACAGCAGATGTCTTTGAGGCTCTCACACTGTCTGTTTTCTTATATTTATAATGAACTCAAAAGATATCCTCTCAGTACATCACACCCACAATCCCCAACTATTAAATCCCTCATAGACTTTAAATTCCCTCTTGCCATTTAACTGCCATATTTGTGGTATGACAGGCATGAATAACTGGCCCTAGAAGTTCAATTGTTTCAGTTCTGAAGTATGTGTAGCTGTCTATGCATCTCTGCTCTCGTCAGGGTTAAGGCCTTGAAATATACTTCAAGCAAAATCCAAGAACAAACTGGTTTGACCCTGTGATGTAATTTTGACTGAAATCAGACCAAAATGAAGCTCATCTGGAGTTAACTTCTGGTGTTTAACAAAGCTTGCCAAAGTTAACTTTATGTAAAAGCTCTCTTCAGTTAAACTAGTTTTAATTGGCAACACCAATGGCTTAAGGGCTCCACCTTCTTTGACATGGTCATCTTCTCTGGTTCATTTTTTCTGTTCAGTCTGTCAAGGTCTGTCAATTTGTTTTTTTGGGAAATGAGTGGAAATCAAGTTCAAATGCTACCCTTAGCAACATGGCTGGTGTCAGAATGTTGAATTAATGCCTCGTTTCCACCAAGGATATTTTAGTAAATGAAAACTAAGACTTTATTGGTCAAATAAATTATTGGTCAAAAAACGGTAACTGAAATAAAATAAAAAAATTCACAGATTCAAAACTAAAACTAACAACATTTACTGAAAAACTAATTCAAATAAAATAATAATTAGCAAAAACAAAAAATCATACAGTACATAAGCACTCATTCTGTGGTGTAAAATCTGACCTGCAGCTGTTTACAAAAATAACAGTAGATGGCGCTTTACAGACAAACACTAACAAAACCATTAAAGAAAACAAACTAAAATTAAACAGAAATGTACAGCAATATTAAAAATATTATTTAAAAAAATAACTACTTTAAAAATACTCTTTAATAATTGTAATATTTATTTTGGATTCCACTGAGCAGTTCAGTACAGTTACTGTTCAGTAGAGGTCACCTTCATCAGGCATGCATTTCCACTGCCAATAGTACCCTTAGGGCCCCATCACACCGAACACACTTTTACGTTCAAAAAACATGAGGCGCACCTCACTGCCTTTTGTGACAAGTGCGGTGTGCTTTTTACGTCACTAGGCAACGACTGAATCAGCTGTGTAATGTGCGAGACTGTTGCTGTTGTTATAATTGTAATATTTAATATTATTGTGATATTCAAGATTTGTAAAGTCCTACAGCTCTGGATAACTTGAAACAGCGACCACTTGTCTGTCCTCTATCTTCAAATGTCTCTGTAGTCGTCTTGACAACACAAAAACCGCTGTCGCCTCAACAGAAACCCCTCTGCTTTAATTTGATTGGAGTATGAAAAAGACGCGACTGACGTAACATGCTTTTTCCACTCAGAGTTGACTCAAAAACGTCCACATGTTTTGCACACTCAAGTTCATTATTTCAATTGTAGACATGTGGCCAGCATACAAAAAAATAGAGAGAGGATGCACTCACTCTTTCCACACATTCAGACACAACATGTGAACGACCTCGTAAAAAATATATATAGGATAAAAAGCAGATCCTGTTCTTGCTTCATGGATTGTGGTTGTTTGTCACAAGATGATGACAAGCAATGTTTGAGCTTTTCAAGCATTGCTGTATGCTGTCATTCCCACATAGCAAAACTTCTCTGGCCCAGCTCTGGCCCACACAATCAGGTTTTGCTTGGCTCACATGCTGCAGCGAATTACGGTACATGACTGAACCAAGTCTGGTTCCAGACAAAGGCCAAACATGGACCATATCTGGGTCAAGTCACAGCCAAGTTAATAACTCATAACTGGGCCAGATAGATTGGTGTGTCATAATAGCAATGAAATTGATAAACCCATAAATCATTGTGCTTTAGGCACACTTTGGGTGTGCTTTTTCTCGAAGCGTCTTGATTAGTAGAATTTTTTCCTTTACTCAAAAATTACTTTACTGTATTTTAAATGTGGGTCAAGACAGGCCAAATTTACATGGCCCACATATCAATTTGTAACATCTGGGCCAAATACAACATTTTACATCTGGCCCAAATCTTGTCTTTGAATTGCATTATGAGACCTTGATCTTTCCTCAACAACTTTTGATGTTGAACATTTTGAAAAATGTACATTTATGTATATTTGTAATAATTGGAAATATGTATATTATATTTTCAAATATGTATATTATATTATATACTGTATATTATTGTCTGGCTTGGTGTAACATCTGGGCCAAATACTACATTTTACATCTGGCCCAAATCTTGTGTGCTGCCATAAAGACGGTGCCACCTCTGGCAAACCCAGGCCATGATTGGCCCACATGCTGTATGCCAGTGCCGGATGAATGCCTGCACGCCAGCTTTATGCCAAATCTGGGCCAGAATACTTTGCTACCTGGGTTGTATTATTACAGCGTAATGTTTATGGCTATGAATTAAAAATGGCACTTCATGTGTTGATGTTGACATATTTTGATACTTTTGGCAGTGGAAATGGAAATAAATACATATCTAACTGTACTGTATTGTACTAACCAACCAAAGTTGACCATGAGAATACACTGCTACAAACATATTTCAAACTTGGAAATCACATATCAGTTTCCCCTCACTAGAGATCCCTTTCCATTGTAGATTTCCCCTTATGGAAATTGCATTTGGGGGGGGGGGGGTGGGGGGGGTTTCAGGAAAAAAAAAAAAGTTTCATCAAATTCTGATTTCCCCATGGCAGAAATCACATTCTGGTGATGTGGGTAAAGGAGCTTTTGCGGGGACCACCTTGTACACTACACCACTGCTGTTTAGAAAAAATAAAAAGGACCCTCAACTATTTCTGTCCTTTCCTCAAGAAATTAAAACCTCGTCACGCTAAAGTCTGTCATCACATGCTTTTGTCCAAAATATCTGCATCTCAGAATTAATCCTTTCCCAAAACTTTTGCTTTATGAGTCCCATTACAACAAAACACATCTGTTACAACACTGCAAACAGAGCCAGCCATCACATTGAACCCTGTAGACAAAACACGGACCCCCCTCCACAGACACATCCTGGGACGGTGCTCACACTGGGTGGATGTTGGTTTCTCACACCTGCTGCGTTCCCCACAGCCGGTTTAACAGAACTCGATACTATAGATCCATCACTGACATACACAGAGGAGATGATGTGAGGCAGGAGATACGCACGGATTGACTCTCTCTCGCACACATTCCCATACAAAGATTATGTTAGAAAAAATGTTTTAGAAAAATTAGAGAGACTTTTGTGTGCCAATATAAACGGAGGAGGATTGGATTATTTTTGAATTGCAGTGTCTCTGAACTGCCAACAAAACAAAAGACTTCTAGTCAGGGTGCAAAGCTCTCATCATCACATGATACGTGCGGCTGAACATGACGAGAATGAAGGTGATTAGCTGATCAAAGCCCCCCTAAAGTGGATTTGGATATCATGGTGGGCTCTGCACAGATCAGATGTATCTTTAAATATCATGCTTCAGTTTTGAAAGGGCGGTCTGGACAGGAATAGAAATCCCATATTTTATTATTTTTGTATCAACATCAATTTGCTAGACTTTTTTAAAAATCACTCTGCTGTACATATTATCGCAGTGATTCATTTATTTATTACCGATTGCTCATATCCAGTGACATACATATTGCATTTGTTTAATTTCTTTTAATCTATCTGCACAACAAAATAAACTGTTGGCATTATTTGTCTCTAAGCCCAGCAGCATCTGCACTCACAGGCTAAACACTCCGAAGCACAAAAATAACAGAGTGATAAGAAATGGCTCTGCTGGTATTGTTCAAAAACCGCTTGTTATGACTCTTTCCGTCTGTGAAAACAAAGCTACTGTGAATGGGAACAGCTCTGAATCTCCTTAATATTTTGCCTAAAAGCGACAAGGTTCAAATAGACGCTTCCTTCCAAGAGTCTCTGCTCCATAATTTCTGTGAACCTCTCTTCCTGCCGCAGGAAAACTCCCGGAATTCAGTGTTCCGTCTGACCCTTTGTCAACTCCCGAGTTGCACGTATTTCCAGCATAGGATGACCCTGTGGGAGGGTCTGTGTGTGTTGGTCAGTGTGCCTAGATATTTACCTCACGGCCATGAATTCCACTTGGATGATTTCATTCATAATCTCATTTATGCCAACCCAGGCTAATTCTGATTATGTACCCCTATACATATTTCTGGAGAGAGCAAAATACGTCCCAGGTGATACTTTTTTTTTTGCAGTTTTTGTTTTCGCAAATCCACCAGAGGCCACTGTGTACGCTTTTTCAGATTTAAAATTTCTCTCGTGATTGCCATTTGCGCCTGCTGTTCTCACGTAAATCCACCAGAGGTCGATGTCGACTGACTGACTGACTGACCAACCGAACGATAACCCTCCCCTATCCTAAACCCAACCAAGTGTTTTAAAAAGCACCGATTGACCCGCCCACGCCCTTTTCTAAAACCAACCAGTTTTTTCAAAAGCAATCAAGAAAAAGAAAAGCCCTTACGGCAGCCTGATTTTTACCACGTTTTCAGATTTTACCACATTCTCACACTGTTTTTTACTTGTTTATTAAATTTTTTGGCTTTTGTATTTGTTTTACCTGCTTTCTGGAACCGTTCTTCACCGGACTCAACTCCCCTCTGCGTCTCAAGTCCACCAACGCATGTGTCGAGCTACTGGACAAACTGGTAACAGCGGAAAGCCGTCCATAAGGATGTAAACGGTCAGCTGGTAAGCGCGAAAAGGAATGGTGTCATACCGCACCGTATCGTTTGTTTTAAAGATGAAATGCAGCTATACTTAGCTCTGGCTACATAATTCGCGATCTCCAGAAACGTAGGCTATATTTTCAGAATGAGCCTTTGTTGGCTTACTCACAAGCCCTAATCTGAAAACGTTGGGGACATTTGTAATGTAATGTAATCAAGAATCTGTTATTATTTTGTTAATACTCTTGAATTATTTAACACTAGAAAAACACAGGCAATAATTTTGACATTTTTTAATTTTGTAATTGAATAAATTTGTGAAAATAAAACCCAAACAACAATGTAAATAATGTTGGATTCCACACAGTTCCTTATGTTGTCCTAACACAAATCAATTAAGTTAATTTAATCACTTTTTAAATTAAATAAAAAAAAATTATTAAAATAATTAAGTTAATTTAATAATTGAGTAGATCTAGCTTTGTTTTTTAAATAAATATTTTGAACAACCAGCAAAACTATTTTTTTTGAGTGAAATTTAGACTTTTCCTAAATGTGTGTATATTTAATTTTGAATTTTTAAAAATTAATTTATTAAAATTACAAAACACAAAACAGTTCTGAGTGTTTCTACCTTCAATTGCCATTATGGTAAAATTTACCACACTTTTTCCTGCACTTTTTAATATGCATGTCTCTGTTCTAGCAGTGTTCAATGACAAAATTATATATTTTTATGTTGTTATCCCGGAAGAGCCCCCAATTTCATATTACGCACCGTCTAGGAATGGGGCACAACTACCTATCACAAATACTGAGGTCAAACAGGTTTTGTAAATAAAATGGTGTCAATGGTGATTCTGTTAGAATTATAATATTATATGTCATATGTTAAAATTAAATATTTATATTTACAGAACACAATTTATTCGGTCAGTAAAAAAACACTGCAAATCTTTTATATGTACTTTTTTCAATAAAATACTGTAAATGTCAAAGAAAATGAACAAATCATATATTCCCAACTTTTCATAAATGGGGTTTTATATGACAACAAGGTCTTTCTCTTCTGATTCAGGATGAAACCCTGAAGTGCTGTAATGTAGAATCCAGTCTCTCCAAACTTTACTGACCCTTACAAGGACGTTCCTGCAACTCACTTTTTTATGTTCTCTCTCTGCCTCTTGCCATCTCTCTTTTTGCTACAGAGTCTCCAGATAAGAGACAGGGATCCTATAATCAAGCTTAGCAGGCAGTCCATTGTGGGGTCATGTTCAGCTCAGCTCAGCACTGCTGTGAGATAAAAGCTGGAGGAAAAGTGTGTGAGCGAGAGAACTCGTGACGAGACGCGCTGATGTTCTCGCTTGAGCTGTTTGAGAGAATACTCTGTAGTCTCTATGGTCTGTTGGTAATGGTAAAAACAGGTGGATGCCACTGAAATGTATTATCATGGGAATGTTTGAATTAATTATTTGGCAAGACTATTTTATTGATCGACTTGCAAACAATTAGCAGTGGAATTAATACATTATGACTCCTGTAACTTATTGATTACTAAATCAGGCAGCACGGTGGTGCAGTGGGTAGCGCTGTCACCTCACAGCAAGAAGGTCGCTGGTTCGAACCCCGGCTGGGTCAGTTGGCATTGTGAAGTTTGCATGTTCTCTGCGTGTTTGCGTGGGTTTCCTCCGGGTGCTCTGGTTTTCCCCACAGTTCAAAACATGTGGTATAGGTGAATTAGGTAAGCCAAATTGTCAGTAGCGTATGTGTGTAAATTAGAGTGTATGGAGGTTTCCCAGTGATGGGTCGCAGCTGGAAGGGCATCCGCTGCGTAAAACATATGCTGGATAAGTTGGCGGTTCATTCCGCTGTGGCGACTCCTGATTAAAAAAGGGACTAAGCTGAAGGAAAATGAATGAATGAATGAATGAATGAATGAACATTATTAAATGGTTTAGTTCATCATGAGATATGCATTCATGACTATCTGTGCATTAGGTCGCATTACTTAATACATATTAGTTAGAAGTAGGGGAAAGCATAATGATATTTTCCATGATGATAAAATCACAAATTTTTTATTATATTATTTGGTTGAATATTAAAATTAATTTCTTTACAGTCCACTATAGCAGAAGGAATGTTTTGCCTTCTTGTGAACAGGATCAGAATGCAGTGAGTTATTAAAATAAAGACGGTGGCACCATTTTTAGACAGGCTTTCATTACCAGGTGTTGGTCAGTTTGTCTGCTTATCAATCTCATTTATTAGCATTTACTTAGTTCAAACAGAAAAAAGATAGTTTAACTGGCTCATATGTTTTAGAGCTGCCCAAAATTATCATCTAACTGGGAAAATATTTTTCTAACATTTTCAAAAATAGGTCAAAAGCCAATAGATCCAGATCCCCGTATCGCAGTTCTGGGCATTACTGATTTTGAGATAACTAAAAACAGTACAGAACAAAATATAGTTCCATTTGTCTGTCTACTAGCAAGAAGGTAATATTACTAAACGGGAAACAGAAAGCTGCTCCTGCATAAATACATCTAACGAGGGATGTAATGAAACATTTAGAACTGGAGAAAATCAGATTCAAATATTCAGAAGACAAATATTATGAAATCTGGCAACCTTTCATGGATTATTTTAAAAACAAATTCTGCAAGAAATAGTTAAATTGAAGAGGATTAGACTAATTTAGATTAAACTAGAAGGTCAGTGTTTTGTTTTTTTATGTTTATTTTTTTATTATTATTTATTTTTTATTTTAATCTTATTTGCTTCCTTTTTGTATTTTTTATTATTTATTTATTTAAAAAATGTTATTACTGTATTAATCTATTATCAGGGCGTCACAGTGGCGCAGTGGATCGCATGATCGCCTCACAGCAAGAAGGTTGCTAGTTCGAGCCTTGGCTGGGTCAGTTGGCATTTCTGTGTGGAGTTTGCATGTCCTCCCCATGTTTGCGTGGGTTTTCTTCCAGGTGCTCCGGTTTCCCCGAAGTCCAAATTTCTGTCTGGAGTTTGCATGTCCTCCCCATTTCAATTGTTGTGTGAATGCTGGTTGGACCAAATTTGTAAGTCGTTGTGTTTGAATGTATAAAAAACTAAGTAAGTTTAAAAAGATAAGAAAAAAGAAAGAAAAAAAAATTCCCACCCCTGATATTAATGCACCCATATTGCAAAGTGTTACTGACGTTTCTTTCTTTTTAGTTTTCTATGACTAAAACTGGTGAACTGGTGTAGCTGTATTCAATCTGACTGCCAGTTATATAAATAGTAATGTAGACAACATCCCATCTAACTTATATGATATAAGACAACAAATTTGAGCACATTCCACTAGTCAAGTCGCTGAATTCAGTATCAAACGCCCAAAATGATCTATCTCGACAATATTATACCTCTGAATGACACCTTCTGCCGGATCTCCCATCACTGCACTCAAATAAAACAATGTTGAGGAAATAGCTGCCAACGTCTGTGAACTTCACAACTTTTACATTCACCGCAGTGGATGTGAGATTGAAGAGACTGACGTTTATGGAGACTGAATGGTGTGGATTCAACATCTCCCTCCTGAGAGACGGACTAACGCGGGATGAAGAAACAACACCGCCTTGTAAATTTCTGCCTTAAACACTCAGTTCCCCGCAGGCCTATTCTAAACCGGGCCGTCAGATTGGGTTAGCCACCAAATCCAGAGCGCACAATGGCCTCTGTGTGCATGAGGTTAGCTAATACCTCAGCCATCGTTCCTAGCTAAACGTATGCACGAAGACACACATGTTAGCGCAAGCTTTTCCTCACATATTGAAACAAACAGTATCTGTGATCTGAAACAGTAAAACTATCAAACAATTCAGGATATTTTATGATTTAGATCGGCAAGTAACAGCATTAAAGTGGCTAAGTAAATATCATGTAAATATCATGTTGGAATGTCAAATGGATTTTAAAATACAATGTTATGACAATTTACACAGAACAGTGACTGTGAACAAACTTTGCGTAGAAACTATTTTCACTAAGAAATCACTAGAAATGTATCTGCAAAAAGTAATGAAACATTTTTATGTCCATTATTGGCTATTAACTACTTTGTGTTTTGCTAGCTGTGTTGCTAAAGCTAACTAGTAGTACAATTGTATACAAAAGTACACTCACTTTTAAACTTCAAGTGATTAAAAATGTACTGACTAAGTCTTTAAACTATGCTGTAGTTCATACAACTCATTTGCATTTTTGCATATTCAAATGAATTTAATAAGCACTTATAAAAAAAAAACATTGTTTACTATTGAATTCCAAAAAGAAATATTTACAGCATTCATTTTTTTAAGTCTTCTATAAATAACATGAAAACGATAACACTTTATAATAACAGTACATAAACAATGATGTATTAATATGTAAACTAAACATTACTTTTATTATGAACTAATGAGTTAATGCGTGCACCAATCATGAACTAAATATTATCTACAACATGAGTCACAAGAGTTCACACTTAGCTGATGATCAATAAAGCGTATTTGGCATGCTGTTACGGGAGAGAGCCCTGAGCTCAGAATTTCCTCGAGCCCGGGGCTCCCTCCCGTTAGAAGGGTGAGAGGGGAGTTTGAGCTCCCCTGCTTGTCAGCGTGCGAGAAATGTATGGCTAAGATTTGTTTTAAGATGCTGATTTGGACTAGCCGATTGGCTTATGGTGTATGTCTTTGAGTGGTGGGTGGAAACCGGGGAACCCAGGGGAAACCCACGCGAACACGGGAAGAACTTGCAAAGTCTGCATAGAAAAGCAGATCAGCCCTGTGAGAGGCCGAACCTGCGGCGTTCTTGCTGTGAGGCAATAGTGCTAACCACTGGGCCGCGGTGCCGCCCTATCAGAAAGGGGGAGGAGTAGGGGTGAAAGGGGGGATTCTTCAAGACAAGATGACTGGAGTGGAACGCTCTGGTTATTTGTAGTGCGTCAGTATTCATCTGATTGGGGAAGATGCGAAGCCAGCCATTTTTGATCAATCACGTGATCCTCTCAAAATTAGATTATAAATAAACCGCACTTCATGTGCGAATAAAGTCTCACTTAATTACTTGTTAGTACATGATTGTTTGTTAATGTATTAATTATCACATTAGTTTATGCTTAATTTAACCATCATGAACTCATGATGTTAATGTACTGTATAATTATATCATGACTTTACTTGGAGGGGCACATCATCATTAATCCATTCTTAACTACTCATGAACTCCTTTTGCACGTCCGTCTAGTGCGTTTACACTGAATAGCAATAGAAGAGTGTTCTGTCAACATCAACATGAACAGTTTAAACAGCAGTTCATGAGTAGTTAAGGATGAGTTAATGATAATGTACCCCTCCAAGTAAAGTCATGACATAATTATACATTAACAGCTCATGAGTTTATGTTGTTTACATTTAGCTTAAACTTAAATGTTTATTAATACATTAATTAACATGTACTAACAAGGTAGCTGTTATTCACACATGAACTCTTGTGACTCATGTTGTAGTTAAGGTTAGTTCATGATTAGTGCATGCATTAGGTTATCATTAATTCATAATAAAGTAATATTTATTTTACATACATCATTATTCATGTACTGTTATTGTAAAGTGTTACCATGAAAACTGGTTAGATGTGACTTAATACATCAATATATGCATATTAAAACACAGCAACATTTTCATTAAGTAATGACTTTTATTCCCAGAATTATGGTAATTTTTGGTGTTCGGCTAAACAGTTTTCCACAGAGCATTCTAGGACTAATTCTTTCATAATGAAGCGCAATATTCTTGCCAGGTCCAGTTTGTCATCAACACTGTGACCTTTGTGTTGTAGACGAACAGTCAAGGTATAAACAAATCAACACCGCGAGTTTGTATAAGCTCAAGTAAAGCCTTGGCCAAGCAAACTCTCCGACCTCTCCTTATCGAGACAGAAATCACAGACTTCAGTTATTCATCATTCTCTCATGGAACAATAAACAAATCCATCGTCCAAGTTTTGCAAAAGACCAAAAAATCCTACCCTGCAAACGTCACTCCAACAACTCCGACTCTAATAACCTTGCGGCTTGTCATAGCTAATTACGTTTCTAATATTTATCAGATATCATTACCCAAATAAAAGGGCACTGGGTTCATTTGGTGGCAACACGTGACATTCATCAAGCTCACTTTTACGAGGTCTTTCCCATCCATTATCGAAGACAGAGAATACAGGTTATAAATGCTATAAAAACAAACAAATGTAAATTTGCTCTAGAAATCTGAATAGCCCTCTACACAATGAATTATCTATTCATTTATTACCACTTTACTAATTACTAAAATTACTAAATAACGTGCATGTTTCACATCAAAATACTTGAAAACAGTTTTTCATATACAAAAATCATGCTTAATTGAATGCATTATTTAATGATTCTTTGTAATTAGCATTTTATAAATCATAAATTAAAGTATGTTTGACACATTTTCAAAGTTTTTGAATCTATATTATACCATTATCATCTCCATGCAAACCAAAACGATGTGATTTTGTGACAACGTTGATGTCATGTGTGCTAGTCTATTATGTGTTCATCGCAATACATCATACATCATTATGTGCACATATCTTATAATTTCTGAGTAATTTCATTTTTTGGTTCATTTTAAGTTATAGGGAATGAGTTTGACACTACTTTTAACCAACTACAGAATAGTTAAGCGATTGGCATAAGTGATCATTTTGAGGGCAGCAAATTCTGTCAAGTAGATCAGTGCCAGTTTGTCCACCCAGTTGCTGATTGCGAGTCATTAATCATGTGTGTCTGAGTTTCACTTATCACTCTCTCGTGTTTTACCAGGACCAGAGGAGTGTGATTGTGAGAGTCCAGGAGGAATCCTCGACGGCCAGACTGCAGTCTCCAGTTTCCGTCTCAGAGAAGTATATCTACCTCTTCTACCACCTCTCTCTTCCTGTCTCACCGACAAAATGAATAAACACACACATGCCTCCTTCCAGGTCAACATAAGAAGAATCAGACATTACCCTGAAAGCAGTCAGAGATGTTTGCTCATTCTGATGACTTTTCAGGCCGTATTAATATTAACTGACCTTGTTTATCCATATAATAAGAAGGTTATGACTCAATAATCCAGAATACCACATACGATGATGAAAGAATTTAAATGTTAAACTTACATGTTGAAACATACTGTAATATTTAACTTAAGATCTTTAATGCTGAAAATGTTGAAACTGCTTGCATCTTGTGACTGCATATTTCTACGTTTATAACATTATTTAGTTATGAAAATGTAAAAAAAAATAAATAAATAAATAAAAATCCTGTCAAACCATAATTAACATCAATAGTGCTACTGCTAACCAAATTAAACATATACATTATTCTTCTTTACATTAACACATACTGTGCGGTAATTCACCCAAACCTGTGGTGCTTCATTTTTTCCTTTCTTCAATAGTTGAAGACTGCTACCTTGGAGGAAATTCTATAATAAACCAGGAAAAGGCATCTATTGTTGGTGGAGAGAGAACGGAAGCTTTGCTAATGCGATACTGGCTTCATTTGCAGTACTGTTTTCTTTTCTTTAAGTTTCTTCTGAGCTCTACCCATCCTGGGAAGACATTAACTTTGCTTTTATATCTTCTCCAAAATCTATTTTTAATTACCGCTAGGTTACACCGTATCTTGTAGTGCAACTGGCTTCCCTATTTTTGTTTCACATTTTCCTCTGGCAGTGAAGAACAGCTGCTGTTCTGTGAGAGCAAACAGCGCAGATGGCAAAATCATTGTTGTAATACTGTATCTAATATAGCTGACATTACGTTTGGCTACCGACAAATATCCATTTAACAATGCGGAAACACTGAGCTCATGTGTTGCAAACACAAACTTCTGAAGCAAAAACACGTTACCTGATTGGAAAACTGTCAACGTTTGTTGCTATACAAAAAAAATGTGTCATAAAACAGAAGAAACAATGTGTCCAGACGTCAGTTTCCCTCATAACTCGGTATTACAAGAGTATAAGCATTTCATAGTTTGGTGCAATAAAACTAATCACATGCCATAGCTAAATATGTTTGAGATTATTGGGTTGAAGCTTTCTTTGGCTGAAAACAGATGCTAACTAAGGCTAAATGTTTTCCTATATTGAAGATTTAAGTAAATGTTAGCATACATGCTAACAACCAATGTATGGCTTTTCCATGCTCACAAAGTAATGCACCTTTTAAAACTATATTAAACATTACCTGAGTGCCCTGCAATGTTTTTTGCCACACTAAAAAAATGCAATAGAAAAGACATGCATCCAGACATGTTTCCTCACAACTTGTATACTCATAACAAAAATAATAAATATAGTAATAAATGTATGTTTTATATTAAAATGTCAGCTTTATTTGCCAAAAACAGATGCTAACAGAGGGTTTTAATTGTTGTTTTCTGACTGAAGATTTGTTTGAGTAACTGTTAGCGTACATGCTAACAATAGCCCTTCTATACTCAGCACAAACAGTAAAAGAACAGATAAGGCAGATAATTCATCTTTTAAAACTATATTAAACTCATCGTTACGCTTTTTACATCTAATTTCACACAAATAGATTCACAGAGCAAACATAATCGTCATTAAAACAATTATTTCACGCAATTATCTGCTGCTTCAGACTATAGCATAAAAGCAACATGTAATCTGTGTAACTGCAGTGTTTTGAGTGGGTGAAGGGGCGTTTTATACGCCACGGCTATTCTCCTCTGGGTTTGGCATATTATGGTTTCTTCCATGAGCGCCTGCCAAGTACTCTTACTACTATGAATGGGCGTCTCTTTGATGGGATAAACTACTAGGACAGACATGAATGAGTTAGAGATGATTACTAAACACCAGAAAATCAAAAAACAATAAGTGCTATCTAATGAGGATTTAAAAACCTGTGTTATTTTGATTTCTTGATAGGGTGTGAATATGATTTTGAGGACATGCTTATGTGTCAGTGTTGGCTATGATCGACAGTAATGATTTCAGTAACTTGCTTTGACTACATCCATGTGAGGAGGCTGGCAATAAAACCGCATCGCTTTGAATGACAGGAACTGTCTCTGAACATCAAACAACAGACACGGGACCACAAATAAACAATGTATGCTGCCGGTTTCCTTTGTCTGCACGTTTGAAGTGCAACAGAAAAAGTTATAATTACTACCTAAAAATGAAATCCGAATCTATCAAAACTATTTTCCTCAGTATTTCTCAATGTATTGTGGATTAACATCCTGCCACGTGTCATGGAATGTTAAATGTGTCTGTAATTAAGGCAACATGTAGCGCTGGCATGTAGCACAAAAATCTGAGCCTCAGACTGTTACTGTATATTATACACTCACCGGCCACTTTTTTAGGTCCTGCTACTCATTAATTTCTAATCAGCCAATCACATAGCAGCGACTCAATGCATTAAGGCATGAAGACATGGTCAAGACGATCTGCTGCAGTTCAAACCTGAGCATCGGAATGGGGAAGAAAGGTGATTTAAGTGACTTTGAACGTGGCATGGTTGTTGGTGCCAGACGAGCTAGTCTATTTTTAGTATTTCAGAAACTGCTGATCTACTGGGATTTTCATGCACAACCATCTCTAGGGTTTACAGAGAATGGTCCGAAATGAGAAAATGTCCAGTGAGTGGCAGTTCTGTGGCCGCAAATGCCTTGTTGATGCCAGAGGTCAGAGGAGAATGGCCAGACTGGTTTGAGCTGATAGAAAGGCAACAGCAACTCAAATAACCACTCGTTACAACTGAGGTATGCAGAAGAGCATCTCTGAATGCACAACACAATGAACCTTGAGGCGGATGGGCTACAGCAGCAGAAGATCACACCGGGTGCCACTCCTATCAGCTAAGAATAGGAAACTGAGGCTACAATTCTCACAGGCTAACCAAAACTGGACAATAGAAGGTTGAAAAAACGTTGCCTGGTCTGATGAGTCTCAATTTCTGCTGCGACATTCGGATGGTAGAGTCAGAATTTGGCATCAACAACATGGAAGCATGGTCCCATCCTGCCTTGTATCAACGGTTCAGGCTGGTGGTGGTGGTGTAATGGTGTGGGGGATATTTTCTTGGTACACTTTGGGACCATTACTACCAATTGAGCATCGTGTCAACACCACAGCCTACCTGAGTATTGTTGCTGACCATGTTTATCCCTTTATGACCACAGTGAACCCATTTTCTGATGGCAACCTCCAGCAGGATAATATGCCATGTCATAAAGCGCGAATCATCTCAGACTGGTTTCTTGAACCTGACAATGAGTTCACTGTACTCAAATGGCCTCCAGTCACCAGATCTCAATCCAGTAGATCACCTTTGGGATGTGGAAAAACGTGAGATTCGCATCATGGATGTGCAGCAACTGCATAATGCTATCACGTCAATATGAATTATACCACGAAAGATTAAGGCAGTTCTAAAGGCAAAAGAGGGTCCAAATCGGTACTAGTAAGGTCTACCTAATAAAGTGGCCAGTGAGTCTATTATATTATATTATATTATATTATATTATATTATATTATATTATATTATATTATATTATATTATATTATATTATATTATATTATGTAAATTTTTTCTAATAATTCATAGGTTCAGTAGCAATCTTTATAATTATCACACTGCTTTTCATTAATAAAGAGTTGTGAAACAGTTTTCGCATCATTACCATCACGTCATTTGAAATCTAAACATGTTTAGTTTTTGACTTTCAAAAACAGGAAAAGCGCCATTGTTTCTTGCTGCCTAATTTCCTTAACCAGCCTCATTGTTTCTTACCAGTCAAGTTTGTGCGCTTGATTCAAATCACTCAGCAGAGATGATCCGAAGGCGATAATTTCAGTGCTGCATCTGTTAGCACTAAATGGCAGACAGGAGACCCCAAAAAAATCCTTTGATACTGAGGTGATTGTAGGTAATGGCTTCCAGAATGAGTGTTTCAGGTCAGAGGAAAGTTACGGCCTGATCTTCCAGTACTAGTACAATTTTCAATGTGACCTTAGGGTTCCCTTTACAGCACCTCAACAACTCATTTCTCTCTTCACGCTGCAGGGGCTGAAATGTGCTGGATCATCAACCGACGTAAGAGCAATGGGGAAAAACAATCCGACACAATTCATCACTGGGGGCCATGCGAAATTGTAGTAAAAGCAAAACTGATATGCATGCAACATTCCTCTACCTGCGGTGTCAGAAAGCCTGCTGATGTTTAAAGGGGACATTTCATGAAAATCTGACTTTTTTTCCATGTTTATCATCGAGCATGTACCGACCCAGAAAATGTGAGAAAGGACAGTTTTGGTAAACCTTTCTCTGAAAGCATGTGGAAAAAAGCACACCACTCAGATTTTCACTCCTCTGGTGATGTAGGAAGTACTTAATCTGCACGTTTCCACCCACAGCACCACTGTTTATGTTTACTCGCTGTAGCAGTTATATATTTATTATGCTTACAGCAGAAAAAACATTATAAATGTACATCACAATCAAACAAAAGGGTCTCCGCAGACATCATAGCATTGAGGACAATGTAGTTGAATTTCATGTTTGAAGAAAACGTGTGAAGGAATGGCGGTAGAGTGCAGAAAATACATTTTACAGTATGCCAGACTGCTTAAACAACACGGGTCAGAGCAATGCTGTTCCTGAAGGATGGGTCAATATAAACACTTCATACTTATAGCCAAAACAAGTATGATACTTAATATTTTGAGAATTTTACATAATAAATGTATTTTCTGAATGTGCCTGTTAACATGCTGTGCGGTTATTAATGTGGCTAAAATAAAGTTACCATTGACTGTATTGTGCTAATACAATATAGAATTGTACTGATAGTGAATTTGCAAAGAGCAGCATATCAGAACAGAGCAGTAACATGCAAGTCAATGAGATGAAAAACAACTACATAAATGTATCCACCAATTAAAACATCCTGGTTTCATGAATCCCGCTTTGAACATGTAAGACTTTAATTCACTTTCTGGTATTTTGACTCCATGAGATTTTCTTGTTTGGATGTTTCTCTCAGAATAGCTTTTAAAGTCTCCACCTTCTTCTGGAAAGCAGTACACTGTTAACAGTTTCCTGTAACATCTACATTAACTTACTGGCAGCAGTTTGCCAGTAACTTACTGTAAATCAACTACAACAAAAATACCGTATTTACATTTATACAACAGTTCTCTCTGGTTCTCCAATCTGATTGGCTGATAGCCGTGCAATATTCTGCAATAGCAGCACTCTTACAGCCTCTTCACTCTTGTGTATTACTCCGCCCACATAGAGTGACAGCAGACCAATAGACTCACTACAGTTTGACAAATATTGCAGCTGTTGGAAAACATAATGTACTTTTGAGGCTTTTTTAGTGGAGAATGTAGTTGTTTAGATTGCAACTATGCAGTTTATTTATGAGGATAGTGCTTATTTTAAATATTTATAATTTCATAGATTGGTGGCCACCAGCCTGTCATACTGAGCAGAGCAAAGACGATTGTGCCACAAGACGGCGACAGAGACGGCATAATAATAATAATAAGTCCTTCGGGGAGAAAAACTCAACGTTTTCTTTTCGCATTTCAAACTACAGCTGATCAAATCATTATAAATCAGGTAAGTGACATTCTAAATCAATCTTTCTTTTTTTGTATTTTGTAGTGCTCTAGTAGTTTTGCAAAGTTTGCTTTGCTTTGGCTTTGTTGGGGTTAATTATTGTGATCTCCTGATTGCAACAGTGAAATACTGGGGAATCTCTGTAGACTGATGGCATGTCATGCCGTTCAGCCTTATAATCTTAAAATGTGAGCTAAAATCACCTGTTTTGTTATCAATTTAGTTATTATGCTAGAGAATCATTCAAATACTAGCTCTAAAGTGATGTTGGTGAATTAGCAACGGTTTCTGCTGTTCTGACTGTCAGCTGCAGATGTGAATGAATGGCGGAAGTAGTATAAACGGATTTTTGAGACTCTCCATGTTTGATTTTCTTTTTTAAATACATGATTATGCTGTCAAACTGTTGTATAAATGCAATATCACACTTGTAGCAGTGCAATATGGCTGTATTTCGTCCCTGGTGGGACACTAAGCCCCCCACCAATGCTGATATACAACCATATTGCACTACTACTCATGTGATATTGCTTATTTACAGCACCATTTATCTTGCTGTATATCCATTTACAGTATTGTATGTATATCTTTCACAATGCATCTTTAAAACACAGTAACATACTGCATAACTGTCCTACAGTAAAATACACTCCATATTACAGTTAAATACTGTGTAATTTACAAAATCGTTAACAATGTAGCTCATTTGCATTTAAAAGGAAACACACAAAAATGCTGTGCTTTTGCTCAGACCCAAATAGGGGTCAATTTGACAAGCTCTAACAAATGATCTCTGTGGTATTTTGAGCTGGAACTTCACAGGCACATTCGGGGAACGTCAGTGATTTATTTGGCATCTTATAAGAAGGGGCAGAATATGTCCCCTTTAAGTGCGTCTCTCAGGGTGAAGGACCGAGCTCCAGAATGCTATTACAAAGGAGGATCGTTTAACAGTGCAATCCATCACATTAGCCGAGGGTCAGCACTATTGGTCTGATCAGAGGTGGACGAGCAGAACGAATGCAGAAGTTCAGCACACTTGACCCCTTCACCCTCGGTCGGAGAGCAAACCCACTCCTAATCAGCGTCACATGAGTTCAGACACCTCCAGAACGCAGGTATGATAGGTTAATGCAGCCGGAGGATGAGGAGTGTACTTGTTTTTTGTATCACAGAAGCATCTAGAAAACGTACTTGTCAACATAATGTTTAACATGATATTTATGATAACTGGGCATATTTATGGGGCAAGTACTTTTAAAAATGTACAATTGAGAAGGCATTCAGCAATTCAACAAGAAGAGGCAATACACACAAGAAGTGCTAATTATACCAAATAACTGTCAGTGCTCAGAGAATTAGATGCCAGAGTAAGGAGAGGGAGTGTTTTTTATAAAAAGAGAGAGAAAAGAGTGTTTCTACAGGTGGTTTGTCAAGCCCACTCACCTGTCTGAAGCACACTTCATAAATGCACATTGTATTTTTTTTTGTAAAAGCGTGTCTGCTAATCATTAGAAACAAATTATGTATGGATTTAATTATGAGTATATTATGATCAGAGTTGGGTGTTACATGTTCCACGGTAATGCATTACTGTACTCTAATTATATGTTTGAGGAACGCAGTAAGGTAACAAATTACATTTGAAATTTGTGTAATTTGATTACAGTTACTAAAGTCAAAATAATCGCGTTACTTGCGTTACAAATATAGTTTTTGAAAGAAAAAAATGCGTCTTTTAAATCACGTTTTCTGGTGCAACGTCAGTTAATAAGCATGCGCTTTTAAATAGCCTGAGAACGAGAGTTGAAATGGTTGCTGTCGAGAGTGGTTGCTTCTTCAAGTGGAAATACAGACATTACTTTGATTTCATTGAGCGTAAATACAAAAATATTGCTGTGAAATGCAGTCTATGTCTTTAAAGAACGTTTGACTGCTTTTAACTTGACCAGCTACTTGTTCAGCACTAGTTTCTGCATTCTATGACAATACTCGTCAGCAGGGAGGTGCCCTAAAACACTGCTAAATTGGATTTTTGTGCAGGATCGGGAGTGAAGGTATCTTCTGAATGTGAAGAGAAGCATAGCTGCTTATGGGGCCGTTCACATATCGCGTCTTTAAATATTGCACGCGCTCACGTTTTCCAGGTGACTCCGGTTGACAAGAACTGACCGATCAGCTTCATACTTTGGAATATACACATTTAAGTAGGCTAACTACCTCAGACAGGTATCCAGTTTTCTTCTACATGTCTTCTTTTGTGTAAAAAAGACAAGCAGGTTTGGAATAAGTGAATGATTAGAGGATTTAACGTTTTGGGCGAGCTTAAGTCTTTTGAATATGTCAAGCTGCTATGATCAACCCATTGTAATGTTTTTCAGTGAATATTAAATTACTGAAAGAGCTGCAGTTTATTTGGTATTTTATTGGTATATTTTATTTGTTTTAAAAGTAACTTCATGTAAAAAGTAATCCGATTACTAATTACTTTGAAGTAATTGGTAATGTAATCAGATTACAATTTTCCAGTAGTAATCAGTAATTTGTAATCTATTACTTTAAAGTAACTTACCCAACACTGATTATGAGTCAATTTAAAGCAAATGAAATTTAATATAATTTGAAAATGCATATATGTAAATGGACATATTTTACATACTGTACACTCTACTGTTTTGTTTTACGATTCAAAGTAAAGTACTATCTGTACTTGTTCATGACTAGTTATGTGAGACTGATCAACACATTGGAGAGAACAGCAGAAATATGGCTATGTTTTGCTTGTTGCTGTCATAACACATGTGTCCTGCCAGTTTCAGAAATTCAACTGACCTGCTTTTACTCCAGTCCAAGTCATGTACCGGAGCCCAATCGCATTACAATAACAAGCTCAGCTCTTCAGAGACAACACAACCCAACCAGACCTGTATTACATCATGAGGATCTTCCAACCGAATCACAAAGCAAAAGCCCATTACAGCAATTTCTTTACACTCTCAAGACACAAAATCTATGATCTCCCAAACATATTGGCTCAAGACTCGCCATTAATTATTAAAGTGTTTGACTGAAACTCTACCTGAGGTGACGGTTTCCACCATGCAGAGCCGCCGTCAGCAACTTTATGTGCTGCCCGAAGCCTGACTGCACTGATAGCGGACAGATAAACCGGCAAACTGGCACCAAATTTCCCAAGAGACAAGAAAATCTATGAGCTTAAACCATCAGAGTACTTTTCCAAACAGTTTACATACTTGCTTATCCAAGCATAACGTCAGCATCAAGATAGGTGCGGCGATAAAGAGATGAAGTTGTGTTTAATGACTTTCTGCACGTAAATATTCACACGTGATGATTAATACATGCTTATGAATGAAGACGTTTGTTGGTGGATGCAGGGCCTGCTGGGATGCCGTGTTGAAGAGTGCGGTCTGTTTGTTTAGCTCTTGGTGGCGTCCAGAGAGTCTGCGTTTCGAGTGTGTTTACCCTCGGCTGATCTCATGTCCAGGCCTCCGCTTCGTGTAATGGTGTTGACATTGAACAAGGAGGAAATAACCTTCACATGGGTAAAAAAAAAAGAAAACCAAACCTGCACTGTTTGGAGAAATGGAGAGCGGGGTCAGGGGGTTTAGGATGCAGCATAGTCAGTAAGTCAGGTAGTGACAAAAAAAACCCTACAAATTGGAGTTTGGTTTGTTTGAGAATGATACAAGATAACAATTTCAATTGTGTTTTTAGGTTTTATCTAGTCAACTAATTGGAGGAATTATAAGAATTTAATCATTCGAAAAACATTAGGCAAGAAATGCATTATATGTTTGTAATAAAAATGTAGAAATGACTATTTCTAGCTGTTTATAAGATATAAAAACAAAGCAACACAAACATCATTCATTAAAAATAAAAATGTTAATATACAAATTAATAAAATTACAAAGAAATTATTAACTGAAAAAAAAAGTTAAAAATTAGCACAGGTACACTGTATGTAAACACGTACTTCATAGTTTTAAAAGTATATAAAATTAAATTAAGATCAATTAATAAAGTATAGTAACCAAATAGTGCACTGTGTCATTAGCTGTTATATATCACTGATGTATTGCTGGATATGCTGTTTCTCCTAAGTGATAAACTATTCCCAGATTTTCCACCTGGGGATACTCATTCTGAGGTCCCTAGAGACTATGCAGTGCCATAGATGCGATCCAAGACCTGTGAAGAGATGATCCTAAGGTATCCATAATCCTGGACCAGGCCATATCCTGAGTTGATGTTGTGGTCGCCATGGAGGAATGGAGTGCATGCGACTGATTCCTGAAAGACCAGCGTGACAAACGAGTCCCCGCATTGGTCCTGTGGGCCAGCCTGACCTCCCACCGGTGCCCTACTCACACCTGCAGCTTCTCCACGATGGGCGTCCAGCTTCTCCAGCCTCCGGCGCCTAGACTGCAGCTCCACACAGGAAGTTTGGCCAGAAGAAAAATGGTCGTGCCCAACAGAGCCTAGTTTCTCTCAAGGTTTTTTTTCCTTTCACTTCATCAATTGGTGACGTTTTTTTTCCTCGCCACTGTCACCACTGGCTTGGTCAGATTGGAGCTGCGCTTCAGTGTTTGAACTTTCAGCAGTGAAATTTAAACCACACTGAACTAAACTAAACTGAACCTTAACTCTGAAATCTGGACTTTACTAGAACTATGTTATTGACAACATGAATTGAATTGAATTTATAAACATATTTGTTTACATAAAGAAAATGTATTGAGAAATTTGTAATACTAGCTGTTTCACGCAAATGTAACATTTAATTTAAAATCTAAAATAAAATATATACCGTGTATATACGAGCAATATAACATTAGTAGCAGTGTCCTACCAGTGACAGCCATATCACACTGCTACAAGTGTGATAGTCTGTTTATACAACAGTTTGATGGCATAATCATGCATATAAAAAAGAAAATCAAACATGGAGAAAATCAAAATCCTTTTGTATGAGGAACTACTTTCTTCCACTATTTATACACTTCTGCAGATGACCGTCAGAACAGCAGAAACGGTTGCTACTTTACTTTAGAGCTAGTATTTGAATGATTCTCTAGCGTAATATCTAAAGTGATGACAAAACGAGTGATTTTTGCTCACATTTTAAGATTATAAGGCTGAACGGCATGAAATGCCATGTCAGTTTACACAGATTCCCCAGTATCACAATAATTAACCCCGAAAAAGCCAAAGCAAAGCAAACACTACCAGATTACTATGGTATAAATACAGCACTACAACATACAAAAGAGAGAGATCAGAGTGTCATTTACCAGTTCTGCTGTAATTTGAAAATTTTCACAGTTTTTCCTCCCCTAAGGACATATTATGCGATCTCTGTTGCCATCTTGTGGCGGAACATCAACCATCTTTGCTCTGCTCAGTGACAGGCTAATGGCCGCCGACACGCTAAATCTCTGAAATTATAAATATTTAAAATAAGCACTATCCTCAAAAAATAAACTGCATAGTTGCAATCTAAACAACTACATTCTTGCCTAAAATTGCCTCAAAAGTACATTATGTTGTCCAACAGCTGCAATTTTTGTCAAATTGTAGTGAGTTTATTGATCTGCTGTCCCTCTATGTAGGCGGAGTAATACACAAGGGTGAAAAGGCTGTACAAGTGCTGATATTGCAGAATATCTCACGGCAGTCAGCCAACAATTTTGAGAACCAGATAGAACTGTTGTGTATCTGCTGCATCATGTGCACAAACACTAATTTGGCACTCAAAAAAGGTATTCAATTTGCATTTTATAACCCAATATTTCATCAATATACTACCTACATTTAAAAACATATTCGGTGTGAACAGCCCTTTCAAACTAGCAATATGTTCCATATTATATTCCTTCATAGAGCCAATAAAAAAATGAGTCGTTAATCATTCCCAATGCCATTTCTTCACAGTGGCGTATTGTCAGTGCATCCAATTCTAATCATGGCTTGTGGAATCATATCCTCTGCTCTAGCTTCAGGTAACAGCACAAGTCCAGCATTGCAGACACATCTGGCTTTCTTCATGCGGGATTGTGGGGGTTAAAGGGTGAATGTGGCGGCATCTGAAAGCAGATCTTTGAAAACTAGTGATTGAATGGATGACATCAGCCTATAATGTGGTCAATAAAGCCATAGATGGAAAATATAACCATCTTTTCCATAGCGTAACATTCATAACCATTCTCAGCATTTGACAATTTGTGGTTTCTTTGTTTTCCTGATGTAAAATGTGCCCTCAAATAACTTTCCGAGCAAACACCTCAGGCCAAAACACCAACGCAAACAACCCCCCCAAAAAAACAACAAACGCCATCCTCATGTTACCTCAAAAGTGTGTTTGAGAAGTGCTAAATCAATGACGTGAGCTCAGCACAGCTCTTCAGGTTCCTGCTGATGAAGTGCCTTCACACAGGCTGTAAAAGCAAAGAGAAAGAGCTGTTGAGGCTTGAGAATGAGTCTGCGTGTTTGTGTCCGAGAGAAGCTCTTTCCAGGAACAAAGAGGTTTCATCAATCAAATGTGTTTAAATTTTCCTCCTAGGCCACAGACTCACTCGCTGGAGTTGTTGAGCTGTCAGCAGTCAAGGCAATTCTCAAGGTGAGAAGCCAAAAAGACAATCAGGCCGCTGACGGGGTCGAACTCACACTGTGTTGAGTATTGAGAAATTAGCAGGCTAGCCAGCTAAGACGCAACAAAAGTGTAAAAACAAAAGTATAGTAAAGTGTAATTATATGAAAAAACTAAAATATAATAAACTGTTATTTAAAAATTACTAATTAAATTAGCATTACTTAGCTATTTTTTATTACTGGCTGTTTAAATCATTACTTTTAATACAATCTAAAATAAAACGCATACAAATAAAACTATAATTTAATTCAAGTTTTACAATAAAATGTACACAACTAAAATATATCAAATTACAAATTTTATGTAAATAATATATATATATATATTTTTTTATTATTTTATTAAATGTGACAAATCAATACTAGAATGTTTCATGATCCAAATTGGCATGTAAAAAAACACAAATTATAATATATATATATATATATATATATATATATATATATATATATATATATATATATATATATATATATACACATACACACACACACACACACACACAATATAAATTAGTATCTGTTAATTAATTATCTGTTCATAAATTAATACAGTACTTCTATTATTAATATTATACTTATAATATTATTTTCTTTGTTCTCTAGTTCCACCTGGGGATACTCCTCTCGAGGGCTCTACAGATTGTGCAGTGACATTGATGTGATCTAAGACCTGTGAAGAGATGATGCCCACCATCGAGAACCTCAAGGACAACACATACAAAGAGATGAAGCCAACCATAGAGGTCTTCTAAAGGTATCCATAATCCTGGACCAGGCCGTATCCTGAGCAGATGCTGTGGCGGTCATGAAGGAGTGGAGAGCAACTGAGCCTGGTTTCTCTCGGGGTTTTTTCCTTCACTTTGTCAACTGGTGAAGTTTATTCCACGCCACTTACTTGCATGGTTTAGGACTTGTGGAGCTGCGCATGGATGTATTTACTTTTCAGTGTTTGGACTTTCAGCAGTGAAAATTAAACCACACTGAACTGAACTAAACTGACCTTCAACTGAAAACTGGACTGATGCAGTTTCAATTTACTAGAACTTCCATGTTAAGCTGCTTTGACACAATCTACATTGTAAAAGCTCTATAGAAATAAAGATGAATTGAATTGAATTCAATATTTAATATCACTATGCAAAAATATAATGATCATTTATTTTAATGTATAATTCAAACTAAGACTTTTAACTCAATAAAAGGATTAATTAGCAGCTTATTAATAGTTAGTACGCTAGCAGTTGGGTTTAGGTATTGGAAAGGATCAGAGAAGTAGAATCATACTTCATACTGTAAGATCATACTTTATAATTACTAATAAACAGCCAATATCGTAATAATAAGGTAACAAGTCAGTAGTTTGTAAAGGGAATTAGTACTTAAAGTTACCAAAATAACAAATTATTAAAAAAAAAATTCCAAATAATTTAAAAAAGTAAATAAAACCCCCCTTTCAAACTAACGCTTGTGTTTGAAAGAACAAAACATTTACTTTTGTGAAATCTGGAGCAAAATAGAAATGGAAATGATTGTAGTTTAGAGGTTATTGTGGCTTCTTTTATTAAACCTAATAAATTCTAAAACACTCTGAACTACTTTTCTCCTTTTGATCAGACAGATGTCAAAATCATTTAGCAGATAGAATTGCACTATATGAAAAGAAAGTGACCATAGAATGCTATTTAACATCACAGCTCAGTAGGAAATCGGTGAAATAGTCACTTATAACACTTTAGCAGTCATTACACAAAACAAATGGACCCACAAAACACGACCAATCACAATCAAGCACTCCAGCATAATACGTCATAGTTTTAATCTCAGCATTTACAGTATACAAACCCTAAAGTTATCAAAGACAGCGCAATCGCTCTCGCTAACAGTCCCACAGCGCACGATGCTAAACCCAGCAGGAAGACATTTTTAACGCTAAAAGGCTGAAAGGCATTCAGAGCAGCACCACAGACACCAAGGAACCCCTTTATGACAGTCCACATTAATTCAATTAAATCATTTCATGTGGTCCGTAAGCGTCTCCATTCATTTCCAGGGTCTGAAATGCCCGACGTTCACATGCTCTCCGTCTCTCTCTCTCTCTACATCTGTTTGTTTAATTTCCACTTTGTTCTGTTTTTTTGTTTTTTTCTCCACTCTTATGGCTCAGCTGCGGCATTCCAGTTTACATTAGTCACAAAGTTATGACAGCTGAGCCCGGCGCTGTTCTGTGTAAAACACGTCCAACATTCACGAGTCTCCACTCAAAGAGCAAAACCTGCTCTGTGGGATGATAATGATGCCATTCGGAGATTGGAAAACAAGAGCGCTTAAAGGGAAAGTTCACCTATAATGAATATTACCTCACGATTTACTTTCCCTCATGTGGTTTTAAATCTTTATGAGTTTCTTTCTTCTGCTGAACTTAAAAGATGATATTTCGAAACATGCGGTTGCTGGGACCCATTGCCTTCCATAGTAGAAAAAAAATCATTTTAAAAAAGTAATTTACTGCATCCCAATCTGCTTACTTATACTACGACCTACACAACCCAGGCTCATTCTGATTATGTAAAATAACCCCAGTATATATTTCTGGAAAGAGTAAAATATGTGCCAGGAGTTGTTTTTTTTGTGCAGTTTTTGTTTTCGCAAATCCACCAGAGGCCGCTGTGTATGCTTTTTGATATCTCAAATTTCTCTCACGAATGCCATTCACACCTACTCTTCTTGCATAAATACACCAGAGGTCACTGTCGACTGACTGACTGATCCCACTCACAAACCCCCTTCCTTAAACCCAACTGATAGTGTTTTAAAAACGACCAATTGACCAGCGCCCACCCACTTCTCTAAACCCAACCCACAGTATTTTGAAAAACAATCCAGAAAAAGAAAAGCCTGATTTTTACCACGTTTTCAGATTTTACCGCATTCTCACCATGTTATTTACTTGTTTATTTTATTTTTTGGCTTTTGTGTTTTCCATTACCTGCTTTCTGCAACCATTCAAATCCGACGAGCCACTGGACAAATTGGTAACAGTGAAAAAGCCGTCCACATAAAGGTAAGCGGTCAGCTGGTAAGTGCGAAAAGGAATAGTGAAAAGGAATGGTGAAAAAAGGAATGGCGTCATACCGCCCTGTAGAGTTCATTTTAAAGACGTAGCCATACGTTCCTCTAGCTACATAATTCGTGATCTCCAGAAATGTCTATAGGGCCACATTTTCAGAATGTTGGTCCTCAAAGCAACCCTTTTTTGTACTGTTTTGTAGAAGAAGAAAAAGAAAAAATACTTTTGGGTGTGTAACAGAAGAGTATGCAAGTTTTGGGACATACTAATTCCTCATTAAAGGACCCGTCAATCATCTCAACGCATTATCCACATTTCTGTCATATTTCATTTCCTACCATATTGAAGCAGCAGCAGCAGCAGCAGTAGGTTAATTTGTCATTTGCAAGTCTTTCATGAAGAGAAATCTCCTCAAGTGTTTGCCTAATTATGCATTCAGAAGTTAATGGCCAATCACGTCTTTATAAAAGTTAACATTGTTGTTGCATATTAGATAAATAATGTGGAAAACGTGGAACCTACTTTTACTTAGATATTAATTAACAGTCAGTCAAACCATTTTTACCAAAGCCGCTCCAATTAACAATTGGTCTCGCATGTCCGCCATGTTTGTAGTTTGTTAACACTTTCTATTTGTGTTTGTAGTTCTAAGGAAATTCACGTCCAACGCGGAATTTATTGTGGGCAAAAAAAAAAATACACTGCATATAATGGTTTTCTTACTTGGAGTTTCTGCTTGTTACTAGTCCAAATATCTAAAAGTCACCAAATCAAGCATTTTCTAGACAAGCAAACCAATTGTCAAAATTAATTGACAAATGTCATGTCAAAATTAAGTGAGTTTTTCTATAAAACAAGCTAAATAAACAAAGCAAAAACAACATTATTTTGCTTACCCCACTGGCAAATCATTTGACTTATTTTAAGGAAAAACACACCTAATTTTGAGGGCGACACGGTGGCTCAGTGGTTAAGTCAGTTGAATATAAAAAGTTCAAATGATTGATAAGGGTTCGTTTGATTTAGCTTAAAAAATTTAAGGCAACCTGTATTGTTTTGTACAATGTATACAATAAGAAGCTATTTCAATCCACTTATAAGAGAAATACTCTCTAGATGAGAGATTACAGTGAATAGTGACTTATCGATTGCTTCACAATATATTCCAGACTTATACTGAGATACTGGAATATACTGTAGAAGTCATATGAACAAATTTAATAGCACTTTTTATTGCATTTTGAAGCTTCGTCTTAAATGCGGCTCTAGTCTAAAATTATTTTCATTGTGTGGTATAAGAGTAGCCAAAATATTGTTAAAAAAACTAATTCCATTTTCTGCTTTGGAGTAAAACATAAAACAAAAATAAATAAAACATAGCTTAAACTGGGCGACACGGGGGCTCAGTGGTTAGCACTGTCGTCTCACAGCAACAAGGTCGCTGGTTCAAGTCCTGGCCGGGCCAGTTGGCATTTCTGTGTGGAGTTAGCATATTCTCCCCGTGTTCACATGGGTTTTCTTCGGGTGCTCCGGTTTCTGCCACAGTCCAAAGACATGCGCTATAGGTGAATTGAATAAACTAAACTGGCTGTAGTGTATGAGTGCGTATGGAGGTTTCCCATTACTGGATTGCAGCTGGAAGGGCATCTGTTAAAACATATGCTGAAGTTCATTCAGCTGTGGCGACCCCTGATGAATAAAGGGACTAAGCCGAAGCAAAATGAATGAATGAACACTTAATTTTGACTTATTATTTTTTTAAAAAAGGACAATTTTTTTGCTTGTCTAGAAATTGCTCCTTGATTTAAGAATTTCATATATTTAGACTAAAAAAATACTGTACTTGTATTAAAATACTTGTATTAAAACTAAGAAAAGCATTTTTTTTTGCAGTGTAGTAGCCTATCTGGGTAACTTTGGAATACTCATTTCAACATACTATAATTTGGGACACACTGATCAGATTTTCAAATACTACTTACAGTAGGATGTATAGTATGCGTATTGGGATACAGTAAATGAGAGAAAGCCACCAGCATTTTTCTAAATATCTTCTTTTGTGTGAACAAGTGAAGCATGAGTAAATGATTTACAGAATTTTTATTTTGTGGTGAACTATCCCTTTAAAAGTAACGAGACAGCAATTTCAATCCCCTACTCAAATCTTAGACATCTGCACATGAACGCCGTCCATAAACAAGCAACTATAAAAAAAAAAACAGATTCATTTCAGGCCAGGCTGGAGTTTCTTCTGTCGTTCCCTGTTATGTGAAACAAGAAAGAGACGTGAGCACAGCCAAAACTGTTTGGCTTTCCTTCACATCGCACTTTGGCTAATTGGACGGCGTTGTGCTGAAAGAATGGTACTTATTAGGATCAGCCATGTTAAAAGACGTGTGCGCAGCGGGGAGTCCTTTACGAATGGCATCATCTGACCTGAGCATGTCATGCTAACTGAAAAAAGTTTTTTTGGAAGAAAAAAAGGCACTCGAGGAAGGTAATCAGGTTGTTTTGGCATAGGTTTGCATTCCTGTGTTCACTTTCTGACCTTTAACTTCTGACCTTGAAACCGTGATTGTAATTCGATCAAGAGGCAAGAGCTTGGCTGCTATCTCTCAACCTGAGAGGTGAAACACTTAACCTTAAATCAAAGCCAAACCCCGGGTCAGCACTTTCTGGAGTAAAGGAGATAGTTCAGCCAGAAATGAATATTTCATGTTAATTTGACTTCAGGCTATTCAGTGTGGAGCTGAGTTTTTTTTCTCCAGTAGAGCATTGAGCAATATTTTTTTTGCTGAAATATTAAGACAATTCACAGTTTATCTACATTATTTTCATTAATCTATTTTGCAAAACCAAATACCAAATAGCTTTTAACAATTAAAAAACACAACACAATTGACATTAGTTAGTTGTGTCAAAGGATGAAATGACAACCAGTTCTTGCGCCACTTTATTTCTAGGCTCCATTTTTAATGGTTGATAGTGATAGCATATTCAATTAATTGAGATTATCAAACTTACTTAATTTAACAAACTATGAAATTAGTAGTCTGGGATACGATGATTTTTGATCATTAAAATGTTTCCACAATCTGTTTTGAAAAAAATCATATTATCGTGCTACAGCTCTTATTGTATCCATTGCAATTCTGTCTTAATATCAACTGCTATACAACGCCGACATATATTCACATCCAAATATTGTTCATACATTGGTCGAATGCACTTAATGACCGAGTTCAGACTGGATTTGATTTTCAAAGTAGTCATGTCACAGGTTTGTTTGTCACCACTTGCATGTCTACTCTAGGCTAGACGATTTCGTCGCTGCTTTGTTTACTGTATCATTGTAGGATGGATCGGCAACCGGGGGTTTCACACTGGCACTGACGTTACAATACGGAAGAAACTCTGAGCCAATGTTTGTCTCGGTCCGCCAAACTACGTCTCTCACAACCAAACACACGAGAATGCTGACATTGGAATGACAACCCGAGATCATGTGGTATATCTTTTGTTATTAACTATATAATGAGAAAGAAGCCTTTAGTTGGGTAGAAAATGTACTTATTTTGCTCACCTGGCTTTAAGGGGAATTAGCAATTTCTCCTCAACTTCTTTCTCCTCTTTCTTTATTCGACCCGGTTGATATTTCTCAAATGACACAAACAGACAAATTTCCACTGGTTTTTCCTCTATTTCTTGGGTCCAAATAGACTGAAAAGAAGTCCTTAACTTCTCCCTCAACCTCCCGCTGGCCTGCAGATACCCACACTAGTGGACGCTGCTCTCCCATTAGCTGTAGGTAATTGCTGATGTTGTTTTCAATTAGAACACGTTTCACACTGCATGATTTTGAATCGCCGACAGCTCCGGATATTTAGCATGACAAATATCTCACGGGTGTCAGCGGCGATTCTCTCAGGTCACGTCTTCGATAGTTCACACTGTGAGATTGCTACTCACGTGAACGAGCACCGATTTACCTGTGATTTCAGGCATTTGACTGCAATTTCTCAAAACTTGTTGGCGAATCAAAATCGGGGCTAAAAACATGCAGTCTGAACTCGGCATAAGGGACACTGCACTTATTCATAAAGATAAAAGTATGTTATTTAAATACACCTAAGGAGTGTTATATTCATGCGCACACTCAAACTATACTTATCTAAAACTGTGAAAACCACACAAGATTTACATATAAACACTGGTGGTTATCTAAAGTGAAAGAGTAAAAAGCCCACCTTTATGTACAATTAAAGATAATGTTTTTATTAATGCTATTATTAATAATAATAATAATATGTTGCTGTTATTAATAATAATATAATGCTGTTACTTTAAAAGGTAAATTCAAGAGATTCGAATGATCTCAATATATCGTTGGAAGCCATGGGTATTACTTTAGTTTTTTTTTTTTGTATTTTTGTGGTTATGAATTACAAATTACAGCAGTTTCAACTAAAAATCTTTAAATGATCAACTGACAGTGAGTAAATTTTCATCTTTGGGTGAACCATAACTTTAAACTACCACATTCTTCCAAACATGTCTTGATTTATTCTCATCTATTTGCCATTTTAAGCAACAGGTCTCAGCATATGTAGCAGTACCTGACATTTGGGAGTGAGTGTGTTTAGCAGCGGCGCTCCTATTTGTAAAATCCAATTGTTGAAATCCAGGTTTGACAGATGGCCTTGGGTCTCCAATCAGCGCCTCGCGTGAGGAGAGCCTCAGATTGATAAAACAGACATGTAAAGATATTTACACATGTCTGCCAAGAGACACCCTCTCTGGAGAACAGGAGAGGGGCCCCTGAGTCCCCCACTCACACCCGTCTTATTCCCTTTCTGTTCAACACACATTTCTCAAGCACTCATTCTATGCTTAGCCGGGAAACAATGGTTAAAGTTGGAGGTTTAAGGGTAGCAATTAAAACAATTTTCTCAAATATCCCTGAGAAAACAAATTAACTATAGACCAGATGCATCAAGAGCGTGCTGGAATGAGATCATTGTTGTTAATAATGCACATTTTCCCATTACGTGATGGAGAACTGATGGGGAAAAAAGTCTTTAACGTGATTGAACAGAATGGCTCGTCAACATCCAATGGACCAAATGGATTTCAGGGAATCTGTGATTATGAACTCTGTGACTGTAAAAGCCTGTTTACAACTGGAATTGAGATGCATTTCAACTACCGCTTCCATCCAGAGGTAGTCAAAACACATTTGACAGAATTGCTTTTGCAGTGTAGACACACATGCAGTTAAATACATTCAAACAGCCACATGGGACATATTACTGATGCATGCTAACCACGCGAGCTTTAAACTTGGTCAAAAAACAAAAATGACAATAAAAAATAAATAAATAAAAACACTTATTGTTCATTTTGCACAATAAACAATTTTACTGTACATTATTTAAAAAAATAGCATAAAATTAACTTTTTTTTATATACACTACCTGTCGATCCCAGTTGTAAGAGCAACAAATATTAACTTTTGACTTGAATCATCTGTTGAACTGCATCACAATCATCACAAATACTGCAGAAGACCTATTGCAACCCGTATGAACTCAAGAATCTCACACAAATCAGTCAAGTTTGGTGAAGGCAAAATCATGGTTTGAGGTTACATTCAGTATGGGGGCGTGCAAGAGGTCTGCAGAGGAGATGGCAACATTAACAGCCTGAGGTATCAAGACATTTGTGTCGCTCATTACATTACAAACCACATGAGAGGGGAAATTCTTCAGCAGGATAGCACTCCTTCTCATCCTTCAGCCTCTACATCAAAGTTCCTGAAAGCAAAGAAGGTCAAGGTGCTCCAGGATTGGCCAGCCCAGTCACCAGACATGAACATTATTGAGCATATCTGGGGTAAGATGGAGGAGGCATTGAAGATGAATCCAAAGAATGTTGATGAACTCTGAGAGTCCTGCAAGAACACTTTCTTTGCTATTCCGGATTCCTTTATTAATAAGTTGAGTAATTGCAGAGATGTATGGATGCAGTCCTCTAAGCTCATGGGAGTCATACACAATATTAATTCTTTTTCCACTGCACCATGACTTATGTTCTATACTGTACATTATTTCTGTTAGGTGACAAGACTTTTGAGGTGACAAGTCAGACCTTACTGTCCTGATTAAATAATTAAAAATCAAGACATGATCATATTTTATTTTGGTAAAGTAAGCGTAATCTAGAGGCTTTTGCCTTTCATATAAGCCACTTCTGATACCAAATGATCAACTAGAAGTCAAGTTATTGTTTGTTGTTCCTAAAACTAGGATATGAGACACGACTTTTGTCAAGTAGTGTACTATACAACATTTTTTACAAAAAAAAAAAAAAACTGTCTATAGAAGTATTGAGGTTTTTAATAGTCAAATTTTAAAAAAGATATTAAAATATAAATTCAAATAAGGGTATAAATAAAATAAAATCAAATAAATAAGCTTACTAAAACATTTAATAATTTTGTACAATAAACAATTCTCACACTGTGTTGCGTTACAACTATGTGCAGAGTAAAATTTACATCCTGAAGTAAAATATGTTGAGAAGCACAGCATTAAAGCACGTCCTCACAGCGGACATGACAGGCATTGTAAATCACCATAAAAACTCTTTGAAATCAAATCAGATCTGCGCTGATGAAGCACTGAAGCAGGCAGGATCGGTTTCCCTGGAACGTACTCTACTTTAGCTCTAAGGTTACCTATGAAGAAAAAAAACAGCAATCCATGGTCACGCTCGGTCCTTTTGAGTCTGCTTATCTGACCGTCATGGTATACCTCTAGTGTGAAAAAGAAATATCGGCAGAAAAAAAAAAACAGATAGACACTCCCTGTGGCTAAAGAAAACTGACCACTCTCCCGGCACAGGGTTCGGGTTTAAAGAGGATAGTCCCTCTGGGAAGTAACTAGGCACAACATTTAGTCCTTTCTCACCTTCACGCAGATCTCAAAGCTAATTTCCACTAGTGAAACAGCTGCCTGACTTATTCTCACTCGGAGGAATAGCGGATGAGGAGGCCGAGTGGAGGAACTGATTAAAAGGAGAATGGTGTGCCAAAGAAACTATCACACCTGTAATTCCCTGACAGACTAGAAAAGACAAATGAAGACTGTATTGTGGAGTAAAATAAGGAAAATCGTGAAAGAGGCCCATAGGATAAAGCTGTCAGGTGGAGTTATAACTTAAGGCCGGCTGCTAAATGGCTTGAGTAACTCTGCCCAGATTTTAGGTACCAGACTTTTGCCCAGCATGACGATTGGTTATCCTTCTTTGCGGATTGTTGGTGACAAACCATACCAATTGGAGTTATTTCCCAAAAGAGGAAATCACTGAGAATGCAGTGCCATGATTTTCATTTCATGCTTAAGGAAATGATTCTTAATAACAGAGCAAAACAAGATTTTGTGAATGACAGACTGATATTTAATCTTGGATAACAAGATCCATATTCATTATTTTGGATTGCTGACTTTCATTTCAACAATGGTGCCTGACATTTAAAGGAACACTCCATTTGCTTTGAAAATAGGCTCATTTTACAACTCCTCTAGAGGTAAACCATTTAGCCAATTTTGTTTAAATCCATTTAGCCAATCTCTGGGTCTGGCGGGAGCACTTTTAGTGTGCTTTCACACCTTTGAATCGATTCTTTTGTTCCAAAACAAGGATAGAAATTGTTACAATCTTGTCAGCCCAATAGCCTAGTGGTTAGCGCACCGACATATGGTGCAGTCGCACGTCAGGGCATCCCTGAGTTCGAATCCTGGTTCGAGGACAAGTCTCTACCCTACCCCCCTCTCTCTCTCCAACTTTGCTCTCTGTCTCAATACTGTCCTATGTAATAAAGGCAAAAAGGCTGCACTTTGTTCTTGGTGCAGTTCGCTTTCACATGGCAAAGTTTCTAAATGGACCAAAATAACTAAAACAAGTCACGCGAGTGACTTGAGTCTGCAGTATTTTGCAGAGTCCCGCTCAGCTGTCATGCGTCCTTATTTTAATTTATGGCAATGAGCAATAGGACATTAAGCGAAAAGCTGTGTTTTACTTTTGAGTCACCAAATATAAATCAAAGATAAGATTTCTCTGCAGTTCGGTCAATTTTCCTAACGGATAAACAGCTCTCGTAATAGTTCAGCATGCTTTCACTTTTGCATTTGACATGAAACGCATTTATCGGTAGGAATGACATCCCGCCCTACTCATAATTCTCTCTTCATATAGCTGTATATTTGCCTATTACATATCCAGAATACACTGATATAGCCTGGTTCGTTTGTTCGTTGGTTCGTTGGAGCATTTTGCTTTCTCACTACAATCAATCTGCTCCAGAGTTCATTTTAATCGAGCCGAGACCACCTCATTCAGGCGATCTCGGACCGATTGTTTTGGCACAGATCCGAGCGCGATTGCTGGATTCACATACGCCAAACAAACCGCGCTGGGGAAATGTGCCAGTTTCCGAAACAAAAGTCTAGGTGTGAAAGCACCTTTAGCTTAGCTTAGCATAGATCATTAAATAGGAATAGACAGTTAACAATTCACTCAAAAATGACCAAAAAGTTTCAATAGTTTTCCTACGTAAAGCATCACACTTCTGTAGCTGAATTGTATGTCTAGCTGATATGTCTAGTAACTATACTCTCATTCCGTCATAATAATCAAGGATCTTTGCTGCTGTACCATGACTGCTGCAGGCACAATTTTTTTTTTTTCAAAATTGTCCTAAGACAAGAATGGGTGTTGTTCTCATTGTTCTCAAAGAGTCAAGCTTTAAATAGGAAAATTATCAAAACTCCTTGGTCATTTTGATGCTAATGGTCTACTTCAAATCAATGAACTATGCTAAGCTAAGCTACTTTCTTAAAAAATAAAATGGAGAGTTCCTTTAATGGAGTAACTCGGCACTCTTTTCCCGATTCAGACCACCATGGTCAATACGAAGGGTTTGGGATCATGAAACGATCCCAAAAAGGTCTTGCCTAAAGACACAAAGTCTTCACTACATTAAGGATACATTAAGGGAAGCGGTTGCTCCATAAATACTCAGTTACCACTTGGAAAACTTTCACTTTTCCTACCTTGAAAACTGTGGTCTGTCCAGGCTGACTGAGCCAAACTCAACTCAACCAGAAAGTTTCGGATCAGTATAGATCCCTTCAGTCTGTCTTAAAACAGCGCCAGTAAAACGTCCACACCGTTGGAAAATGGGGGCTAATGTTCTTGTTTTAGAAACTTTCAACATCATGGAAACATGTTTTCATAAAACCCTTCAAATGGGATCAGTATCGGATTGTTGACCACTAAATGAACTATATTTGAATTCACTAAACACTAAGCTTAATTACTAAAAGAGAATTTAGGGATCCCAAAATTATGAGGGTATTAAAAAATATTCTGCTAGAGATTTACTTAAGATTGCACATAAAAGTGTTGAATTATGGTAATTTAGAGACTGGAAATGTTTCCGCTGGTGCTCAAACAGGTAAGTTAAAACTGCAGAGTGAACAGTTTCCTCTTAAATCAACACTGACCCGATAATGCCTAGCTGCCAAGCTTCTCAACATCGCCACAGTTTGACCTTAAAATAGTCCCAGACTCAAATCCCTGGACTCTGTTTTGGCAGTACATTCATACAGTGCTGTACTGCAAACCTTAAATATCACTACAGCATACGTTTCAAACATATATTCCAACAAAAGCAAATATATTTTGCCTTTCACGCCATCAGGCCAAGAATTAGGCCAAATTAGATCACCAGAGATTAATGCACAGAAACATACGTTTACACCTAACCAGTAGCGGGAGTCGAGATGAGAACTTTCTGGACTTTCATTTCTCATAGAAAAAGGAAGCCTTAAAGTGTCTGTCTGGACTCCTGAGCATCCACAGAGCTCCCGTGTCTGCTCTGCTGGGGTTTAGAAGGGCTGAATCTCCCAATGTTGCTCTCTGCGGCTCATTTAAAGCGGCTTTATTTAGACACTCCTCATTTCCTCCAGCTGAGGGGAGACATTCAGCATCCCACAATCCTTGGGGCTAAAAACTGGCATTTTCGATGGCCATCGTCCTCATGACCAGATGTGGAGTGGCATAAGTCGCTAAACCAAAACTATGAAGAGTGGGCTTAAACATGTACTCCACTGAGAAAAAAAATGATGGAAAAATATACGGACTAAACAAACAGCAAAGTAAGCAATGAAGGAAGAAATGATGGAAGGAAGGAAGCAATGAAGGAAGAAAGATCATCCAAAAGCAATAAGAGAAGATGAATAACAAAAAAGAGAGAGATGATAAAAAGATGAACAGAAAGATGTAATACAGACCAACTGAAAAAACAAAGAAAGAAAGAAAGAAAGAAAGAAAGAAAGAAAGAAAGAAAGAAAGAAAGAAAGAAAGAAAGAAAAGAAAGAAAGAAAGAAAGAAAGAAAGAAAGAAAGAAAGAAAGAAAGAAAGAAAGAAAGAAAGAAAGAAAGAAAGAAGAAAGAAAGAAAGAAAGAAAGAAGAAAGAAAGAAAGAAGAAAGAAAGAAAGAAAGAAAGAAAGAAAGAAAAGAAAGAAAGAAAGAAGAAAGAAAGAAAGAAAAAAAGAAAGAAAGAAAGAAAGAAAGAAAGAAAGAAAGAAAGAAAGAAGAAAGAAAGAAAGAAAGAAAGAAAGAAAGAAAGAAAGAAAGAAAGAAAGAAAGAAAGAAAAGAAAGAAAGAAAGAAAGGAGTCTTGCTAGAATAGCCAGATGAATATTACTGGTAATCTTTAAACCCAGATTCTAGAAGGGAAAGCGAGGGATGGAAGTCTTTAAAGCTCACATTGTTACCTTCAGACAGGGCACATAAATTAAGCTCTGCCACACACTGAAGCCTCACTCCATACATCACCCAACAAAACCAGGACAATCACTATTACTCTTCAAATGTTTTCAGTTCTACATAAAAACTAATTCAGCTTCAGAACAAAAAGAAACCATTACACTTAAGAGCTGTTTTCACCGGCTGACATAAAGGGCATATTGTGGAGCAATGCCCAGGGATCCAAGTGACGTTCTGGGCTTGAGTCCGGCACTCAATCTAAACCCCCGGAGCCCCCGAGACAAATGGGGAGTCTTGATGTATAAAACGTAGAATTTGCCATGGACCTGGCTGTCTGTTACGCAAACAAATAGAGAAGACTAATTACCTTGAAAAGGAGGCTGTGTGGCAGTTTTCCATTTTAGGGGAACGCTTTCGCTCGGAGCAGCCGCCCACCCTCTTAATATTTCAAAGACAGTTTAGGATGAATATGACTTTGGTGGCATGTGAACAGCTTGCGAAAAGATTGTTACCATATGACAAGGGTCTTTTAACCATCAAGGGTCTTTTAGACAAAGGTTGCAATGTTTATATGATAAAAAGTGGTCTGACTAATACACAGAACATTCAGGTGTTCTGGGATTGAGCGACGCTTCAAGATTTCACCAGATTTCCCTCTGGAGACATTATGTGCTTAAGAGATGTTGAGTTAAGTTTTATTCAGTGCCCTGCCTAAAATAAATCACAAAGTGCCCAGCGACATCAAAGAGCTCAAAACTACGCAAACCTGACTTGTTTAGGCTGGAGATGGGAGAGGTTTGGAAGAAGAATATCACAAAGGTTCAGAGCAGCCAGGAACAGTCTGGATTTCTTTTTTCCATGACTGGATTGTCCTGGTTAAGTGATTCAAATTTGGAGGAGATTTAGAAAAAACACAACTTCTGCATCGCCACTGATGTGAGATCATTTGTGATGTGAGGTTTTCTTGTTGACTACTGTTATCCTGACAGTTAAAACAGCTACAGATCAATGGATAACAAATCGTCATACAGTACATTTATAAAATGTTTTATTATAAACCCTCATTTTGACTCTTAATAAATGATCTTTTTAAAGGGTCACGAAACCCCAAAACACATTTTATGAGATGTTGACAGTCATATACGTGTCCCACGCTGACACATATATTTCACTAAAAAGTGAAAATTGGTTGTTTTTGGTTTATTGCGAGCAAATTCATTCTTCCGGTTTAAAAAGAAACTTCGAAGCTATGTCCCGGTGATTAGATCCTTGTGAAAACTCCAGCGTGGAGAATGAATGCCTGTACTGGCAGGTACAACGTGACGGCTTTAAGCCTTCATTAATTCAAGACAGAGTCTTGGGTCAAACCAATCAGCGGCCTCTATTGAGGTGCAACTTTATTAATATGCATGATAGCTTCGAAGACTGTTTTTACCTGTTACAATGTTCAAACATGGGTCGTCAGTGTTGCGTTTATAAATGTGCTGAAACAAAAGGATTTGTTTTCAATTCTCTGCTATGAGAGCGCAGCTGGACTTACGTGTGGATTACAGTGGTCTGCTAACATGCAACAGAAATATGTTTGTAAGGATAGTTTTTTCCCCAAAAGCTTTTCGCATCTGGAAGTGGTGAAATCTGGATTTACCACTCCTCTCCTTTTAAAAAAGACAGGGTTCCAGTTGGTGTTGATTGTCCTGTCTCTACAAATTTGGTAAGTGTGTGATCAGTGTTCATTGCTCAAGCAATATCCACACAAGCTGAGTGTAATTGTTGGTAATATGGTAATTAGGACTTAACATTAACACCTGCCAACTCGCCAAATGCGGGTAGATTTTAGCTCTGGTGGGTTAGACAGACACACCCACTAGCCACTTTGGCTGGTTGAAAATAGTTTTTAAATTGTCAGTGCTGGCTAGTCACTAAAGATAAGAATTATAGTTTATGATCATTTGTCAATATGTGTGCAAATGTGATCTTAGAACCGGTGCGATCGGTTCTCTTTGAAATGGACAGACAAAAAAGCAATGCTTGCGCACCCACTGTCCTGCTGCTTTCAAGAGCTCAAGATTTTTTGTAAGCAGCAACGGTTGCCACTTTCGCTTTAACCATTCTTTGACCAGATTTTTAATGGGCCTAACGTTAACTGTAATCATGCACGTGATCATCCTTTCATTGTTGCACATGCTATGTTTTCACCTGATTTCTTGCTTGCAGTTATTTTTAATATGGTTTATTTATCATCCTTTACTATAACATTGCTTTAATTTAAGATTAACTCTCCATTTTTATATAGTTAACTGGTTATCTGGGACATTTAGCCTGGACGATACTGTGCAGTTTTAGATACTTGAAAATATATATATATTTTTTTTTAAATGTCAATTTTTAAGAAAATTTTTTGTTGAATAAAAAGTGTATGTATATTGCTATATTTTACTTCTTTTGACACATTATTTAAAATTTCTGGCAAGGAAATAATTAGTTTAGTGTGGCCAGTTAAAAATTTGGTAAATCCTTATAGTGTTGAACCTTGAAAAGTCAAGTGAAATAAAATTTCTTCTGCAATGCAACACTATGAAACCAAAACCCATTTTCTCATGCTCATTGAGCAGTCAAAACACGGAAACAAGTTACATGAATGAAAAGGCATGTGGACATAACACAAAATTTAAATCAAGTAATTTTAGCATGGCAAAGTCTAATTTACGCAAATAAAATATATTTTCCCAACACCAAATCTTGGCTAGTGAAAATAGCGAGTGGCTAGTAATGTTGGAAAACTACTAGCCACAGTGGCTGGTGATCAAAAAAATTAATGTCAAGCTCTGATGGTAATCGTTGGTAATACTTATTAAGAATTAAACCTTACAAGATTTCAAAAGATGTTAAAAGTTTGATTTCTTATGTCCTGACCACTTCATGGCTTACAGGAATTTGTTTAAAGAAACTAAACACAATATGCAACAGCATACACTCCCGGGAGTCAGGTTATTGTGTGACTCCACAATATATTCTGAGTTTCTCAGCAGCTTGATCCGTCATTTTGCTAATGCTAACTATATCATGTCAGTGGTCATGCGTTTTACTAGTTAAAAGGCTTCAAACAAACAGCCAGGGGATCTGGTTTGTAGAAACAGTTGCTCTCTTGCCCTTTACATTTGATTTGTAGTTCCCTACACTTACCCTGCAGAAATCTAGTTTAGTTTTAAGAGTCAAAGGTCTAAAGGAGCTCAGGGTTAAACCCATTCAACTATTCATGCTGCTGTCATCACCTTTGTGAGACCTACAAGAAAATACTGAACAAGAAAATATCTTATGGAGATGTCTAAAGACTACACGGGAAGATATAAAGGCAACCTTGGACTGAGTCTGAAAACTACAGCAAATTTATATATTTCCGAAATATACTAGTTGAAAGGATCGACTGTTTATATGTGTAACAGAGGCCTGCCTAAGGTAGTATACCTCATTCCCCTGAGCTCAAGAGGCGTGTTAGCATCTAACGTTAAAGAAATGCGGCATTTAGCATCCTTGTTTGAGAGCCCACCTTTCATACCATAGATGCTAGTTTGAATTTCATTTGGAGTAGTGCAAGTAAAAATGGAGGGGATAATTTGGTGCCGTGAATTAGAAAGGACTGATGTTTTTTTTTTTATATTTGGGGGGATAAATGCAATTGTGGCCCTAGGTAAACCCCACACTTTAACTTCAAGAGGCGAGGCTCTGTAAGTGGCTGCAGCCTTTAGCATTCTTGGTAGTGTGCCCACATTTTATATCAGAAATAGTAGTTTGACTCCCATTTGAAGCAGTGCAGGTAAAAATAAGGTTAAACTGGTGCCATGACCTAGACATAACTACAGTTTTTTTATTGTGTAATGGCAGCCCCAGGTAAACCGCAACGTCCTAACTACAAGAGACACATTCATGGATGATGCTAAAGGGCTGCGGTCTTTTGTGTCCTTGTAAGTGTGCCCACCACCCAAGAGATGCTAGTTCGACTTAAATGAGTAGAATTGCAAAGGTTCCATTGGTGCCATGACCCGGATAGGAATGAGTAAACTTTGTACTTCCATGACCTGGATTGGACTGATGTTTAGATGCACAAGTGTAACAGACGTCGACTAGTAAATTATGACAAGTAAATATCACTCCCCTGATCTCAAGAGTGCATTGGTGACAGGCACTAAAGGCTAGAACTTTAAGTGTCCTTGTACTGTAAGTGAACCCACATTACAAGCCAATGGTTTGAATCTGTACAGAACCAGTGATCACATAGGTACCCTAAACATTTCAATTCATTTCAACTAGCTTATCCATTTGCCTGTGAAATATGAAATCTAAGAAAGAAATCTAAAATTACATCACTAATCAACTAATTGTTGTTGAATTATTAGCTGGCTAGCAGGCAAGTGCCTTTCCTTAGTGAAAGCATAAATTGCTCATCTGGATCTTGTTACACTGGAAAAAAATAGCAACAACAAATTTGTAATGATGCATTGTCAAATTGCACCCTTTTATAACTCTATTATCTGCAGAGCCAGGAGGATAGAAAAGCCAAAGTCAAATGAACGGTTACACTGTGCTCCCACTCATTCCCTTTCCTTTATTCTCCTTGCCTCTCTTCCCATCCCGTCTCCTCTTTTTCTGTCCCCTGCAGCGCAGCAGTGACAAATGCATTAGCGAGAGAGATAAAAATGGCAGCCTGTGAAAAAAATACCAATAATCATGTACAGATTTCTTTTACAGGGGAAGCCAGGGGAAAAATGTATTCACTCAAAATCTAAAATTTCAAGCAGCTACAAAAATATTTTTCCACAAAACACACTCCAGATGTAGGTGAGCTCCCAGCTTCACCTCTTAATTTGCCTTATTATATTGTTTGTGGTACAACAATGCATGTTCCTATTAGGAATGCTGATTTTTTTTTTCAATTGCCGATAAGCATCGAAGCAGCACTGTGGTCCAGACGGCATATCTCTGATCAGCATGAGGTGTTAGCTTCCTGCTCCAAGATTTCCATATAGGAAGGAAGTGAACCCTTAACAGATGAGGTAATCCAGTTCGAAAATTACAGCACCATCTGACTTCACTGGCATACACCGCTCCATTTAGAACCAGCCTTGATGTGATAGCGCCATTATTCAGATTAGAGAAAACTAAAAGTCTAAAACCATTACGCGGAGCTTGATAAGAACATCAAAGACTTATGTAAGTTCTCCTATCGCTATTAAATACTTTACTGTAGATGTTAGCAATCAACAGTTATACTTTCACTTTTGTCTGATTTTACTTCTAAGTATGCAGGCTCAAGCTCAGAAGCTTTGCTGTTTCTTTACGCATTTTATACACTACCTGACAAAAGTCTTGTCTCCTTTCCAAGTTTTAGGAACAACAAATAATAACTTGACTTAGTTGATCATTTGGTATCAAAAGTGGCTTATATGAAAGGCAAAACCCTCTAGATTACGCTTATTTTACCCAAATAAAAATATGATCATGTCTTGACTTTTATTTAATTAGGACAGTAAGGTCTGACTTTGCTTAGACAAAAGTCTTGTCACTTAACAGAAATAAAATACAGTATAGAATATAAAGTCATGTGGAGTGGAAAAAGAATTGATATTGTGTATGACTCCCATGAGCTTGGAGGACTGCATCCATACATCTCTGCAATGACTCAAATAACGTATTATTAAAGTCATCTGGAATGGCAAAGAAAATGTTCTTGCAGGACTTCCAGAGATCTTCAAGATTCTTTGAATTCATCTTCAATGCCTCCAACTACATCTTACCTCAGACATGCTCAATAATATTCATGTCTGGTGACTGGGCTGGCCAATCCTGGAGCACCTTGACCTACTTTGCTTTCAGGAACTGTGATGTAGAGGCTGGAGTATGAGAAGGAGCGCTATCCAGCTGAAGAATTTGTCCTCTCCTGTGGTTTGTAATGTAATGAGCAGCACAAATGTCTCAGGCTGTTGATGTTGCCATCCACTCTGCAGATCTCTGGCACACCCCATACTGAATGTAACCCCAAACCATAATGTTTCCTTCACCAAACTTCACTGATTTCTATTGGAATCTTGGGTCCATGCGGGTTCCAAGTATTTGTGATGATTGGGATGCAGTTCAACAGATGATTCATCAGAAAAATCTACCTTCTGCCACTTTTCCGAATGATCAACTAGAAGTTATTATTTATTGCTCTTACAACTGGGATCGATGACAAGACTTTTATCAGGTAATGTACTTTTATGCATTTTAATTATATAATGATACAAAATTAATAGAAGTAAAAAGATAATAATAATAATAATAATAATAATAATAATAATAATAATAATAATAATAATAATAATAATGATAATAATAATAATAATAATAATAATAATAATAATAATAATAATAATAAACAAACCTCTAGAATCAAATAATTACAAAGAACAGTCAACACATTAAATTAAACATCAAATTAGAAAGACTGAAATGGTATTATCCTGTACAATATATGCCAAATGTTTTATTTACAACTTTAAAAAAAAAAAAATTATTGATTTAGACAGTATATTATTTATTTCATTTCCACCATTTATTAAACAAAATATAAAAATTGTAAACTATTATGTGAGCAATTATTTTCCCATATTTTATACATTATGATTTATAAATGTATTTATGTGAATGATGATGATGATAATGATTATTATTAGTGTGCATTTCTAACTAATGCAGACACCATAGATGAAACTTAACAAATTATTAAAAGTTCTGCAAACCAGATGAAGCTTCAATGGCTGTTTTTTTAAGAGAAGACCGTCCTGATGAAAGTAAGGAAGTTGTGGTCTCCATCATGAGACTGGATTTTCCCATTACACCACTTCACATGGGTAAAAAATATAACACAGGCCAATCCTGCAAGAAATCCCCTTCTCCTGTTTGATCGCTGTCCGCCAGACAAAGGCCTTTGTATTAGATCACTTCACAGCTCTGGGACAGGGAGCGGTGCGAGCGACGTTCCTCTCAGGATGACTGTTAAATAGGGATGGTCGATATCTTAACGTCTGTGATATACCACTAAAAGTCTTCTCACGTTAATAAAACCAATTTAAAAAATATGATCTGGATATTGCCTTTAGAATGTAAAGCTGATTTGGTTTAGCTGCATAGTTTGATTCAATTTAATCTGTGAAATGAATAAATAAACTACAGTAGCACACATGTGATACAGTTTAGCATGTGTATGAGGCTGTTTGATAACAGAAATTTACTGACAAACATTCACACCACATTCACTTTGTAACAGCAGACTAGTCTCTGAAATATCTTCGTTTTGTGTTCAGAATTGGTTTCATGTCACAGAATGAGGTAGAAATCATAGTGTTTTATATTATTCTCTAAGGTGATAAAGGCTAGGTCAATTAGCATTGCGATTTAAGTATCATTGCGTTTCATTCTCATAAAATACACAAGATTGCTTGAGGAACGCATTATTTTACCACAACTGTTTAGTGTGTTAACATTTTTTTTTTACTAAGCTACAGTTATAGCTAAATGTCTTTACTTCTGTGATGCAGATGTTCAGTTAATATGAGTGATCGCCATCTAGTGTCCAGTATGAATGAAACCGATAATATATTATGTACAGGCAAAGGCAAAATAATTAACCCTCCTGTGATTTTTTTTTTTACTTGTTTAAAAGATCTTGCCGTTAAAAAGCACTTGGTAAATATTAAAAAATATTTCAATAATTAATCATTATTGATAATTTTATCTTCAACTGTGTTCACAACACTTTTTTTGTATGAATGAACGAATGAATGACTATAGGAAAGCTATTAAATCTTACTTAAAAAACACACACACATACATACATTTTTGTCACTCAGTGGATACATATGAATTGTCATTATATCATTTTTGAAATATATACCAGAAAAATTTGTGATAGTTTTTAGTCCATTACGCCCAGCCCTACTGGAAAATCAAACTTCAGTGATTTTACAAAGCAGGTTGTGCTGAAGTGATTTGCTCTCTCTTTAGCGGTGTGTAATGGTTTACATCTGTGTACATCAAGCCCTATTTAAGGTTTCATATAGTGGAAAATAAGGCTGCCGAGGATTAGGACCAATTTCCCTTGTGGTAAATAAAAATGGGTTTTATGGGTTCCTTCAGTTTGTCAAACAATATCTACAGGGTTTTGATTACACCACAAGCAGGATCAAAGAGCGGTGCTAATAAAGGAGGTTTTGTGTGTGTGTGTTTTTTTTGCATGAATATCTGTTATAAACTGGCGACACGATGGCTCAGTGGTTAGCACAATCGTCTCACATCAAGAAGGTTGCCGATTCGAGCCCCGGCTAGGTCAGTTGGCATTTGTGTAAACTTTGCATGTTCTCCCCGTGTTCTCGTGGGTTTCCTCCGGGTGCTTCGGTTTCCCCCACAGTCCAAAGACATGCGCTAGAGGTGAATTGAATAAACTAAATTGGCCGTAATGTATGTGTATTAATGAATGCGTGTATGGATGTTTCCCAGTACTGAGTTGCAGCTGGAAGGGCATCCAATGTGTAAATCATATGCTGGATAAGTGGGCGGTTCATTCCGCTGATGAATAAAGGGACTAAGCTCAAGGAAAATGAATGAATGGATGTAATATAAACAACCAGAATCCTTAGGAATGGCATCATGCGATGTGAAGTTTCATGAGTAATTAAACATCATGCACATGCAAATATAAACATATAGATACATTTTTATGTTGGTAAATACACTAAGTAGTGCTGTATACCTAATCAAATCACAATGTAGTGTATGTAAATACGGAATGAGGAAATACACATATGAAGTTCAGTCCAGAGCTGCTCTGAAAGTCATCTGCCAAGCATTTTACCACTTTATTTTAGAATCTAACTATAAAAACAAGCCTCATGACAACACAAAGTAAACTCCTATTATGATTGCATAGGTGAATGTACTTCTCAAAGTTTAAATAATAGTAACATTAAAATAATAATAATTTAAAAAATCCCCCCAAAAATTTGTTCTTGTTTTTAATTTAACATGGTACAATTCACCTTATTCTTACTTATTATTATTATTTATGTGGAAGTAAGCTCTTTTTTGTGAAGACATGGGAGTTTATGATTTTACATAAAAATAATATAATAATAAATTACAAGTTTGCAACATCAAGCAGCATAACAAGCTGTTTTTAGGGGTTAAAATCTTTAGAATGAATGAGATTGGAAGTCTGAGCCAATAAAGTTCCAATGGATGTGCCCGCTTGAACATGAAAAAATAAGGTCAGTAAAATGGTATTTGAACAAAACTAATTTCCTACATTTTCAATCTATTTCATAGAACTCCTAAAAATGTAATTATATAAATCACATTATAAAATGTAAATGCCTTTATTGCCAGATTCTGCTTGTCCTGATCTTGCATCAGTTTTCTTTCCCCACACCTGCCATCCCAGGGGTGTCTGTTACCACAGTAACAAGGTTGCCAAACCTAGCTAACAGTCTCGTTTATCCCTTGTTCTTTCCCCCAACCGATTAAACACAACTGGTTTGCAGACAGCAGACATCAGTCCAGACTCTTCGCTTCACCACCCTTACAAACCTCTGCACAGGAACAGACGTCTTGTTTTCTGTGTGCTGTTACAACAAACTCCAAATCCAGAATAGTTACTAAGGATTCTGAATTGATACTATGTGATGAAATGACAGCCGCTTTCAGGTAAAGGACAACAAAAATGGCACATTGGGAGGCTGTGGAAGGTGAAGCACAGAGCTGTTTTAATATGACCTTGATACAGTGAAAATGCATGCAGGAGACGAGTGTTAATGACTCTGGGGGCGGCTATGAGTGATGACCGGCGAGATTTGCAGAATAACATTACAGATATAAACGGGTGAAGCTAGAAGTGCTGGATAATAGTGGCTGACTATTATGGGTTTTAAAAGACACATCAACATATGAGCAAGGTGACAATTTGTAAATAACAAATAAGTAAAAAAAAAAAAAGATGTGACAACTGAGGTCTTGAGACGAAGAACCATACAAGTCCATATTTTGAAATTGAGAAATACGACTTTTTCATTTGGATTGGGAACATTGTATTACATATTTTTATTTTACTTGAAGATAGACAAAACCGGTCACACTTTATTTTGATGGTCCGTTTGTTGAATTTAAGTTACATTGCAATTCTTATTAGCTTATAAGTAGACTCTTAGGTTGGGGTTAGGGTTAGTGTAAGTTGACATGTACATGCAAAGTATCTTATAGTCAGTTAAATGTCTGTTAAAGGAGCATATCAACAGATATTAAGCTGACAGTCTACTAATACTCAAATGGACCATCAAAATAAACCACAAAAGCTTCTCAATTCTAAGGAGAAAACATTTTTCAGTGTCAGTATTAAAAATCAAAAGTTATTGTGATTTATATTTCTCAAATATAAAAAAACAAACAAAAAAGAACAGTATATGTCCAGTTAGTGTGGAATAACAGTATAACTTCAATTCATAATAAATTCATATAATATTAAACCACTAAAGATCTGATTCCTTTATCTTAGCTTTTAAATCAGTAACAGAAACTTTAGGTTAATATTAAGCGTTTCTTTCAAGTTTATTATTATTCATTCAATCATTCATTTTCTTTTTGGCTTAGTCCCTTTACTAATCTGTGGTCGCCACAGTGAAATGAACCGGCAACTTATCCAGCACATGTTTTACGCAGCAGATGCCCTTCCAGCAACCCATTTCTGGTAAAGTTTATTATTATTATTATTATTATTATTATTATTATTATTATTATTATTATTATTATTATTATTATTATTATTAAACAGAAAATACAGTATAAACAATGTACATTACATAGACCTTCTTACAGTACAGGCAATAACTATCATTATTAACAATAAACAATAAATAAATAAATACAATAAATGCATAAAATGCAGACATGCGTCATAGCTAAATATTGTCATTTAAATATTGTAGTTTACCACACACCGGTGTATATACTACTTCAAACTGCTCTCGCGCACAATTGTCAGTAAATTTCACAATTAATTACAAAGCACTTTTAATTAACACATTGAATTCAACTTGACATTTTGAAGTGAAAAGACAAATCTAGCATAAAGAATAATCTAATCATTTTATTTACATATTTAGAGAGTATATTTCATGTAATTCCTACAATTTATTATAGAAATGTACAAATATTGCATAAATATATTATATATTAATGCTGGGGAAAGATTAATCGCAATTAATCACAATCAAAATGTAAAAAAAATTGACATTGTGTATTATATATATTTATTATGTATATGTTATACATACAAACATATACATACACACACAAAATTACAGGGGTTTTTTTACAGAATATTATAAACTAGAAAAACATATACTATTTTATGAAAACACATCTATTGCAGCTAAATGTTAATTACAAGCTCTGTTTGTACTTCTACAAAGGTACAAGAACATGACACCAATCAAAATTATGACAATCCATTGCAACATAAGATTCAAAGAATATCCGCGTGCAAACCAGCCAAAAGGTGACTCAGAGGAACTGAAATTTCAGCACCATAAAAATAGATTACTCTCCCAAAATTGCATGTTTCAATGCTTCACATTGGAGCTAAAGATCTATTTAAGACCTTTTTCCTTCTGTAAATCCGCACTCAAACCAGGAGCGACAGATGATGGGCAGTGGAAAGGCATTCGGCTCTGGAGGAAGGGACAGCTCTTTGTTCTGCCAGAGAGGAGATCTCTGGGGAAGGCAGTGTTATTCTTTACCAGTGTGATACCAGCACGGCTCGCTGCCCACAGACTGTCTGCTTCCATTTTACTCTCTTTTGTCATGTAATTCTCTGGCTCGGCCGCTCCGATAAGAGTGTGTAGTTTTCCAGATAGCAGCGTGGCCAGCAAGATATGCTGGCTGGAAGGGAGTGGTTTTGTTTCCACAATGAAAACTATTTATCGTTGCGTATTTGTGCGCAAGTTTTTACCTACCTACTTATAATTTATTAACCCACTTCTCATGTCCTCTAGGGGAGTCTGGGCAGACAAAAAGCAGACCTGCAGACACACACTTAAAAAAGCATAAAACACACATATGTCTAAAAAAGGACAAAAGAGAGCATTGCCAACCAGGCCATCAGCGAAAGCAAATTACTACCCCCTACACACCAAACTGTACCGACACACACACACACACACAGAGATACACACACAACCTCCCTCCTCCTGCCGTCCGACTGTCAGGGTAACCATGACTACTGGCAGAATTCCTTGCTAATAACTCACACCACATGCTGACATCTCCCTCCTTTCTCTCTCTATATCACACACACACAAACACACACAATATATATATATATATATATATATATATATATATATATATATATATATATATATATATATATATATATATATATATATATATATATACACACACACTGCTTTGGAAAAAAGGGAGCACTTCAAAATTCTCAGTTTCTCTGGATGAACTGGATTTATTAGGTGTGGGTTTGAGTAAAATATTAATATTTATTTGTTTTATAAAAGTTTGAGAACATTTTGTCCAAATTACAAATAAAAATGTTGTCATTTAGGGCATTTTAAAGTAAATGTTTTATGTGCTGTGATTGGATATAGGCATGGGATGATAACCGTTTTCAAGGTATACAGCGGTTTGGAAAAGTCAAGGTTTCCTATGATATATGAAAATACACATGAAAAAAAAAAACATTTGTACACATAAAGAGTCACATGAAAATATGACCGTTTAAAAATGACAACATTTTTATTTGAAATTTGGAAGAAATTTCATGAGTGGTTCACAAACTTAACCAAAAAATTGTTTTTTGCAAATGTTTTACTTTTTTTGCTTAAAACTAAATATGATTCAGAAAAAAAAAACATGACAATTTTTTTAATACATTTATAAAAAAAAAATACAACAATTATTCAATGATTAGAAACTATTCAACATTTGTAATTCATAAATTAAAACAAATAAAACATTTATTAAAAATGATCAGGGTTCGAAATAAAGCTTTTCGCTTGGTAGCACTGGTGCTCCTAACTTTACAAATTACTACAAGTTTTATATTAACAGACTTATTGCATTTGAAATCAACACTAATCAAAACTAACAAACAAACAAAAAATATATGCATGTGCCCACCGGCCCTGCACGCACTGCTTGACATGAATGAGACTCAATTAAGGATAATAACTGTGCTGTGTTCTCATGGGTGGTGTCTGATATTGCACAGATTATATTGACATATAACTTAGTATTAGTTTACGTCATCTTAATAGCAATAGCGTTTTTTCAGGTAAAGTCTAGATCGGATATGTGGCCGACCGGAAGTGCGATATGCACATCAATATAGCAGCATTTTTTAATGACACTGTATAACAATAATTAATATTTTTTACAGTACTATGACAGTTGGGTTTAGTGTTGGGGTTGGCGTTAAAAAATACAATTTATTGTAGACGTTAATAAAACACAATAAATGGGAAATTTAATAAATAATATAAATAATTCTCATTAACTTCCGGCCGCAACCGTATCCAATCTAGCAATAACCTGGTCGCACAGCAACAATTTTACGCACTCTGGCACATATGTGACCAAAACGGTTGCACTTTTGAGCGCTGATGATTATTTGAAACAACATGAAACCATTCAATGAGTGGAATTCCATGTACTCTGCATGTGTTTTACACTATTTTTAAAAGATTATCCTTTTTTATTACAGACATTCTTACTGTAAATGTCACTGACCCAGAGAATCTAGACTGCTATAGTGAAAGCCTCCCAGATTCTCTGATTTATCGCAATTTTTTCCTGTAGCAAACGCATCCAACTATGCCGATAATGGGGTTGTAATTTATGCACGTAGGTGCATTTACAAACTGTACGAAAGTGTAAACAGCCAACCAAAACAAAACTCCCAAAACGACATCTCGCATAAACAGTTGCCTTGAACTGCATCATAGATCACTTTCCTGTACTTCCACTCCTAAGATCTCTCATAAGACGAGTGCATTCTTAAACAGTTCAGGGACAACCATCTGGCAGAATCAGGGTTATCCAGGGACACACTGCTGCAATTTTTTAGCACCTGGACCTGAACGATCCGTGTTTGATTCAAGTATATGAATTGATTAGTTTGGAAACCTTCCAATAAGGGCACAGCTTTTGTGGGCTACAGCTGAGAGCTTTTAGTAAACGTTCAAGAGTCCAGAGATCTTATCAGACGTGTTGTTTGATTAGCACTGGCCCATCTACCCAATCTCTAGAAGAAAAGAAGCACAAGAAACATCTACACTTCATTTTGAGGGACGCAAGACTCTTTAATTGCACTCCGTGATCTCTGCTTGCAGGTGGAGCAGGTTGAGCCAGATGATCCAGTCAAGTTCTACTGCAATCATGGATCGCCCTCATATCCGCTTTCTCTTTGTATGAACCGAGAGCACTGCATTCCAGGGGAAAACTCATCCTAAGGCAAAACACTTGAACTCAAGAGCAGTGCGTGCAACTGGAACAATGATGAATGGTTCAGCACACCGTAGACGGCTATTGAACCAAGGTCAAAATCATCACCTGGAGTGTAGAAGACAATCGTTATCTCCACAGGACCACAAATGGTGGAATTTGTTTCAACAGAATGGGATTATCCCTTTGTCTGAATATGTCTACCTCCATACCACTAGGCAGCACATAAGCCAAATAGTATGTCCGAATTCAATGGACATTTTACTCTATGACTATGTTGTTAACGATGTGATCCAACATGACTAAATACAATAAACTATTCTGCCATCCAAAGGCAAAGTTAAAAACCACTACTACTACTTTAACCACAAAATATGGCACTGGCTGTGTTAAAAAAAAAAAGTAATAATAAAAAAAAGTGTTTTTCTCAGTTTTAGTGTTTGTGTAGTTGCTGCCTTTGCATGGCAGTCTCATAACCAGTGATTCTAAACTGGACATGGAATGACGTAAGCAACACATCTTAGGAATGTGATTTCTACCATCCGGAATCCTTAGCAATGCCCCTGTCGACATTACACGTATGGCATACAAGCAAATTAAAAAAAAAAGAAATTCTGGGCCCTATACATAGGTTTCTGCTCTAGGCGCCCTCTTTTTTTTTCGCTCATACATTTGTTTTGTCATTTCAAGTTTACAGTAGATAGTTTCAATCCACTGTGATGTCAGCAACAGTGGTTGCATCCATTGTAGAAATTATGATATTATGCCATGAGGCCTTAGAGGTTACATTAATAGCAGTGAACCAACTGAACTTAAATGCCATAGGTTATGAAGTATGCCTGAATTTCATTGATATTACACATATTCATAGAACATATTTCTTAAAATGAGGTTTAACCAAATATATTCATTCATTCATTTTCTTTTCAGCTTAGTCCCTTTATTAAGCTGGGGTCGCCACAGTGGAATAGACCGCCAACTTATCCAGCACATTTTACACAGAGGATCCCCTTCCAGCTGCAACCCATCACTGGGAAACATTCATTCACACACATACATTACAGACAATTTAGCCTTCCAATTCACCTGTACTGCATGTCTTTGGACTTGTGGGGGAAACTGGAGCACCCGGAGGAAACCCACACAAACACGGGGAGCACATGCAAACTCCACACAGAAATGCCAATTGACACAGCTGAGGCTCGAGCCAGCGACCTTCTTGCTGTGAGGCGATCGCGCTACCCACTGTGCCACCGAGACGCCCTAACCAAATATAATACCTACTATATCAATATCAGAGTTTGGAAACACCTCATGTTCAAAGATAATTTTACAAAGTCACTCAACCTCGGTTAGCAAGTTTATTCATTCATTTTCTTTTTGATCTAGACCGTTTTTTAATCAGGGGTCGCCACAGCGGAATGAACCGCCCGGTTAGCAAGTTAATGTACTTTAATGCCTGGTTCACCCCCAAAAGGGAATTTATGTATTCAGATGAGTAGATTGCACACAAAATAAATGCAAACAAACAAACCTAGGCGTGGTGTGAACCCAGCTTAAGATCTATAAAATTTCAGACTTCTTAAAGTAAGCCAAGGCAGGCCAAACACTTGCCAAGAGATTCAAGGCCTCCATCTAAAAAAGCATTATGAATTCAAATGAACTTGCTTTGCTTCCAGGCCATGAGTGACGGCAGACCTAAAGCCTGGCGTGCACAGACCGAACGCAGCTACTGGAACGCTCTCCCCTATTGACTATAATACTTTTAAGCATTCCCCACGAGTTTGATCAGACTGACAGAGACGTGAGGTCGACAATCTTATTTTTCCAGGCTCTGCAGCCCAAGGCATTTTCAATAGGCCTACAGGGGCTGTCTTTTCTTGATCTGAAACAAACGTGGACTGGAAAAGAAGGGCCCATGCCAACTGAAACGGCTTTGAACAGAAGGATAGGAGACACATTGTAACATTTGTGTCACACCACTCTGAGTAAGTAAAGTTAATGCATTACACACAAATTGGGACGGCTGCACAAGCAGTCCAAAAACTTTATTGGCCACAGTAGAACTGAAAAGCTATTGTAGCCAGAATGAAAAGAGCTCTAAACACTTTTCAGCACATCAGCTGAAAAACTAACAGTGTTTCCAAACATTTCTATGCTTTATGAAGAAGCTCATCTGGACAGGAATCAGTGGTAAATCAATACCTAAAAGTTGATCTGGCTGGAATAGCAAACCATGGTTGTAAGTCACTCTGAGCAAGTTTGACAGCTCAAGGAGAATAAAACAGGCACAACGTGTGAATTTTGAGTGGAAGCACCTCCATATCTTTCCCCTCGGTGGGCAGGGTCTGTTCCACGAAGTTAAATCTCGCAGAACCAAGCTCGGATGCCAACTCAAACAAGTTTACCCAAACCCTGCCAAGGGTAGATGAATCAACTCAGCATGAGGTTTGGAAAAATGCAGTAAGCTCCCTTTCCCATCAAACAAAAACCTCAGGTTAATGTACAGCCTCTTAAACGTAATGCAAACAAACCTTAAAAAGACTGACAGGACATTATGTAATGGGAGCACATAGAGGGAAATAACCATCCTGCGATTGAGGGCGAAGGACAGAGGGTTTGATGAGTGGCAGAAAGTGGCGAGATTTCACAAAGGCACGCTGGCAGAGCATCAACCAGAGCAGGATGGAGGTCAGAGAAGAGACCACCAGGGTGAAAGCAAGATTATTGGGTGTGTTGGAAGGATAATCTGGGTGCCTGACAGTCTGCAAAAACACAGATGGGTTAGAATCACCATAATTAATGGCACTTTATGTATATATGCCCCGTTTATTGGAACATCAGCTAATAGCTTTGTGAGCAACACTCCATTCGACAGAACGTGCAACTGTGCCTCTGGTGGTCCGAGTTTGATTTCTTCCTTAAAAGTCATTAAAATTTTCATTTTACAAAATTTTCTTTGTGAAAAACATTACTGTCCTGCATGAAAAGAATATGAAACAAGCCAAAAAATATCATAATAGCAGGTGCAGTAATTCGTAACTTGAATGTGAGAGGTTTCAGGCATTATCACCTTTCGGTCTCATGAGATACATTTTTTGTAGCTAAAAATATTTCGTAGATACTTTGTGATTCTGCATGATATTGAAAACTGATATTTCTTACCATAATTATTTAAAATGTTCTATGGACTTCGATTTCTTGCTCAAGTATCTTTGATTATTAGTGATGGAAAGTTCGGATCATTTTACGAACTCATTTCGTTCATTTTGCCTAAAATATTATTAAAATTATACAAGTTGCTTCCAAACTCCTCTACAACTACACCAATCGTTGATCACACAACAGACAAGTCATAGCTAGAATGCTATAAGAAAGAGAAATCAATCATTTATTGTTTACCTGGTGTTTTGTCCATGATTATAGCTCACTTCTTCTGACAGGTCTTCAAATTTAAGTTGTTCGTTCACGTGACAAACAGTCCCATATAAGCTTGACCAAAGCACACAGTCTGAGCCAAAAGAAGCATGATTATTTCACCTTTCGAGTCTTCTGGTTTTTGAGTCGTTTGTTCATCATGTGACAGCATGTTGAGCAGGGGTGCTCAACTGTGTTCCTGAAGATCTACCTTCCTGTCAATTTCAGCTCCAACCCTGATCTAACACACCTGCCTGTAATTATCAAGTACTGTTCAGGTCCTAATTAATTAGTTCAGGTGTGTTTGATTAGGGTTGGAGCTGAAATTTGCAGAAAGTTAGATCTCCAGGAACAGGGTTGAGCAGCCCTGATGTAGAGAGATGACTCAAACCCAAGGACTCAAGAAGTGAACGGATCAAATCTTTTTCCGGCTCTAAACGCATATGATTGGCTTCTGTCTTTCATGTGATGAAAGAACGACTCAAACCGAGGACTCGAGAGATGAAGGGATCAAATCTTTTTCCGGTTCTGACTGCATATGATTGGCTTCTGTCTTTCACGTGATAAACGAATGACTCAAACCGAGGACTCGAGAGATGAACTGATCAAATCTTTTTCCAGCTTTGACTGCATATGATTGGCTTCTGTCTTTCACGTGATGAACGAACCACTCAAACCCGATTCGAAAAAGGAACTAATCTTCTACTCCACCTGCACAAATGTGCGTATGCGCAAATGAATGAATCACTCCCTGAGAGGACTCATCGTTCTCGAGTCATACAAAAGATTCATTCAAAATGAACGAATCCTTCAAGACCCATTACTATTGATGACACATTTTATCTCTCATTCTCAATTGCTTCAGTTTGATTGCCATACTGATCAGAAACGTATCATAATTCAAATGGGCTACATGTAGAATACAGAAAACTATTAGCAACACAAGTGGCCATTAAATGAACAGCAGCCAGAAATGTAATGCTTATGCTCACATTTGTGTCACGTAACTGATATGCTCACAGCAAAGTCTTTTTCATTTATTCATTCTTAGATTGCAAGTAATACAACTTTACAGCAATATACTGACAACAAACATCCAGACACAATAAAAAATGTGATTCTTACATTTTCTGTAGTTATTTACTGGATATTTGTATTATGTGCCTACAGCAGGTAATGAATCTAATGTCTTGTAGAGTCAAATAAAATAACTTACTTTCACATTGCAATATAATATGAATAAAGCTGACTATTCATAACCATAAAAGTACAGCAAATGAAAGCAGAAGAGATTATTGCCACCACACTGTGGTTCAAGGTCCGCAGGCTTTAATGAACTGTTCGCCTCAACCTCTTCATTAAATCAGTTCAGCAGGTATTATTACTGGCCGCGTTTGGTGCGCACAGTAGCCTTGTAATTAAATTTCATTCAGCCGAGACCTTTGAAGGGAAAGGGAGGGATAGACCTGCTTATTTTGGAGGATGGACACAATGTTTGAAAGGAGGTGGCAGTGGTCTAGAATAGTCAGTAAAGTTTGAGAAGAAGTGAGATATGCTGAAAAAAGTAAAAGTGTTTTTTTTTTGTACGTGTGAAATCAAAACAGGTGCAATGTGCAATGACCCATCTCTAGTCAACTTTGCTGATTTGTTCTTTCACTAAACTGTAATCTCTTTAATTCGAGCCTCATTAGGCCCTTTGACTGTGTGCATTTTTGCCCTCACGCTACGGCGCACTGACATCTACACTGGCTAAGCAGATTTGAGCTGGAGAAGCTAGCAGGAGGGAAAGAGATTGAGGGCTGTTTGCTGAAGACTTAAAGGCACAATTGATGCAAAAATGAAAATTCTATCTAAATTTACTTAAAATATTGTGTATTGTTTTCTGCAGAAAAAAGAAATAAAGTCAATATGACAGAGAGAAGTATGACAGATTTTGAAAATATCACTTTAAGGATATTTAAATTTCATGGTTTATCAGTGTCCTCTAGATTTATTAGCAGTATTATTATCAGTATTTTATTTGATTTTAAATTTAACTAATTATTTTATTTTATATATTTTATTTTACTTTATATTTAATTTTTTATTTTATATTTTATTTTATTTTTTATTAAAAAAAATTTTTTTTAATTTATTTTGATTTAATTTATATATATATATATATATATATATATATATATATATATATATATATATATATATATATATATATATATATATATATATATATATATATATATATATATACACACACAACAACCCCTGCTTTTTCAGTGATTTTGGTCCAGGAGTATTTAATATTCAAGTATTTAATCATTTAATAAAAAGTTTATTACTAGTCTGTTTACTAGTCTTAAATGCTATTTCTATAACCCAACAAAATGTATAACTAAAACTAAATCACTAAACTAAATAAAACAATTTTTTTACTTGAAATAAAACTGAAACTGAAGAGTGAAGGCAAAACTAAACTTATTTTATTTCAGCAAGAAAAACATCACTGATTTAGCTTAAAAGTAAAATAACTAAAAACTAAATTAAAAATTTAAAAACTGATTAAAACTATAGACACAAAAACATTAGAGTGGCGTTACTAAGATGACTGAAAACTGAAAAAGTAAAGCTATTAATAAAAAACTCAAATTTATTGTACAATAGTTCTGACTCTCTAAATCCTCATCATTGGCCTGCTCTGTTATGCTCAACTCTTTAAGAACTGATCCGAAATCTCCTTTTGACCACAAAGAATTACACTTGTGAGACACAGAAAGGCCAAGACACAACAGTGGAAAATTGTGGTTGTCTACATTTCAGATTTTTTCACAAGAACTATTATAACATTAAGACAAATGAACAATGGAAAAATGAGTGTTTGCACAGATTTACATTGTTGAGACGCTAAACAAACTCATGTATCCTGTTACTGGCGTGTTTGTTTGTTCTCTCAGATGACAGCTTTATGTCTTGAGTTCTCGATTATAATGTAATATCTCACAAGAATCCAGATATAGACCAGATGTCCTCCTCAACGAACCTACAGTCTTGACGGGCCAACTCTACTTTTAATCTTTATCTCTTATTATATCAAATATGACACTCTGGGAAAATGATCCCCAAATCTGACCTCACCGCCCAAAGAAATCATCACCTCTAAAGCCATCAACCACCTGCTGTCCCATGAAGCAACTCTCCAACAGCAACGTTCTGGACCCTAAGGATTCATACATAGTAATAGTCATCTCAACACATCATGAAATTCAATTAGCCGATGTTAAACAGCACCACTGCCCTCTGAAAGCTCTGAGTCTGCCAGTCTCAACACGGTGTCACCAGATACAGCTACAGCTGCTCTGCTTTGCTCTGAGACAACAGAAGTGGAGATATAGAATCGCAAATGAGTGAAGGTCCAACTGCCACAAGAGTAGCTGGAAATGCAAACAATGTGTGTGTGCAAAAAATATGGAGAAAAATGAAGGAATGGTGAGGGAATCAAATTGAATTGAAGATAAAGGAATGATAGAGTCATGAGAAGACTGCAAATCCAGCCTGATCTCACAAAGAAATAGAACTATTGTACGTTTTGCCAGTTTAGTGGCTAGTTTGTGCAATTTTAACAGGATGTGTGGCAGCCAACCCCACCATCATTGGGGTTAAGCAAATCGTACTAAATTGTTTGAATGAGATCGTACAATTTCATACGAATTAGCCACTGAATCAAAACATTTGGAACTCCTGTGAGATAGCGTTGGGAAATCACGAGCACTGCTCTCTACAATACTTCATTCTCTGTACAATTTTGCTACAAATAAATAAAAAGAAAAATTGCAATAAAAAATTTTTTTTTATGTTGTAACTTAATAAAATAAAAATATTAAAAATGAATAATAAAAAATAAATAAAATAAAATAAAAATAAATAAAAAATTTAATTGAATTAAATTTATTTAAATTAAACAAAACACAATGACATTTTATTAAAAAAAATATATCATCTTTTCTGGCTTGCTTCCTAATAAAGTTGGTAGACTATTTAAACTTTGTACATTACAAATATTTTACATTATGAATTGCATTTTCATTGTATATGAATACTCTTTTCTCTTTAATTACTTTCTTTTCTCTTTGGATAAGTGTAAATGCATAAATGTACTATATAGAGCAGGGGTGCTCAACCCTGTTCCTGGGGGTCTACCTTCCTACAGAGTTCAGCTCCAGCCCTGACCAAACACACCTGATCCAATTAATTAGGAACTAAACAGCACTTGATAATTGCAGACAGGTGTGTTTGATATGAGTTGCAAATGAGATCTGCAGGAAGGTAGATCTCCAGGAATAGGGTTGAGCACCCCTGATATAGAGTATGAAAATTAGCTACAAACTAAATTTTACAATTTTATTAAATTAAGATTTTAATGAGCTTTAGACAAAAAAAATTTAAAATTAATGAAAAAAAAAAAATAAATAAATAAATAAATAAATCAATGCCTTAAGGCATTTACATGCCATTTATTTAATCAAATGTCTAAACAGATACAAATTACTAAACCATTTTAATTATTTTTAATCATCTGATTGTTTAATTCTTTGGGCCAGTTATAAAAAAAGATTTATTAAAACAGTAATTTTTATAGAGTAATCTGTTTGAATTTCTCAAAAATTTGAATAGTACATTAAATATAAACTACCCAGCAGGCACAGGACGTCAACATAACATCAGATTAATGTTGTACCCCAACGTTGTGGGGACGTTGCAATTTGAAATTAAATGAAAATCAGGTTGACGTCAGAACCCAACGTCAGGGCAACGTCAATGTCCAATGTCAAACCTAAATATCAACCAAATATCAGCGTCTAATGATGTTACAGCTTGATATTGTGTGGACGTTACCACTATGACATCTATCAGACGTTGGATTTTGGTTGCCATACCTGACAAATAAATGTCAGTATTTGACGTCAATATGACGTTGGTTTAGGATGTTGGCTCAACGATGGATTTTGGTCACTTTTCACCACAACCTTAAATCAACAAAATATCAACGTCATTTCACGTCATTATTGGCTGTCAAAATAACCTAAATCTAACCTAATATTAATGTCTTATGATGTTGTGTGTCTGCTGGGTACTAACAAAATATTTTTAAAAAGCCATTATCCAGTAGGGCTGGGTGATTAATCGAAAAATAATCAAAATCAACATTCAGAATTTCCAGGTCAATTTTTTTCAACTACTTTCCCTACAGTTTTTGGAGTCACATGACCCCACTCTGTTAAGGCTAATTTACACTAATTATATTATGATTTATACTTATTATATTATTCTGATATTATACTTCTGCCAAGTACATGCGTACAGTCTGACGTAGCCTTCGCATACCCGTGCACCTCTCAAAAATATTGTAACTACATGTCACACCAACACGTAGTGCAAGCTTTGTGATTGGTTGATTTGGTAGTGGTGATGAGGGTGGGTGGCGCAGAGAGCCGAGTTTTAAGCCAAAGTCACACTAGAGTTTGAGCTTGCGAAATTCTGTCGTACAGCGCTGGGAAAAGGGGCGGGATTAAACAAGATGATTAGACATTAAAAAAAGCGAATGATTGCTCCATGTTTTAAATTTCTGTCCAGAGAGGTCATGTTTTGATCCTGGATTGGTCTCACGCAGTCAAGTGATGCGATTTCCCAGGTCAGAGTTCACCAAGCTTGAACTTTGCACTGCAGCAACCTGCGAAACTCGACGCATGACCCTGTGTTTCCGGTCTGACGCATTCGCGTGCGTATGAATGGAAGTCTATGGGGAGTAAAGTCCAGTGTGACCGAGGCTTTAGGCAATGTGTGTTCTAATTTCAGTTGTTCAGCGTTGATGTTCAATAAATAATCATAGATAGCAGATAGTGTTTCCTTCAATTTTTTTTTAAATGAAGCAATGCACCCTTGAATGCAACTATGAGGGCAAAAACATAAACTAAATGAATAAAATAATCATTAATTAATCATAATAGAGTTAAAATATTCAAATAACTGAGATTTTGATTTTAGGCCAAATCGCCCAGCCCTATTATCCAGTATGATACAAATATGTCAGGGGTGTCCAAACTCGGTCCTGGAGGGCCGGTGTCCTGCATATTTTAGTTCCAACCCCAATTAAAGACACCTGAATCAGCTAATCAAGCTGTTTATAGGTATACTAAAAACATCCCGGCAGGTGTGTTGAAGGAAGTTGGAGCTAAACTATGCAGGACACCGGCCCTCCAGGACCGAGTTTGGACACCTCTGAAATATGTCATTGAATTCTGCGATTGTCCAATCAGACATAAAATGCGTAGAGATGTGATGTTTAATCATGCATAATCTGAAACAGTGACAATCATAACCGACAAAATATAGTGTACTCCAAGCAGACGTTAAGAGTCATGTAAAAACAGGCTAATGTAAAAAGTGGGCAAAGGAAATCCAAATAACGTATTGTAAAATACAACGCAGGAAAGCAGAGTGTAGGAAATAAAGAAAAGGCTGCAGCCACAGGCCATATGGGGTTCAAACAAATGAGGCGTACTGGCACCCCGCGTCCACATGACTGAGATTTCAACTCATATCTGAGATTAAACCCATTTATAAAACTGCCAACGTGTTTGTTTAGCGACTTCACTAATTGGTCTGCCTTAATGAAAATGGTTTATTATGCATTAAAAAGAGGATTAATCAAACACATGGGCAGCTCAACGTCTACAGACGACAAAAAGGGTCTGTGTGTTCTAAGTTTAGATAGTCAGTCTGGAACCTGTTTCCGGTAGGGCACTTTTAAATGTGAGCCCCACCAGGGGGACAATCTTATGTTACAGGAAGTGGTTCCCCAGGTAGCTTCCTCTACAAGCATCACTCCAGATGTGCTCCAATGCCCGGTTTATTAAATGTGATTAGTCTTTAAGACAAAATACAATTTACCACCACAGTGGTCACAACTGATCCGACAGGTGAAGAAAAGCATTTTCTGCAGTTTAATGTTGGGAATGTAACACTAGCTGCACCTGCGAACATAAACACAGCTACTCTGCCAAAAAGAAATACGGAATACATAATAAATCCATAGGAAAGAAAATGAATTGTGTTAAGCACAGAAGAGCTGTCCAGTTCACTCTGACCCCGAGCTGCCAAGGCATGATTCAGGAAAAGATCCTTTTCGCTCTGAGTAGAGCATATAAACACTATGGCTTCTCTCAAATGTGAAAGCAATCAAGGCACATCCTGAAAGAACGATGACATTTGGAGATTTGTTTGTCTATATTTTTTGTCCAGAGTGGGTGTAAGTCCATTTCTCTCTCGTTTGTTCTGAATTAAACTTATACAGTATGTCCCAGACCGCCATATAGAGACACTGTATTTACTGTACATCATTCTAAAGCATGAGACATATTAGCAGATGTGAACAGAAGGAAATTGACCTTCGGTTTTTGAAATGGGTGGACACTGTCATGGGATTAAGTTTTTTGTACAGTACGTTAAGGAATCGTCCAATGGAAACAAAATCTGTTCTGAGATCAGCATAAAAGTTTAATGGTACTAATGAAAAAGCCCAAAGGTTTATACATGAGCATATTGGGTGGATTGACCCCTGTCCAATAAATACAGAAGGGTCATTCTAAGCCTAACATGTTGTAACAGGGACTGTCCCGAATAGGGATTGGTTTGAAGGCTCTACTCACGAAAAATCTGTCGGATCGCCAGAACAATGAACAGAAAACTAGAGCAGACTGCTTCCATGAGAAATGACTCTCGGGAGAAGAAAGGAAACCGAAATATAAATAAAAGGCAGTTTTCTCTTTCAGCAGTGTGTAAATAATACACCATTCTATCCTATAGATAAGCTTAGTTAAACAGGCATGTTTTTGGAGGAAATGGCTGGACTCGCAGCGGGTGTTTGTGTTGGGGGGGGGACAGTGGTTGAAATTTGAACTACTAAAAATATACATCAATCCAATCTCTCATTCAAGACCACTAATCAGTGTGTTATAATTCCTACAGACAAATCCATGTTTATTCTGAGCGGTACCACAAATTTATATTATGTAAGAAGGGTTTATTATATCAACACTGATAAATTAAACTGCTTTCTGTACACTACCTGACAAAAGTCTTGTCGGCTATCCAAGTTTTAGGAACAACAAATAATAACTTGACTTCTAGTTGATTATTTGGTATCAGAAGTGGCTTTTATGAAAATGCAAAGGCCTCAAGATTACGCTTATTTACCAAAAATAAAATATGATCATGCCTTGATTTAATTATTTAATTAGGACAGTAACGTCTGACTTTGCTTAGACAAAAAGTCCTGTCACTTAACAGAAATAATGTACAGTATAGAATATACAGTCATGGTGCAGTGGAATAACAATTGTGTATGACTCCCATGAGCTTGGAGGACTGCATCCATACATCTCTACAATGACTCAACTTATTAATAAAGGAATCTGGAATGGCAAAGAAAGAATTCTTGCTGGACTTCCAGAGTTCATCAAAATTCTTTGAATTCATCTTCAATGCCTCCTCCATCTTACCCCAGACATGCTCAATAATGTTCATCTCTGGTGACTGGGCTGGCCAATTCTGGAGCACCTTGACCTTCTTTGCTTTCAGGAACTTTGATGTGGAGTATGAGAAGGAGCGCTATCCTGCTGAAGAATTTGCCCTCTCTTGTGGTTTGTAATGTAATGGGCAGCCAAATGTCTTGATACTGTACCTCAGGCTGTTGATGTTGCCATCCACTCTGCAGAGCTTTCGCACACCCCCATGCAAAATGTAACCCCAAACCATGATTTTTCCTTCACCAAACTTGACTGATTTCTATGAGAATCTTGGCTCTATGCGGCTTCCAATAGGTCTTCTGCAGTATTTGTGATGATTGGGATGGAGTTCAACAGAAGATTCACTGGAAATAAAATCTACCTTCTGCCACTTTTCTAAATTATCAAATAGAAGTCAAGTTATTATTTGTTGCTCTAACAACTAGGATTGATGACAAGACTTTTGTCAGGTAGTGCATATTCAAATAAAGGTCAAATTCCCTAATAAATTATAAGCTCATTGCCATTTTGAGATGTTTTAGGGTACGTTCACACTTTGATTAAAAAAGAAATCTGGTGTGATTGTTCTATTAGTGTAGTTTTTATAAAGTTGTTTATTATGAGATTAAAATACAATGCATGCATGTTTTTTCATGTCATAGAGTCTACATTTCCCATTAGAGTCCAATATGCCATGTCAGATCAGATCTCAGACACTACACTCAGAATTTTCCAGTTGCACGAAAAAGGGCAAATGGTAAAAATTCTATGGTAAATAAAATTACCAGAAGACTACAATGTCTAGGGCTGAAAACATTAAAGCAAGCCAAGTCCTGTCACTTAGTGGATCAGAACCAGAGACCACAGCCGGTTTGGTGGTATACATGTCAATGTGTGCGGAATGATGCCATAAGGACTCTGGATAACACCCATCATCTGTGTGTCCTTGCTTGGGCCAATGAAACCACAAGAAAATATACTGTAGTTACTGCAAGGGTACTATAAAACCATCTGTGCTGTTGGGTGCCCTAAAATTAGCTGAAAAGATGTTGACTAAATTGGGAAACAACTGTCTTTTCTCACTGACTCTGTTGAGTGACTAAAATTCATAATCTTTTGTGAAATTTAAATAGCTGCTAAATTCGCAAATCTTCAGATTGCATAAAGTACTTTTTGTAAAGAAATTCTGCTTGTTACAGTTGCTTTTTATTCCAGTCAGATATATGTATCCATCAGTGGTGTAAAGTAACACATTACAAATACTCAAACTACTGTAATCTAAGTAGTTTTAAAAATGTGCACTTTTACTTTCCCTTGAGTACATTTTTAGTGCTGTATCGGTACTTTTACTCCACTACTTTCCTTCAACTTGCCTTCACTACTTTATTTTTTCCTGTCTATGGGAATTAGAAAAATCAGTCCTGTAATTTCTGTCCAATCAAATCGCACATAGAAGCTAAACTACCTCAAGACATGGGCGCTTTATAATTGCAGCACATTGCTTGGAAGCATTTAAAGTGTTCAAGAAGATGTCCAAAATCTTTACACGCTTTGACCCAGAGACTGTTTAGATGCCCAAATGGCAGATGGACGTTGTACCCCAACGTTATGGAGACGTTGCATTTTGTTTGAAAATAAAAATTGGGTTAACATCAGAACCCAACGTCAGGCCGACGTCAATGTCCATCAGCCAACCTAAAATCAACCAAATATCAACATCTAATGATGTTACAGCTTGACGTTGTATGGACATTACCACTATGACATCTATCAGATGTTGGATTTTGGTTGCCATACCTGACGAATAAATGTCAGTATTTGACATCAATATGACTTTGGCTTAAGATGTTGGTTCGATGGTGGATTTTGGTCAGTTTCTAACACAACTTAAAATCAACCAAATATCAACTTCATTTGACGTCGTTATTGGACATCAAAATAACATTGTCCTTACACACTGGCTAGACATTGAATTTTGGTAACATGACATCACAACCTAAATCTAACATAATATAAACGTCTTATGATGTTATGTGCCTTCTGGGCAATAACTAAACGCACTAGAGAATGTTACGTTTACACAAATCCACAAATTACATGTAAATGCATTAGTTTTTTACAGCACAATACTCACTACTCTTACTCACATACTTTGAGTAATATTCACAACAGATACTTTTACTCTACTTGCATTAGATTTTTAAGCAAGTAATGGTACTTTTAATTAAGTATAATTTTTCAGTACTCTTCCCACCACTGGTATCCATCTATGTGTGTGGTAAACACTCTTTTTCTCCTACTTCTTCTTCATACTTTGAACCCACATACTAAATTCCTCCGAACACTGACCAGCAACTCTTTCCAACTATATGTTAAATGAACCAGCAACAATGCGGAATTCCAGTATTTATCTAAAAAAGTTAGTTCTGGAGGGTATTTTTCAACAGATGCTTCTGTTGGAAATGGACATTAAGGAGACCCTTTGAAGTCTGGAATTGCTTATTATTGGGAGGGAAATAAATGGAGGAAAACATGCCCCAATTTTTATTTCTTTTCCAGAGGGGTAAAACAGCTTGAGAACACAGTTGGCCTAGTTGCCGCATGGTGGCAACAATTATCATGACAACAGACCTAAACCAACATTTCAAAAGAACAACAAAGCTCAATTTTACCATCTGCCAAACAACACTTTCTGCAATTCTCCAAAAGAGGATAACATCTGTTAATCATATGTCATAATTACAAATTGTCTTGGTGAGTGAAATTACAAGTTTCATTGCTCCACAACTACCATGGCTCTTTCAAGGAAGATAAAAATCACAAAACTCCTTTCAAGACATAATGAATAGTCTTTCTTTTATAGCCCAATTCCTCTTAATCAATTGCTCCTTTGAGAAAAAACATTCTGAATATACGCAAGCAGCTATTATTGTACATTTAAGCAGAATGCAGACTTTATAACTGAAATATATTCAAATAAATTCCGAAGCAGATGAACAAAGTACAAAATGGTACGACATACCTCAAGGAAACAAGTCCCTGCTGATGTGTTCTCCTTGATTGAAACGTTGTAGAAGCTGCTTCCAAACACAGGCTCATTATCGTTAGTATCCTGGAGGTCTATTTCTACCACAGCAGTGGAGGATAATGGGGGTCGTCCTCCATCAGTGGCCACTACTTTGATACTTGGCTTTGGGTTTGTCTCATAATCCAGTTTGGTTGCGGTGGTTATGATCCCAGTGACAGGGTCAATGGTGAACCAACTGGCATGAGTTTTCTTGTCTGGTAGGATGCTGTAGCGGATGTCACCATTGGGACCTTGGTCTTTGTCCCTTGCGGTCACTTGCAGCACAAAGCTACCTGGGTAGACTACTTCTGGTATGGTCTGCTTGTATGCCTGTTGGTCAAATAGAGGTGGGTTGTCGTTTACATCGGTGACGTGAATTATAAACGAGGATTCTGCATGAAGTGGCGGGGTTCCAGAATCAGTAGCCATGACACGAAGCTCATAAGAATCCCTCTCTTCCCGATCCAGAATCTGGTCTACATAGATGAGGTAGATGATGCTGTCTTTAGTGGTCAAGGCAAATTTGCCATCACCGCCCTCAAGAGACACATTGACATTGGAGTACTCTCCATAATCAGGGTCTGAGACTGAGATTCTTGCAACATATTGGCCAGGTTGAGCACCTTCTGAGATTTGGGGCGAGCCATCCTCACTGAGAAAGATAATGGTCATGGTTGGCTGGTTATCGTTGTAGTCTCGAACGTGGATTGTAACAAAAGCATTTGTAATCTCTGGGTGGCTAGCATTATCTCTGGCTTGCACGACCAACTCATGAACCTTCCTCATCTCATAGTCTAGAGCCTTATTAAGTGTAATGATCCCAGAGCGAGGATCAATGACAAAATAGCGATCTGGGTCACTCTGCCGGCGGTTTATCTCATACAACACAAGGCCATTGTCTCCTTCATCGGCATCAGATGCAAAAACCTGCAGGATGTTGCTGCCCTGAGGAAGGCTCTCAGAGATGATGGCATTGTATCGACTCTGGTTGAAAACCGGTGCATGGTCATTGATATCCTGAACCAGAATGTCAAGTGTCATCTGTCCGTTCTGCCTTGGAGATCCACCATCAAAGGCCTCAACCACTAATGAGTAGGAGGACCTCTTCTCTCTGTCCAAGACTCCATTTACCACCAAGTCAAGGTAAAGTACTTTGTTTGCTGCTCTTTTGGTCTCCAATCGGAACACTTGTCCTACATTGCCTTCTTTGATCTGATATCCTTGTACAGTAAGCTGATCCTTATCTGCATCAGTGGCTGGTTCAAGAGAGAACTTAGTTCCCACTGCTGTTTGCTCTGGGATCTTCAAGGAAGCTTTCTTTTTAGGGAATGTAGGAGCATGATCGTTGATATCATTTACAGTGATGGAGACCTTGACTGTGAAACCTGTCATAGTGACTGCTATAAAACTGTAATGGTCCCTTTCCTCTCGGTCAAGTCGCCTGGCGGTCTTGATGATGCCTGTGGTTTCATCGATGTGGAGATCACTACCAATGCCGGTGCCTTCATGGTCAGAGATGAAGTACAGAGAGGCTGTAACTCCAGGTAGCAAACCAGCACTGATATCGCCCACTATTGTCCCCGCAGGTTGCTCCTCATCTAACTGTAGCTCCAAAATACCTGGTGTGCCCTCGCCACCAACCATTACTGTTAAGAGTTCCACTATGACACAAACCACCAACAGCAGCCTTAGCCTCCGAATCACCCAAACCTGGAGGTGTCCATGTGTGTTTTTCCCAAAGTCATTAAACAGAGTCATCATGCCAAAGTTTCTTCACACCTGCAAAACAAAAAAAGAGCAGACTGTCACTATTACATTAACAAAGTACAAAAGGATGATACAGATCCAACAATGAAGATCTATGATTCCCTCACTGACTCTCACAAACAGCTGGAATGCATGAGAAAATGCATTTGCTTCAGAAAGGAGGTTTTCCTTAGCCAGGACAGTAAAACTGTAAGCCGCTTCCACATGTTGTACAAGCTATATTTTCAAAATACACTTCACACGCATTCATTTCCCATGGCTCCAACTTGCCTTATCAGTAATGCTGGCAGATTGACCATACTGTTCTGATAAACTGATCAACCTATTTTAATCAAGACATCTTTTTAATGTCATTTTCCCAAAAAAAGTCAGTCCTCATTTTACTCCCTAATAAATGGAAAATATATTTTCTTTCCAGTGAGATGGCTGGGTACTGTATTATCAGAGTAATTACCTCAAGTCGTAAACTAAGAGACATTATAATGCTTAGTATGTAATAATGTAGTTTACTCTGGAAAGCATACGCCCTTTAGATGGATCAGTCTTGACTTTTTTTCATGACAACCTAAAAAAAATAGCACAATTTATGATACCCATTGTTGTAATATTTTACTGCTGACTTGAAATATGTTATTGGAACATAATTTAACAGCTGTACTGTACATGACTGTTCAGGAGGCTGTAAATATGGCCACAACGTTAAGCTAATTTTCTTTAAAGAGAATTAATAGTACAAATAGTAATGGCATGCCACATAAAATCATTCAAATTTGAAGGGAGGGCATCAGGTGGCAAGAAAAACCTCTTCATTATAATTCAAACACAAACATGGATGTTGGGATGTTCACATAATATCCTTCAAGTACAGTCCATTCAATCTTTAAACCAAAACCAGGCAAAAAAGTATTAAAGTAACTTTATTAAAGCCATATTAAAGAGGAAATCCGAAAAACGGAGCCACTAATTTTGAACAGAACAAAAGACATTACTCAGGCGAAAAGGCCAGACAGGAGCTTGGAGCATGTGTTTGGAAAACATCTCTCCTTCTGTCATATGTGTGAAGGCTGAATCCTCTGTGAAGCAATCTGCTACAGATGGTCAGACGTGGGATTGATATTTTACAAGCCACTGAAGAAGTGCACTAGGACAATTAGAAAATTATACTACTTTTGCTGGAATAGTGACAAACCTCAGGAGTGTTTGCACTTGCACTGACTAGAGTAGCTGTTGGTAAAGTCTGTATTATCCAAACCTCAATACATAATGATGGCAGATCATCACTGCGGGCCGCTGTGGTCTCTTTACATAAGTGGATTACAAATGCAATTTGTCCTTGTCAAATCTGTTCAAGAGTTCTCCAGTGAGATGCACAAAACTCACTGAAGGAAAAACTAAATATTGAATCTGGACTTCAATCTAATTTTTTTAACAAGGAAGAAGCTCTCCAGCTAAAACCACATGAATGTTTTCATTCATTGCAAGACTGTTCAAACAGGCTCCCTCTAGTGGCCACAGTGAGTCAATATGTTTGTGAAAACTGTTAAAAGTAGTTGTTTACATTTGCATATGATAAATATTAACCCATAGACATATATCAACTGTCTTAGCTAATTGTCCGAGTGGTTTTGAGTCTCTGATGGATGGCATATTCAAATAATTAACCTCACAAACACATCTTAAAAGAAGGTTTTTTGTGGTCAGTCCTAATCAAGCGGCACAGTATTTTAGTCTTAAAAACATACAGATAGCTAATGCTTGGGTTAATTAATTTTCATCTTTCTCTTTGGCGTCTTGTTACTTATTCTATGATACATACATATGTAGTACTACAAGTTGTTGATTTAATTTCCTCGGGGGAAAATTTGTAGCTAATCTGGACTGGCCTGGTGACTAGTTCCTATTTATTCATTCATTCATTTTCCTTTGGCTTAGTCTCTATTTCAGAGGTCCCCTCAGCAGAATGAAGGGCCAACTATTTCAGCACATGTTTTATGAAGCGGATGACCTTCCAGCCGCAACCCAGTACTAGGAAACACCCAAACACACTCATTCACACACAATTATACACTACGGCCTATTTAGTTTACTCAATTCACCTATTGTATACAGCATGTCTTTGGATTGTGGGAGAAACCAGAGCACCCGGAGGAAATCCATGCGACCATGGGGAGAGCATGCAAACTCCACAGAGATATGACAACTGTACCAGCCGTGACTCTAACCAGCGATCTCCTTGCTGTGAGGTGGTAGTGCTAACCACTGAGCCACCGTGCCACCTAGTTCCTATTATTCAGTTCCTATAATTATCCGGTGTGCGAGCCCTTAGTTATGTCTTGTAGAGGTGGATGTTTGTTTACAGTTCTATTGAGAGGAACCCTCAGAATGCTATTCCTAGCAAGGGGTCTCCCAAATGTGATTTCTACTTTGTGTTGAATCCCTAGTGACCCCCTGCACATACTGAATCAATACAATTCAAATGATCATTAAAAAGGCAGAAAAACATATTTGTGAAACCTAAAACCTTAATTTGTACGATCAAGAGACCCCCCGTAGTTATTTGTGTGAAGTGCAGTGGGTCCAATGTTCAGCCTAATGAAAGTAGCAGAGATTGTGGGGCACTTGGGGGCCACTTGGAGCCAGATTCTGAGGTCATGAAGGCCCGCAATGCATTGCCACACAATGAGTCTCATTCTTATATTTAACAGCTTATTAAAATACAGAGCATAAAAAGGTAGTCGAGGGGGCCAGTGGAGCTGACGGTTTCTCCATCATGATCTCTCTAAAGTCAACATCGGGCAGACTGAGTGATTGACAGAGGCGTCTGAGGAAAGCCTGTGGGGGGCCGTTGTCTTATTCAACATTTCTGCAGCGGGACAGAACTGAAGCTCACTGCCATGCTGAACAACAAAGATTCAAGAATCTTCCTCGGAGCATTCAAACTATTTTGATGGACTTAATTCTTTTGTGAGACAGATTAAGACACTCAAACTGTGAGCAACTAAAAACATGTTGAACTATGAAAATGAGGCAGAAACCATTGCACGGTAGGATATATCAGTTTAAGAAACTTGGCTCTATCTGAGGGACGAATGAGAAATTTCACCAAAACCTATGCTTATGATGGGGCTGAAATGACTGAATACGGATGAGCAGTTGCCACAGTTTCCGCAGGCTAAATGGGTATGGAATTCACTCCCGCTCAGTTTTCAGTATTTAGACAACCACAGTGCCAGACCTCCTTGGGCTTTCTGCTTTTAGCCATCCAGCTGTCGTCAAGAGGCTGGAGTCGGCTGGTTTTCACGGTGAAGGTGGCAGGCGGGTCTTAGTACAAGATCCTGACTGAGAGGAGACTGGCTTATTTGGTTTTTATGGCAGTTGAGCTACACTAAGTCTCAGGAAGCAGGTGACAGATTAGCCAAGAAATATCGTTTCAATATGGATCATTTGTCTAAATATAAAACTCAGGCAATGGGCATACAAATAAAGAAGGATTTGTGTTGGCACTGTACAGATGTCAGTGCCTTATAATGCCACAGTGTCCATATAATTACATAAAAAGTTAAGCATGAGGCTTACATAGATTGGAACTTCATGTTTTCTAAAAACAGATAACATTTTATGCTTTGGAAATTAATTTTTACAATACTGGGGGTTTAGCTCATATAGTATGGTAATTGTTTCTGGGTAAAGTATCATTTTAAATATAAGATAAACAATTACATTATGCAACTGGGCCTCAACAAAATATATTTTCAAAATTGAAAATATATTTAATTTAAAGGTGCAGTAGGTGATTGTCTTCAAAAACATTTTTGTTGTGCTGGTTGAAAGCCTCTTCCCATTTCAATACATTAGTAATGATTAAAGTAAATGATCTAAATGTATTTATATGTATTTTTATATTCTGGGTAAGGCATAAAATGAAAAAATGTTCATCTAATTAAATATTGTCGGGCTGATAATTTCCATAATTCTGATAAGTAGCCCAAACTGTCTGTCAACAAATGTAGATTTGAACAACTGTGCACCCGTTCACGCAGATCTGCCGAAGCGTGTTCACACGGGCTGCGATCACGTGGACACGAGTGACGGGGCTACAAACAAATGCTGAATTAATATTGGAGTTACTTATGCACGCTGGAGGAAGGACGACACCATGGCTGAAGGATTTCTTTTAGACAGGTAATGTTATGTTTTAAAACTATTTTACTCACGCAAAGCTGATGTAGATTGTGTTGTATTATGAATGGACTATATGCACCGAAGTGTTGTTCAGCAACTGAAATCCTCTGGTGAAAGATTGATGTGACTATTTTCAGTTTCATAAGGGACCTTTTACAGCATCGATAATGTAGATTTTTATTTAGTTTAACAACAAAACATAAGTAAATAGCGCTATTCCACTTAGCCTGCTTTACTGAGGTGATGTTGGTTTTATATTCACATTGGTTCATTTTTGAACAATGACAACGATGTGATTATTTACCCTATATTATTTACCATGCTACTCTGAATATTTGGTCTGAAATAGCATGCAAGTATGGTTTAGTAATAAGTGTAATTCCTGCACCCCGCTGGCCAAGCACTAAGCATACAGAAGTCTCTTTAGGACAAAGCGTGTGACAGAGTGAGACTAATGAGAGAGACTGATGAGAGAGTGATGACAACATAACTGAAATTGTGCTAGATATAATACAGTTTTTCGTTAGGAATTGTAGTATTCATATAGTTCATATAACTTTCATACAATAGAATGTAAGTATTCATTATTTAACATTATATGAGGCGTGAATGCTTGATTCTGATTCGCTGATGAACATTCTAGGCCTAGGTTTTTCAATTATTTTCATAGAAACACACAGTTATGAACATAAAGAGGGTCGCAGACCGAATGCCCCACTTGGTGCAACGACACAATGCACACATGACAATTGGAAGTATCACACACCAGAGATGCACATTCCGATGTTATAAAAATGGATTCTATTCAGACGGCACTATGTGGCGTGTTAGAAATATAAACAGTGTCCTAAGTCGTAGCTGGGCGCCACGCACAGTCGCCGACTTGCGGCGCCGGTGTGTGTACTCTAATACCCACTTGGCGCGGCACCGAGTGGCACATCCAGTGTGCGACCTCCTAATTACAGTTCCATTTTACTAAGCTGAACGATTTCAGTTATTTTCCAACCTATTCGAAAATCAAAACAAAACAAAAAAGAAGGCTTTTGATGAGATGTAAAAGAAACTAATGTTAAAACAGGAGCTGTTTAAGCACAAAAGATAAACAAATCAGACGAATGTCTTGAAATACAACATCTGAACAGTGACCTTAGGTGTACAGTAGAAAAAAGTAGATTAATTGACTATGAGCCATTGAATTATTTGTTTTTAAATAGTGCGGACCAGAGGTGCAATCACAACCTCAGGTGTGCATTCTTTTTCTATTAATTCAATGGACCAAATCAATTATTCCTTGCTTAAAACATTATCTACAAGAATTGCATTCCTAAATAGTTTACAGTAATTTAATGCAGCAAAACAGGTTTACAACAACTGTCCATGAATAACTGTGTGCCCAAGCAAGGTATCAAACTACACTAGTCTTGTAAATCTCAACAAAGAAAACTCATTTACAAACAGAGCCATTCATACAGATCATTTGCAAGACCCTGAAGATATAAGGCTCAATAAAAACCCCTTATCAGCATGTTTTACCAGTGACTCACTTGCTGAGCTCATAGCAGCACACGCTTTTTAGCTGTCATCTGTAGCACGTTTGAATAAAGGCCGAGATTACACTTCTGAGGGCAATTACTACTCATTTCTTCAGCGTGTAAAGACCCTCAGTGCACTTAAACAAAACAGCTTAAGACATCAAGAGTTAGTTCAAGGTTCAAACTGATGCCAACTCTAAATCTCTTAAAGAGAATTTGCCACTGGTTCACTGGAGGTTTACCAGCCCCGGTGCATTATTCAGGAAACAGATAAAACCCTCGGCTAACATGCTAACATATGCTGAGGAAAGATCTCATGAGTAAAAACAACCTCCATCATCAGGAGACTCAATGAAAAGTTTGTCCCTCAGTTTGGACAACAATTACGTAATCCAAAGGGACTGGTATAAAATAGCCTTCCGGACATTTCTCTCCACACAGGCATACACTAGTTTGGTTTTTATGGTCTCTCTGTGGCACAGGTTTAATAGGATATGAGGTTTCCTGAAAAAGTAACTGGAAACATGGAGTTTGTCACAGTGGCAAAAAGCAAGGAAGAAATGTGTCCAAATTTCCTTCTCCAATCAGGAGAAAATCCAGAAATAACAAGGTTCGGGATCAAGCAGTGACCCCACAAGCTGACCACATACATACAGGTTTCTTTCAGTTTTACTAAATTACAAGAAACTATGCAGTCTTGATTCTCACATTTCAGTTTTTGTATTTGTAATACATTTACTGTATTTTAATTCATAAGAAAATGCATTATTAACAATGAATGATTTCCATAAGTTGTGTTATACTAAATAGGAAGTATTCAATCCTAATGCATACACGTCAAAGGTGAAAAAAGCCTTTTCAAGCATTTAAAAAAATCTAAAATGTAATGCAGTTTTACTTTTTCCACTTTTGTTTGTTTATTTAATAGTTGTTGTTTTTTACTATGATTGATAAAAGACTGACTAAAATTTCTGTGTGTAACAATAGTTTATGTACCAAAACATTTTTATATATTGAGCAAGAATGACGTACAGTATATTTAAGAAAATACTATTTATGAATATCAATTTATTATCAGTTTTAATGTATACACCTAACCCTCGTGAGCTGTTGGGGATGTTTTCATCCACTCTGGGGTGAATTTGAGTCCTAATTTGGCCACAACTTTCTCTGTGTTTCAGCATATTGGAATGATTTTTGGTGACAAATCATATTTTGACCCATATTTTAGGAAAATACTTTGAAATTTTTAAAAAATTCAATAATACACTCTGGGCAAATTGACTACCCTTTTGTTATGTTGGTGGCTGTTTTGCCCTATTGATTTCCATTATAATCACATTTTTTGATTGCAAATCCATGACACTAAATAATCATGCATTCTTGATTGTTGCTAGTTTTCCATGTTGAGAAGTAGTAAATTTACAAATGTTTACTGATGATTAATAGTTGCAGTGCAAAAGCTTAGTTTATGGATAAAAATTGTATGGTTATACGAAGTATAGTGTGTGTGTGTGTGTGCGCGCACAAGTGTGTGACCTTTGTGCAGTTACCTTGATATGTTTGAGAAAATAAAAAAGCAGCTCAGCTCTCAGAACACAGTAAACATAATAAGTGTATTTATCCACACACATTTTAATTTGCTGTTTTACTCCATAGAAATCCATATAAAAGCCAGAAACTTTTTTGCACAGGCCTATCTAAAGGGTTAATGCTGCCAACTGATAATCAACAGTAAAAATGAAAAGTTTTACTTCTTCCCAACAGGGAAAATCACCAACAATCAAGAATGCATGATTATATAGTGTCATGGCTTTGCAATCAAATAATGTCATTATAATGGAAGTCAATCGGGTAAAAACAGCCACGAACATAACAAAAGGGTAGTCAATTTGAACAGAACACAAGGGTTAACAACTATAATCCAAAACAAAAAGTGTTGTCCAATTGACAGCTGACAAGTTTTGAATAATTTAGTCAGACTAAATCTCTTATTTAATATTTACATGAATATCTTTCCATTTTTTTTCATTTGAAACATGCAAGTAGATTGTTTTCCTTGCATTATATATATATATATATATATATATATATATATATATATATATATATATATATATATATATATATATATACACACACACACACACACACACACACACACACACACACACACACACACACACAAAAGTAATTTTTGTGAACTGATGTACAGTAGATGCTAAAATGGGACAATCAAATTGTATACAACATACCAACCGAAGTCAAAACATCACTGCGCACCAAAATTTGGTTCAACTATGGTTTTTCAAAGGCCAACACAAGAGCAAAATAAACATTAAATTGCTGTTTACCTCTTCCCTGTGTGATTTTTATATTTATATTTCTATATTTAAAAACAGAATATGATTGACATTATTTTGCCTATAACTGGCAGGCAGGCTGTGTGCTCTGAGAAAGCTGCAGAGAATGAAGAAAACCCCTGCGGTCTCCCTGTTATGATCGAGGTTGGTGTTCAGCATGATCTTTCTCCAGGAATGGGATGTCACAGGAAAAGAGAAACTGCGAGAGAGACTAGTTCTCTGAATTATTAATAAGCAGTGACGCACTGTTTAACAAACGTTGAACATTGAGATGCCACATCTCAGGTTTCCAATGTCTCCAGGTTACAGCAAGCAGTCCCAGTACACACATTAAACTGAGAGATTAAACGCTCAAGACTCGGACAGGTTCAATTGACTCAATAGGTGGAAATAAGGAAATGCAATGCTTTTAGACTGGATTTACATTTAGCCACTTAAAAAAAAAGCAGAATGTAGGAAAGTGGGAAAATTGTATCTGTGGGTATATAGGCACTACAATAAATTGATATTATGATCATTAATACATTTTTACCATCATTTATTTCTTGTATTATTTTATAGTCTTATGGAAAGTTTTTTGTTGTGGATGTTCTAGTTCATTTTGGTTATATTTGGCTAGGTAATTTTGTAATGTCATTAATTATATACATCAAAATACCCTTGAATCTAATCATTTCACCATTTTTTTAAGTTTAAAGCAATCAATATCAGATCATATCACAACATCTGATTTATGAATTACGTGACCTACACAAATTACCACAATGTTTTTACTTCTCAGACGCTAATAGGTTAGTTAATACTAAAATGCAAAAACCAGATGCTTGTCTAAATGAGAATTACAGAGAGGCCTACACCCAAAGCAACCCAGCACCGGCTGCAGTGCCTTTCTATTAAGGAAAAGGAAGTGTGCCTGAGTAGATTTTTACACTGACTTTTCCAAACTCTGAGCTTATCTACAAACATGCATGATTCCAGCCCATTTCACTGTGCTGATGCTTGAAAACAACCACCATTACCAGCCTTTAGAGGTAAAACTGGCAGCGCCAAGCTAAGCCATCGCCACCAAGCTGAAGTTTGCTACTTAATACAGTATATAGGCAGTGAATGGCTTTTATAGTATTCTGAATAAATCTCTCATTAGAGTATCCTGAATGAAGCTCTCAATGATTCAATGACATAATTACAGTGAATGAGCTGCTCAGGTGAGAGCAGAGCAAAGCATTTCGAGTCTATTCAGAGATCTCTGAATTACTCGCCACTAATTTGTCTAGTTAAGCTGGGATTAATCAGTAATGAGATATAAAACGCACATGAGTTGAGATGTTGCACTTCAGTATGCTCTGACTGAAAGAATATTCTACAAACTCACACAAGAGAAAAAGATCTGGTCAACTGACTTAGCAAGAACATGCTTTATTAATGGAAAAAAGAAACCTTTCCTAAGAGAAAAGACACTATCTGGAGCACTTACTTAAAATGGTTTGGCTCAAACCAAAGTGCCAGGGAACTGACTCCAAAATCTAACAATAGAGGCGATTAGGTAAGCTAATTAAAAACAGAATCTTTTGCAGACACAAAGCTTTTTTTAAGATCATTTTTGCTGCCTATCTTGGAGTTAAAGGGAAGTTGTGTGGAATTTGTGTCTGTGGTGGAAATAAGTGGAAACATGTTCATTACACTTTCAAGTTAAATGTCCAGAGACTGGCACTAAGGGTGTTTACTATAAATGTCAAAAATTAAACGTTTTTCATTAGCATTTTTGAAATGTTTTGTTGGGGCTATTATGGTAAATCAAGTGTGTTTTCATGAAGACAAAAATAATGTTTTTAAAAAACTTGATGTTTGAATTTCATTTTAAAACATTTGTGTTTTCAGGCCCTTAAAAACTATTGTTGTGTAAAAGAGCAAACAAAATGAATCAAAGCTTTTCATTTTAAGATCAAAACTGTTGATGTAAGCATCCGCTAAAACAGAGATGCCCAAACTAGGGCCCGCAGGCCAAAGTTGGCCCATAGTAACCTTTGACATGGCCCACCATGCCATCTGAAAAGACAGGGGGAATGATGAGGATGGTTTAGAGGGTGTAATTTTTAATTTAAATGTAACCTTTTCTGTTTGTTTGTTTGTTTGATTTTTTTTTTGTACGTATATACTGTCACCCAACAGAGAGGACAATGCAGAGACATGAGTGAGCAAATGAAGCCAAAGGCAGATTCTGCTTGACTAGTGTATTCAGCATTGAACTCCACTGTGCTATAAATTGTTTATGTTTTTGAAAATAACACTCCTGGTTTTGGTCAATCAGATCACAAGTACATGAGAGACACATGTTGTTTAGATCTAATGTTTAAATCTGTCTGCTTTGTTCACTTTGAACATCTACCCATAAAGAAATCAAGTAAGATGGGTGAATGGGTGGGTAGGTGTACACTAGGGCTGTGCGATTTTGGGAAAATATCTAGTTGCGATTATTATTATTATTATTATTATTATTATTGACAGGTATTGCGATTTCGATTTGATTTGCGATTTAATTTTGTAGTCAAGCTTCAGCTCAATAATCTGTATCGTAGCATCTTGCTAAAATGCAGTGTGTTAAAAAAGGAACTGAAAAGATATTATCTTAAACATTAATTCAAATTGTTTTTAAAATATTCAGAAATGAAACACTTATTTAGAACAAACAGTAAACACAAATAAAATCACCTTTCTTTTCTGTAAACAAGCTGAACTCGAATTAGGGATATAGCGTAGCTTCCTATGCAAATAAAAATAATAATAATTATAAAAATACAGAACACTCCGCAAACTAACAAGTCTGAAACAATTGTTGCTGTCTACTAGATTAAGTGTCACTGGCAATACTTTCAGTTGACTTTTTAACAAGACACTCCTCATATAGCCGCCTGTGGTGCTTTTTTAGGTGCTGGTTGTTGTATTTCCTCGTGTTTTTTGTATGGTGTCTGTGTTTTTAAAACCAAAATATTTCCATATAACCGATGTTCTGATTTTCTTTGATTTTAATTAGTCTATTAATGCTTCTGAAGCAGCAGATGACATCATCCCACTCGTTTGTTTAGGGGTTTTAGTTCAGTTGAGCAATTCTGATTGGGCAGAATGAAAGTATGCTCACTCAATTGGCTAGTAAGACTATCACACACAGACGCAGTCACATATTTGCTCTGGGCGGGGGAAATTAAATACTACATGTATATTTCAGCCTCTTGCGATTACTGTAGCTAATCACAACATTTCAAATCGTGATTGTGATTCGATTTCGATTAATCCCATAGCCCTAGTGTACACTATATATGGGTTTTTTCCTTGGCTTTCAATCTAATATTGCTAAATAAATGCACATCATTATACAGTACATCAAAGGAGACCATGAAAAGTGCTTCAGAGAGTAGGTGCTATTTTTCTGCTCTGATAGTCACAAAACATCCAAACACTGAGTTTGTGTTAGAAATAGCATTTTAACAAATGTCAGCAAAATTTCAGGGTCAAAACAGGGTTTGTACTAGGTGAGCCACCTAGCAAGTTGACTACATCAGAAAAAAACTAATGGAGCAGTTTATATGATGGATAATAATCATAATTTCTATGAAAAGAAGAGAATAATTTGTTTACTTTTTACTGCCTTTAGTGTTAATAACTTCAGCTGGAAACTGCAGTGAATTGTATGTTTAATATACTGTAGGTTCGTTTTTTGAGTAACTAAAATGTAGAAACCTGTATAAATATTGACTATTTGTCACCCATTTAGTAGAGGGAGGAGAACAAATCGGCACATCCAAGCATAACTTAAAATATTTTTTCGGTTAGATATAGCAAAATCACACACAATCTGTTTCCTCCACAGAACAATTCTCAGATGATTATAAGGCTTTAATTAAGAGCGTAAGGAAAGAGAACTGGATATACACCCTTGAGATCAGACATCTAGACAGGGAAATCACTCAGCAAATGGGCTCCTTCTCCCCTTTCCGACTGCGGTATTTGCAGGAAACAGATTAATCGCGGTTTCCCCCTTGACCAACAAAGAGTTCAGACCTCACTTCTAATCTTAGAGTTTCAATATCTGCTAAAAAAGAGTGGTGAACTCACATTTATACTAAACAGCAATCATTCAATGCAATACAAAGTACATAAGCGGCAGTAATGATCCTCCAGCGAGAGCGGGAGTGTGGTTTGAAATCCCCCTCCTACTCTAACACACACCCTATTCTCCTGGCTTATTCTAATTAAATCAAACAGCGCCTCTCCCCCCATGTGTTGCCTCTGATCAGTTTCCAAGTGTTGATGGGCAACAGTATGAACAGACTCCCCCTCACCACGTTTGTCTTTCTTTTACTGCCTTAGAACGCGTGTCTCACGCTGAGGCCGCACATGTGCCCTGCGCTCCTGACATCAGCTATGATCTGATGCTGGAAAAGAGGCTCCAGAGCAGCCAAAATCACTTTTGTATGTTATTTTGTAGAGACAAAGTTTTTTTTTAAGACCATGAACTGAAAAAAAAAAAAAAAAGCCTGATTGTTGGGGTAAATTTAAAACTATTTTTAAAAATTCCCAATTGGATTTCTCCACATTTGACTACTACTACAACCCAGCATTTCATAGAGTGTGTAAACAGGCCACACCCATTTGAGAGGCTGTCCAATCATTATAACGCAGGAGACACAATACTTTGATTGACAGGCCAATGTCCAATGAACAGATGTCTCTTAAAATGCAGATAGAGCAGTATCCAAGTGTGCAAAACAATAGTCTGTGGTATCCATTATAGATTTGTGTAGAACTTTTGCAATATTTAGGGCTGCACAATATATCAATTCAGCATCAGTATCACAATGTGCAAGTGGAATTGTGTGCAAATGTAGTTGGAATTTAGTTGACCAGGCATTACATTTACAGGAGTACCTTCATAATTTAACCGTAAAGTGAAAGTTTATTCTTTGCATGTGTTTTTAAGACCTGACTGGGGGAATCTGAAACAATTTTAAGCCATTTGGGCACAATAAATGAAACGTTTGTAGCTTAACGATTAATTGTACTTTTTATAATTATTTACTCAATTAAAACAAAAGTATTATTTTTATTATTATACGATGATTATTTAATTTCTGCTTCTGAATACTGTTTGACTCCCTAGAAAATCTTAATTCATTGTTTATTTGCATATTTTCTCTGTTCTATTTACCTTTGCTTGTCATTTTTAACTATATTTAATGCAGATACGCTCCCCTACAGAATCATCCCAATTGATCCAAAATTATGAATTCTTTACAAGCTATTCAAGTCATCTGCTGAAATTGCATTTATATCGCAATATACAGTTGAAGTCAGAATTATCAGCCCCCTTTTGAATTTTTTTATTTCAAATATTTCCCAAATTATGTTTAACAGAGCAAGGAAATTTTCACAGTATGTCTGATAATATTTTTTCTTCTGGAGAAAGTCTTATTTGTTCTATTTCAGCTACAATAAAAGCGTTTTTTAATTTTTTTAAAACAATTTTAAGGTCAATATTATTAACCACTTTAAGCTATACTTTTTTTTCGATTGCCTACATAAACCATCGATATACAATAACTTGCCTAATTACCCTAACCTGCTTAGTTAATCTAATTAACCTTGTTAAACCTTTAAATGTCACTTTAAGCTGAATACTAGTGTCTTGAAAAATATCTAGTAAAATAATATGTACTGTCATCATGGCAAAGATAAATAAATTTGTGATTGGAAATGAGTTATTAAAACCATTATGTTTAGAAGTGTATAAAAACTATTCTCTCCGTTAAACAGAAATTGGGGAAAAAAATTAACAGGGGAGCTAATAATTCGGACTTCAAGAGTATATGGCAGTGAATGAAATTATTATAATGTCAGTTTATTTCCAATATCGTGCAGCCCTAATAATATTGTTAAAATATTCACACCTTGTTGCCACCTTTAGAAATATTATTGCACTTTTTTGTTTGGTTGAGCACCCATTTAGATTGATGCGCGCGCATTTTTTAATAATAATATTGTTAGCAATTCCATCAACTGATATTATGATTAAAACGTAATACTTTCGCATCAAGTCATTCCAAAAATCATGATGACGGATGTTGGTAGATTTACTGCACATATACGCTGTAGCCACCACACATTATTTTAGCACATAGTGTAGGTGTGATATCCAATCAATAATGGCAGAGAAAGCAGTCATGCATGAGGTGTTTATGGGAGGTTACAGTACTCGATTACAGAGAAACTGTGAATTCAGAATTCCTGTATAAACCTTTGTCAGCTTGTATTTCAACAGAGCCAATAAACACAGCCATAACCTTAAAGAATAATCATGTGACTTACGTAAACAAGCTGTCCTGTAAAATCAAATCAAATATATGTATTGTAGTTTTACTAAATATTCCTGAATTTATAGCAGTTTTTATGTGTAATTTCAATCTGCAATTTAAATGTGCGATTTGAAGGAAAATATAGTAGAAACACACAGCTAATGATGATTTAGAATTGCCTTTAAAAAGAGCACTATATGAAGGGACAGCCATTTGTTCTTCTGTCTGACATATTAAGTGCACTTTAATCCCATAATACACCCCAAAACCAAGTGTACAACTGACATGCACTCACTATAATGTTATGTGAGACTAATGCTAAATTAATTCCTGCATCTTATCAGAAGATAACCTGTGGTTCATTCATCCCTCCATTTTTCAAACTCCTGTTGTGACTTTCTCAGACCAGCATAAACATCCACATATTACTGTAACTGCAGTATATTCCAAACTTGGTAAGCCCTTGATAGTCTGGTAAGCATGACTACAAGCCATGGTTTGTTGTCCACACATAAAGATGTGAAACACTGTCATAAAATGTACATCTGCCATCACAAATCCACATCCCTGTACTTGTGGAGTGCACACAACCCTTCAATGCCACTTCTGTCATTTCCACCACTGTTACATGCCTTTCACACATGAGTGAGTAAACTGCTCTCTTCTCATTTAACTGCACGCTCACGATACTTAATTACAGCCTGTGCAGCTCGAATGAGGGACCTAAATAATAGGCAAGCTGTGATGCTGTGAGGTGCGTGCAGTCACACGTTGCGTGCAGGCACATACTATATATGCGTCCGGTAGCCGCAGTGGCCGATGAAAGAGAGCAAAAAAAAATTGTTAATCCTACAAAAACTCAAACATATGTCTCTTGTTAAAAAATGGGAGTCTGTTTTCAGGAGAATGCACGCCTCGACGCTCAAGAAGAAACTGATCTCTGCTTGTTCAGTTTACGTGCGAGGAATAGATAGAGTAGCAATCCCACTCCCTTTGCTCCTCTGGCAAAATGTGGCTATTCTGTAAGATACAGGACTGCATACTGGTGGGGTGAAGGATGGGGACAATTCTGGGCCTTCAGTACAATAAGAAAACATCTTTCAAAGTGGATGTAACAAAATACCCAGTGCCAGGTTTATTTGAAACACCTGCAGGCACAGTGTGAAGTATAAAGCAGTATTCACAGTCAACTATTCAGGACCGTAGCCAGCCTGGTGAAAGGGGTGGGGTTTTTTCTCAAAAAGTGGATCGTTTTGCAATTATATGTCTCATTTTCCACTTAATTATGAGATTTAAATACTGAAATTTAGTGACATTTTAAGCACTAATATAAATTAGCTTGTTGGATGGTCATCCTAACCACACTTTAACTATTTTAGCCAAAACAGTATTCAAGTCAATTTGAAAAATAATATTAATTTTATTATTTTTAATAAAATCCATTTTTTGTGCTTTACACCTTTTTAATGATCATTTTTTTTTGTTTCAAGAATAAGGTCCAAGATTTAGAATAAAAGTAAAACTTGTAAAATGTTTTCTCAAAAATACCATAGCGAAAGAGGAATTCTCCTACGTCAGATTGTATGTGTTCTTGCACAGCTGGATGTTGTACTCATTAAAATTAATAATTAATATTAGCATTGGCCAAAACTGATTAACTGAAGTCACACCGAAGCGACAGCCAGAGGATTCTGCTTGGTCTTAAAGCCAAATTCTGGAGCTTTGTCAGTGAGGTGTGGGTCTTTTGAACAACCCGAACCCCCCTGGCTATGGGCCTGCTATTTATAAGACATTTTGTACATCTGGGAGCTTATTCTTTTAATTTGTAACAAACTATTGTTTAGTTTTTGGTCAAAAAGCCAAAACTCTTAGAAATTAAGGTTGCAGAATTTTTTCCACTAATGATTCCCCAGTGATTCCACAACAAATCCTTTTTATTAGAACCTTTTGTTCTTATAAAATAAATAAAGAACTCTCCAACAAAGCAAAAGGAAAGCACACTTCACTTTTAAATAAAAATTCTTTAATGGCATTTGTGGATTCATGAAAAACTTTAACACAAATTTAATGCCAAAAAAGTTTTTGTAGGATAGAAAAAAAGTTGTTCTCACTATGAAAAAAAGAGTTACTTGAAGAACTTTTCACTAAAATGTTATTTGAGGAATTTTAGCATCAGTAAAATATTTTTGGTTCTTCCTCACACCTTTATTTTTAAGAGCATTTCAGTGAAAAGCAGAGTTTATAAAGATTTTTTTTTGTATAATCTGAAGAACATGTTCCCACTATAAAGAACCATTTGTCCAATGCAAAGATTTCATGGTTGTTAAGTTTTTCATAGAACCATTAATGTCAAGAACCTTTACTTTTAAAAGTAAATGTTTTAAAAGATGGCTTTTGAAGTAAGGTCCTGGAATACACACAAATAACCTTTTAGTTAACTGTTTTAGAAACAGTTTTGGTCTTTTTATTGATTTCATTATAGCCCTTTGACTGCCTCTCTACCAAATGGTTGACCATGGTTTTACTGTTTTAAATAATGACTGTTAAAATCATTTAAAGAATTACTGTTTTAAATAATGGTTTACAAAACAAATCAAACAAACATAATCCTGTTGCACTACTACACATGATTTTTATTGTTTTATTGTATAAAAAACAAAAACAAAACAAAAAAACAAGAAAATATTTTAAATGAAAATCGGAAATATTTTATGGCATACTTCAAAAAATAAAGGTGATTTGCTTTTGTTTTTTTTTTAAGTATTTTTAATATATATATTTTAAATAAATTAATCTTCCACTTCTTATTTTTAGATTTTTCATAGTATATGTATTAATTCTGGTACTTTACCATAAACCAACATATCAACCATTTGGTAGAGGCTGATATTTTAGAAATTATGGGATGTGTTGAAAAAAAAAAAAATGCATCGAGTGTGTTAACTAGCGACATTAGGAGTTAAGAAATCCAATCCAAACATTTTTTTTTCTTGGTGGGGTAGTTAAAGGGTTAATAACCTTTTTTTTCCAATATAGCTAATGAACCTTTCATGGAATGAAAAGGTTAAATGCATGTTCAGTACTGAGGCATTTCTTGTGGAGAATATCTGTCCAACAGGTACAGTAAGTAACACACACATACATACACACACCTGCCTGTGGAAAATCTGAATACACCAGAACATAACATTAAATCACAAGCCTTTAACTATAAATAAGCAGGTCTAGATCATTCTAGTGTTTTTGGTTCAGCTCGTTGCATTGCTTCATAGATGAGGAGATATAGCATGAGTTACCTGTCGATCCATTCATAAAATACTGTCCGTTTTAACGTATCAACGCAGAAAGCTGCATGCTTTAACCAACTGACATGAAATACTACAGCCTACCAGTCACTTCATTAGGGCATGAAAAAAAAAGAGAGAATGAATGAAACTGCATGCACAAAGAAGCGTTTGGTTATTACTGCAAATAATCAATACCCCTCATGCCGCTAAAATATCAGCCACCCGTGAGAAACGGTGCCAGAATTTGAGTTAAGATTGTCTCGGGTCATAGCTAAAGATATGATAACGACATTGATCCTTACATTCATCTGAACGAGCTCCGCCGATGTCAGTGAGCATCCGTTGTTTCACCCAAATCCAATTTGTATGCAGATGTATCCAGTCTGTTCCCAGCCGCAAACCGATCGTTTTTAAGACAAACGCATCAGCATTAAATCCATAAAAAAAGAGACTGAATTCTCACGAAGATTCACTTCGTGCATTCACCGGCGAAGAATAGCCTCAGCCCCTCAGGTGTGAGCGGCTCCGCATTCACTCCTCCATTCACCAAACGGGACCAGAATATTACAGGATCTCCTCCGGGGCTGAATATTAACGCGCACCTCCGTTTAACGGTCACCTCAGCATCCACTGGCCGATCTGTGGACACACCGCACCTCCGCGACTGAAACCCGACTCCACATCAGGCCCGGCCTCTCCTAATTTGGGTTGCTAATACATTGGACACGTGGGGAGCGGTACAAAAGGGGGAGCAGGGGAAAGAAAAGAGGACGGAGGGGAAAGGCTTGACTCGTTCGTGTACTGTAGTGCCACCATGCTCTGCCGTGGAGAAGTGGTTTTAAGACAAAGAAAAAGATCCAAGACCCCTTTTTTAGTTTGTGTGGTGTGTTTGTCTAATTACCAAACGAATGAATAATTATATAGTATAATTTGCAATTTTATGACGTTGTAATTTGCAACGTATAAATATTCAGTGTGATGCATCTGATTTTAAATAAAATATTTAAAATGTCTAATATAATTTATACTATGTTATAAGCCCAAAATAATTGTACTATTTAATTATTTTATATTTGGTGTGATTAAATATTAGAAATAGCTATGCCAATATCAGATATATATTATTCATTTTAATTAAATTCTTATAGCACATACAAACTTCTACGTTGATACATAATTATAATTTTATATAAAATTAACTTGACTTGTAATTGTTAGTTTGCTTTAATTGTTATGTATTTATTGTTATTATTATTATTATTATTATTCAGGAATTTCCCAGTGATGGGTTGCAGCTGGAAGGGCATCCACTGCGTAAAACATATGCTGGATAAGTTAGTGGTTCATTCCGCTGTGGCGACCCCAGATTAATAAAGGGACTAAGCCGAAAAGAAAATCAATGAATTATACAGGAAATCTGAACACTTTAATGATAGTAGAAGTCAGAGTTGAACAAAGACACATTGAACAGCAGTCACAAAATGTATCAAAATAAAATGCAGTATTTTTGTATTTAATAAATACTACAAAACACTTTTAAAATGGAGCATGACATCAGTCCCTTTACCATTAAACGGACTCTTCAATACTCAATGTAAAAAACATGATTTCTGAAAACATCCTCAAACTCTTGCTATACTATACACTCACAGAAATGATTCATGGCAGAGTTAGTTTTTATGCATTTACATCTATTTGATTTTATTTAAAAACTCATATTTTTATAATCTATACATTAAAAGTAAATATACTTTAAAAGATTTAATCAATTATACAATTTATTTAATGCAATTACTTAATAAATACTAATATTGTTTGAATAATAAGAGTTATAAAACAAACAAGATTCTGTTATTTAAAGTTTATGTGATTGGTTTTCATTAAAGTTATGAAAAAAATCAATTTGGAAACAGGAAATGACATCACTTTTGCTGGACACACGCCCTCGGGATATTGTAGGAATCCATCTCACACATGTTGGTAAGTAATCCGAAACATCCTTTGTTGTATTGCTCCTGTTCTAATTATGCATTTTATTTAGCATCGAGGGTATATAATATTAATCCATTTATGATAAGTTTTATGTAGTTTGGGATTTTTTAAAACGGGTTTATCGTACGTCGGTTTACTGGAGAATACAGAGACTTGCAAAACTCCCAAGCAGCTGTAAAAGTGTAATTTGTAGTTGTAGAGAATAGCCACACGTGTGTATCAGTAAATTTGTACTCGCAATTTGCAAATGTGCAAGTATTTGTGTCCCCAACAAACACAACAACACCTTTTCAACTCCTTCAGTGCATATGCACAAATCCTGTTGGACGAATCACAAATAAAGAAACTCATCCGCTCGTGTTTTTTGCTACTATTGTTGCAGTGAATATGGTGCAAAATAGAAGTCTGCATTCCCGCGGTTGAGCCGCTGGACCCGACCAGATTTCTTGCGGCGCGGGAATACATTTCCGAATAAAGCGCGGGAGCGGGTAACTAAGGTGTAATTTGAACGGTAGCGGGCGGTCCAACAATATCGCTCCGAGCGAGCACGCGCGCAGCCTGGATGAGGTGTGTGTGTGTGTGTGTGCGTGCGTGTGTGTGTGTGTGTGTGTGTGTGTGTGTGTGTGTGTGTGTGTGTGTGTGTGTGTGTGTGTGTGTGTGAATGAATGAGAGAGAGAGAGAGCGTGATTATTGTGATATGAGAGAGAGAGAGAGAGAGAGATGCTGTATGTTGCTTGCTTGATGGTGTGTGTGTCTGTGTGTGTGTGAATGAGAGAGAGCGTGATTATTGTGTGTGTGCAAACGGTTGGTGGTTTAAATGATTATTAATTTAATCATTAATCTGTTTAAAGACTGAACCATGCTAGCTGAGAAACATACTAAATGTTTTTGAAATTTCCTTTATTGTTGAATGTTGAATGAAAGCTTATTTCTTTCAAAAATCAGGTTGATGGGGCGTCCTACTATAATATGAACAAAACAAACACAAAATCAATCCTGAATAAAAGACAACAAGCTGACAAAAAATATAAATAATAGAATTCAATAGTTATTAATGATGTAGGCTACCATAATGGGACATTTATATAAAGCAATTTCTGTAGGCCAGGTAGAAAAAAAACGTAATAATACTTACACATTTGCAAATTTACTCTGCGAGTACAAATTTACTGATACACACGTGTGGCTATTCTCTACAACTACAAATTACACTTTTACAGCTGCTTGGGAGTTTTGCACCAAAATGCAGATGCCAGTTAGAATCATAACTTCAGCTAGCTTGGCCAAACAACTTTAAAATGCATCAAATTAACCCATTACTGTAGGGTTTTATGTTTGTGAAAATAAAGAGAATCGACATAGAAGTCAAGAATTGTCACTGTAATATGTAAACTAATGTTTACCGTTTTGCTGAATTGAATGACGCCACTTTATTTATTCTTTTGTTCTTTTTTCCAGAAATGTAACTCGTGGTACTTTCTTAGTTTTCCTCTCGCCGTGTTCTCACCTCAACGTGGCAACATAGATTTTTGTAAGTAAAAGTTAAAAGATGTACACGTTAAAATGTAAAACATATTAAATGAAGTTTTAATTAATGTTCAGCCCATGTAATGTAAAATAGATTTTCAATATAATGCTGAAATGTTTAGAGTAAACGTTAAAATGTGAAGTATTTAATGTGCTATATAAAATGATAATTATGTCTACAATGTTTGATATAAGACTAGGTTGAAAATGTGGGTTTTTTCCAGGTATTATTTTACATTATACAATTGAACAAGAGTTAGCTTCTACGTTTGGAGCATCATTAATCTTGTTAAACCCTAACAAAATACTAAAGTGAAAATGCAGCTAAGTTCACAAATAACCTAATAGAGTTGTTTTTGTGTTTGTCTTCATTCACAGGTGCTGTGTGAATCTGGCATTGCAAATTGTGTGAAAGTTCGTTATCTTCCAAGTATGAATTATTAAAACATCTTAGGCTGAAGACATTCACACCATAGCCGGAGATTGTGTGATGAGCTGTCAGAGCATCTACCTTAATGAAGACCTGGACACACTTGTTAAAGAATATGTGGTATGTATCAGAATAGTGTGCCAGTAATTATTTCCATCTAGATATGGGGTGTTCATGAGAATGGAATGGACATGAGGACACATTGACCACCAGTATTTCAACATTGAGTCCATTGGGTTGTTTTGAATTAAAAAACATCATGCAAGGTAAATGTTGGTTAAGCTTTCACTCCGAGGAAATTAAATCCGCTTGGTCCAGAGGAACCTGAAGATAAAGTTGTCCGGATTCTGGCACCCACATGCCCCTTCTCTGCCAGAAACAACAATCCTCGCCTCAACAACAAGGTGAAGACACAGACATTTCCTAGTGCTCATGAACCAGTGATTTTACGCCATTGATATGATTTTGGAAATGTTTAGTAAGAAATGCTTTGTATCACCAGGATGCATGTTCTGGACTGTCTGCTTACGAACTCAAGCGCCTTGAGAACATCGCACAGAAGGAAGCCTTCTTGTCGTCTCTGAAGATATGGCAAGTATGTGGACATTTTAGTAAAGGACTAATCAGCTGTTTTCCATTTCACTTGCCCTCTGCCTACCTCAGTCTCCACCCTACTCTCCTCTTGGTCTCTTTTCTCTCCCTCCTGCTCTTTCACTGTTGTCCCCCACTGTACTGCCCTTCTCTCCTTCTCCTTTCTTTTTCTTGTATTCACTTGTTATCTTACAAGTGTAACTTCACATATAGATTTAAAAAATATGTAAAATTAGATTTTGGTGGGTTCTTGTATTTTTTTAACAATGTAGATTACAAAGATATTGTAATTTCTGTCTTCATCCATTAGCACACCTTTTAGTACAATTGTGGTTGCTGTCTATTCAGAAAAATTATCTCTCTCTCTCTCTCTCTCTCTCTCTCTCTAAAGGAAGCGGAGGATCTGAGGCAGTCAGTGAAGCCAAAGCCAAATGTCAAAAAGTAAATAAAGCAGTACAATTAAAAGCATAAATCTTTTTACTGTTGTTACTGTTTCAGCCAAAAAGTATTCTTGTTGCTTTATCATGTTCAAATTGAGTGACCCATGTCACATGGGACTACATTAACTATGTTTTTTGTAGGTTTGTGTAATTTGAATGTGCACTTTCAGTGGTGTCTACGGGAGGATCAGATCCAAAATATCTTAATTTGTTTTTTGAAGATAAACGGAGGTGATATGGATTTGGAACAACACGAGGGTGAGTAAAAATTTTATTTTTATTGTCAGATTATAAATTGTTACATTGGCAGAAAGGTGCACAGCATTTATGAGAAGCGTCTCCATTTTTAGTTACCTTTTTTAACTGCATTTTTTTGTGGCAGGTCAACGGCATCATTGGAAGAAAAATCTCTGCATTCTCCCCGGAAATCCCTCCGTTCTAAAGCACAAAACCTCACCCCAAGTGAAGGGTTGACCCATAATCAAGTGAGAACAAGACTAATACTTGGATAATTAATAGGAAATTGCACAACTGGAGATAAAAATGCATTGTGTTGTTGTTAACATATTATCCACAGCCTTGTGACTTTTTTTTTTTTTCCAGGCTTTTAGGGGTGATCAGGTCTTAAGGTCATTATCCTGAACTTGCATCCATTCCATTCTCATGAATGCATATGCTGTGTGCTTTAATGAAAAAATGTGTGTGTGTATGTGTGTGTAATATTATATTGTGTTAATATATTATATTAAGTGTGTGTTTTTACATTCCAGGACATTGAATCCAGAGAGGCAGAGGAAGACATGGCAGGAAAGACCATGGGCATCAACAAATTACAATCAGAGGATCGTGGTCTAGGTTATGGACGCTTCACTGATGTCTGTGTTGTGCTGGAAGGTGTGGAGGTTCTTCACAACCTGCAGAGTGTCACTCATGCATGTGTTATGTGATATGGCCTGATCTACGCACTCAATTTGAGCTAAGCCTGAAGTGTACATTTGAGGTGTACCAGAAAATCCTGATGGACCTGGACTCAACCAAGCATTCCCCGAAAGTACAGACACTGAACCTGAAATTGCTCCAGTGATTTGGCTGCCAATAATGAACTTATACAGCCCTACCCATTTTTTTTTCTCATTGTGTTCCAACCCAGAGATATGTTAAAATTATTTCCTAGTTCTATAATGATATGTTAATTAGCAACTGAAAATGGATCTCTGTGTACAGTTTTTTTTTTTTTTTTGGGTGTCCAAGCAGTCATGTGATGTTCGAGTGTGGCTGTGTAAGAGGGTTCCTATGGATGGTTTCCTAAATGTTGGCTGATGTTAACTTTGCTCAATCCAGAGTTTTGTATCAAAGATAAATATAAATAAATCTGGAATTTTCCAGTTGGTCTAATTCTATTTTTTATTAGATGGGGAAACCCAAGATAAATGTGATGCATTGTTTAATTTGGTTTAGTATATAAGCATACATTAAACATGATTCAAATAAATGTTATTTATCTTTTTTTAGTAACCCTGATTTAGTTCTCTTAATTATTATGCAATTTATACAATAAACTTTATGTATTTTAAATAAATAAACTTTTTATTATTAATTTAGAATAATTACACTTTACATAAACTAATTACATAAACCTGAGGATTATGCATTTAAAATAAATAGGTTTTATTATCCTAATGAAAATAAATAGTATAAAGTTTATTTGGTAAATTTGTGTTAAAATTATGAAAAAAATTTAAATGGGAATTTGTCATGTAATAAAATTACATAAATCTTAAATTTTGGGTGAAATATTTCTGTGAGTGTATCCTGCTCCTGCTGTATAACCTGTCAGTTTATTTTGATGGTCTGTTTGTTACATTGCATCTACATGTCAAATTATTCTCATTAGATTATAAATTGACCGTTAGGTTTGGGTTAGGGTTAGTGTAAGTTGACATGTACTTGCAAAGTTTCATATAGTCAGTTAAATGTCTGTTGAATGAGCAGTATCAACAGATATATGCAGAGAGTCTACTAATACTCAAATGGACCATCAAAATAAAGTGTTACCTATGTGTTTCATATGTTGTGACATGTTTAGGCATACATATTTCCTCTTCATTTACTATACATTGCAACTATACCTGCTGTTCAACTACTGTCATCTAAAACAGCCAAAGAAGTATTGTAGGAATTGCCACTGTAGGGCTTTTTTTAATATACTTGTTTTAAAGACAAACATTTGGCATCGACAATCCGTCCAAAACTACTATTATTTGTACAATATACTCTTTCTCCAAATATTTTGTATTTTTTTCAGTCATTCTTTAAATAGAAGAATTAATATGTCCAAAGCACAGAGGGTGCATTTGTATGATGTCTTCATGTAGATTTCTTACAAAGTATTTTTACAGTATTTTAAAAATACAAAAATACAAGACACTAAAGTATTTTGAAAATAGTAAGCCATTTTCATTAACTCTATCAAATATAAATGACAAAATACTATTTAATATATGTATTATAAATACTGCCCATTCCTGGTAATAATAATAATGGCAATGCAGTGCCGCAGTAGGTAGTGTTGTCGCTTCACAGCAAGAAGGTCACTGGTTTGAGCCTCGGCTGGGTCAGTTGGCGTTTCTGTGTGGAGTTTGCATGTTCTCCCTGCGTTCGCATGGGTTTCCTCCGGGTGCTCCGGTTTCCCCCACAGTCCAAAGACATGCGGTACAGGTGAATTGGGTAAGCTAAATTGTCCGTAATGTATGAGTGTGAATGAGTGTGTGGATGTTTCCTAGAGATGGGTTGCAGCTGGAAGGGCATCCGCTGCGTAAAACATATGCTGGATAAGTTGGCGGTTCATTCCATTGTGGCGACCCTGGATTAATAAAGGGACTAAGCCGGAAAGAAAATGAATGAATAAATGAATAATAATAATACTGAAAATGCCAACATATTCAGTAAAATATGAGTTCATTTTCAAGCTTTGGTGCTGTGGTAGTACAAAAAGGCTGCAAAGTTTGGGTGTTTTTTATTATACAGTATAAATGTGACTGCATGGAATCTCTCTCAAGTGTTATAAATCTGTGGTCATCTACACTGTAAAACTATTTATAAACTTTGTAAATTAAATAAAGATTATTCAATTTGTTAAGGTTATGTTTACTTTAGGTTAAAACTAAATGTTAAAAAGTTTTTTTCCTTTGCACTTTTTAAATATTTCATGTATAGATGACTATTTTGACAAAAACTTATAAATTAGTACACAAAAATGAACAAATATTCTTAACTATGCATGCCAGGCTAGTATGGCAATGTTACTTTGTAGAGAAGCACTGGCACCATTCCACATATGGTCCTTCAGTCCACCATTGTTGCTTTGGTTCCCAAGTACACATGCATGTACATAGAATGAACATAATATAAGCAGGATGTCACAGTTCTAGATTTAAATATTAGTTACCATGGTTACTTATTAGTCTCACCTGTGTCTAGTTTAGTTTGGTCTTTTATATTTCTACATCTCAGTTTTCCCTATGATTATCATCTTTAGTACTAGCATGTATGGCTTTGTTATTCTTTTAAAAATCTCCAAAATATTTTCCATATTTGTTAAATTTGTTTGTATTTATTACTGTATTTGCATTGCACATAATGTCAGTGGACAACAAAAACTAGCAGGACGTTATTTGTAGTCTAGCGAGTGTGGGCGAACACCCCGCAGACCGATGGAGTCTTAGTGTACTGCAGCACCAGGAGAATCGGTGTGACAGCAAGGTCATTTATCAACCTGGGTTTCAGGTCAACCCCCTCCAGCTGCACCCAAGCGTTAAGTACAAAGAAGACTGAATACAAACCTGCAAAGGAGAGCACAACCACTCCACGTTAAACAACTCAAACCCTCAAATATAACATCTACCTTTTATGAGTCTTACTGTAAATATCACATTCATTGTTCTTCAGATTTGGACTCTGAATATCGCGAATAAATATTTAGGTCCTTCATAAACCCTGAAGTGAAATCAGCATTCAGTCATCTTCCCTGTGCGTATGTACATCTTTTGCAGTGCCATTCTGTTGTAAAAAGACTTCACCGCAGAACTTATGATACACGCTCGTAAGTGTTAGCAGATGGTGACGTTGCATTTGTCGTGTGCGAGCATTTGGGGAGAGGCTCCCCACAAGGTTTAGGATTTATTCCCAGAGAAGCTCTTTAGGTGGAGGACACACTTGGCTTCTGCTCATAACCTCCAGATATCAGGCTCACGATATCTCCAATTTTAAATCTACAGTGGAGATCGAAATTAGATGGAATTTTATTTGCTACAACTAAACTAGTGGGGCAATATGGTGGCTCAATGGTTAGCACTGTCACCTCACAGCAAGAAGGTCACTGGTTTGAGTCCAGGCTGGGTCAGTTGGCATTTCTATGTGGAGTTTGCATGTGTTCCCCATGTTGGTGTGGGTTTCCTCTGGGTGCTTCAGTTTCCTCCACAGTCCAAAGACATGCGCTATAGGTGAATTGAATAAATTAAATTGTCCATAGTGTATGTGTGTGAATGCAAGAGCATCCGCTGCATAAAACATATGCTGGATAAGTTGGCGGTTCATTCCGCTGTGGCGACCCCTGATAAATAAAGGGACTAAGCTGACAAGAAAATGAATGAATGAATGAATAAATGAATGAAATAGGCCATGTATGTTTGTGAACGAGTGTTTATGGGGGTTTCCCAGTGCTTGGTTGCAATTGGAAGGGCATCCCCTGTGTAAAACACATGTTGGATAAATTGGCGGTTCATTCCGCTGTGGGACCCCTGATGAATAAAGAGACTAAGCCAAAGAAAAATGAAGGCTAAACTATAACTAAACAAACTACTAATAACATCCACCAAGGCAAGCTAGTGTCTGATGTCCAATGACATTAGGTAATGTGCAATACAAATTTTTTATACACAGGAAAAAAATGGTGGAGAAACTATTTGCGCTCAGAAAAGGCTATAGATCTTAGAGATAATTACACTCTGAATTAACACATTGGAAATTACTTTAAAACACGCATAGTCTTAAACATGCAACTACTGTTAATACAGTAATAAACACAAAAAATAAGGAAAATATTTTGTAGATCTGTATAACAAAGCCATAAATACTAGTACTAAATATCACTAAATAGTACTGAACTGTAGCGCTATAAGACCAAAGCAAAACTATAGACAGGTGACACTAATAAGTAAAATATCTTACATTGTTGTACAAAATAATTGATGTGCTTCAATGAAAGCTTTTTTATTATCATTTTAGGAAACTCAATTAGAATGCTATTGCAATTAGAGAATAGCAAACTCTTTGTAATGCAAAGAAAGATTATACTGTAACTTAAATTTCTTAAATATGCTTCAGCTAGAAATTATGTAGAGACCCTTGCTTTGAATGACTTCAGCACACACTTCAGAACATGTGATCTTGATTATCTCTCTTTCCTGTTTCTTCCACAGTTTGGTGGCTGCAGTGCTTTCTTTGCCATAACTGTGTTGCTAAGTAGTTTCTAAAGATTTTCAATAAGGTTTACATCGGGACTCTATGGGCCATTTCATTTTTTCAATGTCTTCGGCTGCAAGGAACTTTATTTTGCTTTTTTCTGCGTTTCTGTTTTTTATCCTGTCCTCAGTGGCGGATTTAGGCATGGGCAATATGGGTGATCACCCAGGGTGGCATCTTGCTGGAGGGTGGCACAGAGAGATGGGGCAAAAAAAAAAAAAGATGAGCCTCATTAAAAGCTTTGAGATTCGATTTACTTTATGCAAGTGTATTAATTTAGAGTGGTAATCCCAGAATAAAGACGTTAGGGGCCATTTACGTTTGGCATCTTTTGCATGCGCAAGTTTGTTATTCTCTATGTGAAACCGAAACAACAAAAACCATTCCCATGCGACTCACGCACTGCTCTGCTTCTGGTGTGAATACTGGTTGTTTACATGTATGCCGATAAAATACACGCTGGTTATGCGCTGTAAAACCACAGTAACTTTTATGCAGAGGTGTCAGCACGCAGCGAGTTTTGCAAGTCAACAAAACTCAAGTTATAATATGACGATGATCTTATTTTAACTAAGCATGGCTATGAAGCAGAAAAGAGAGATGATGCGTCAGGGAGGGAAGACTTAATAACATTAATTCTCAGCAAGAAAATAAACAGATTTATATTTATTTATACTAAATTTTTAAAATATATGTTTTCGGGTAGTGGGGCGTGGCCATTATGTCTAGCAGTGCCCCTGGGGGGTTACTTTAATGGGCAATCCGCTTGTTAAGTCATGACGTATCGGTGAGGTATGGAATATTTCCAGGTGCAAGCCGCTACTCATTTGAATTGGGAAAATATTAGTTTATGACCACTTTTTAGTCCTATCACACATTAAAGTGAATTTTATATAAAATCATAGTGTACACAACAGTCTCTGCACTTTCTGCTTCACAAATACCAAAATTTTACAATTTATAAAACATTAATCACTTTCTGGCCATCAGCTATTAGGCATGCATATATATACATATATATATATATATATATATATATATATATACACATATATATATATATATATATATATATATATATATATAGCGAATATGATTTTCGAAAGTATTACAGTGCTTTGTAAATGTTCAGTATTAACATTTGATGAGTGACGTCACACTTAACAAGTGGATATGATGATACTGTATAACTGACTTTGCAGCAAAAAAGGTCCAGATGTAGTGAAATATTAGTAACATTTCAGTTTGTTTGTGTGCTGTCTGAATTGTTTGTTTGAGACAATTACATGTGTTCCAATGGGAGTAATAAAAAGTCAACCATATAGTTTTGGTTCTAGTTTTTTTTTTTTCAGGGGCTTGGGGGGGGGGGGGGGGGGGGGGGGGGTGATGGGGGGGGGGGGGTAGTTGGATATGGGGTGGTTCGCCCAGGGTGCCATTTAAACTAAAACCGCCACTGCCTGTTCTCTTGTGCATTTGTCTTTCATGGATGACCTACTCTTTTGTAGGATTTTAATGAGTTAGTGATACAGTAAAAATGCTAATTTCTAGAGACCACAGATTTGGAATGAACAGCTTCCCTTGAAAGGGTCGTTCTTTGGCCTTCACCTGAAAAACCAGTTGTTGAAGGATTTCAGTTATTTAAAATGACAAGTGAAGTACAAAGCATTCTGTAGCCTAAATATGACGTAATTTGCATGCCGAATAAAATATGTAGATATGTTCTGTAAAAATTATGATAATTAAATTAAATGTGGTGTATTTAGCACAGGATTTGAAAATTGGATCGTAAATGGAACTGTTTTTACAAATAAGATGATGTGACCATGCAGGTGCAAACAGGACCCTTTGTAAAGTAAAAACTGCTCATTTATTCTTCCAGTTAAAAAGGGTTTGTCATACAATATTTAAATTTTTATCTGGTCCAGAACAATCAAGGATGATCTGAAAGTGTTTTCCAATTTTGAACAGTGGTCTTTTTCTGTTCTCATTCTAATTTTTAAAAAATATGTTTTTATGTGAAATGCTCTTAAAATACTACTTTGCTCATGTGAAGATAATTTCAAATTAGAACTAAACAATGACCTAGAAATTTGGGAAGTTGTAGGTTGCTCAGTAATTTTGATCTTCACTGTAGATGCAATCAAATTTAGCTTCATTCATACTGTATTCCCAGCTATACTAACTCAATTTTAAACCTACACATATGGAATTGCATCTTGCTTTTGAAGTCTTTCCAATGCTGATTTCCCACCAATGCTTTTGTTATCTTTGGGGGAAAGGGGATAGGGTACTGTACCTGAAATGCTCCTGCTCAAACCACCTTAATCTTTGAGCTGAATGTACTGACTATGGTGAGTAATCACTGTGAGGTCATTTGGTTCTGGCTCATTTGCAGTTCATAAAGGTCTCTGTCTATGGTGCCAACCCTATTCACACAGGGCAAGTTTGGCTGTCCTTACAGACTTTTCATTAGCATTTACTGCTTGAGACTTTGAATCTAAAATTTGCATTGGTAAACATTTTAGTAACAGCGTGTTTTTCCAGAAATATTTATTCAAACAATATTTGAATTTGAGCCTAAATAATTTCCTCTTTCTTTGGACAACATTACATCCATTTACAAAAGCCTGGTACAACTCCAGTTCACACTTTCGTAAGGATGAGGTCACCCTTCGCAATGTCAGGACAGGAAATGAGGAATAAATGTCTTTTTTCATTATGTCAGCAGCTTTTACAGTCCTGTTCAGTGGGCATAGTTTGGACTATAAAGAGAATGGGAGTCAATTATGGTGAGTTGAAGTCATGTCTGAAAAAAAAAAATTATATTTATGAATTAACCACAAATTATATCAATTCTGTCATTTACTCAACCTTACGCCATTTCAACTTCATTCCACTATCTGTGAAGAGGTGCAGCAAAATGTGGCTTATGACTTCACAGGTATGTATTTATTTGTCTAAATTCACATTCTCCATGAATTTTACTACAACCATCCCATGATGTAATGATAATAATGCAATCATTCTTTTCCTAACCTAGGCAATTAGAGAAAATAACAAAATCCCAGTTGTTGTCAATCCCAGTTGTAAGAGCAACAAGTAATAACTTGACATCTAGTTGATTATTAGGAAAAAAGGCAGAAGGTAGATTTTTCTGATGAATCATCTGTTGAGCAGCATCCCAATCATCTCAAATTCTGCAGAAGACCTGTTAGAACCCGCATGGACCCAAGATTCTCACAGAAATCAGTCAAGTTTGGTGAAGGAAAAATCATGGTTTGGGGTTACATTCAGTATGGGGGCGTGCAAGAGATCTGCAGAGTGCATGGCAACTTCAACAGCCTGAGGTACCAAGACATTTGTGCTGCTCATTACATTACAATCCACAGGAGAGGGCAAATTCTTCAGCTGGATGTGCTCCTTCTTAAACTTCAGCCTCCACATCAAAGTTCCTGAAAGCAAAGAAACTCAAGCTGCTACCGGATTGGCCAGCCCACTCACCAGACATGAACATTATTGAGCATATCTGGGGTAAGAGGAAGGAGGAGGCATGGAAGATGAATCCAAAGAATCTTGATGAACTCTGGTGTTCCTGCAAGAACGCTTTCTGTGCCATTCCAGATTCCTTTATTAATAAGTTGAGTCATTGCAGAGATGTATGGATGCAGTCCTCCAAGCTCATGGGAGTCATAAACAGTAATAATAATTTTTCCACTGCATCATGACTTCATATTCTATACTGTACATTATTTCTGTTAGGTGACAAGACTTGTCTCAGCAAAGTCAGACCTTACTGTCCTAATTAAATAATTTAAAATAAATAAATACATAAATAAATAAATAAATAAATAAATAAATAAATAAAGAAATAAATAAATAAATAAATAAACAAATAAATAAATTAATTAATTAATAAATAATAAATAAAATGTAAAAAAAAATCAAGGCATGATCAAATTTTACTTTGGTAAAATAAGCGTAATCTAGAGGCCTTTGACTTTGATATAAACCTCTTCTGATACCAAATGATTAATTAGAAGTCAAGTTATTATTTGCTGTTCCTAAAACTTGGATAGGCGAAAAGACTTTTGTTTTTACAGGTAGTGTACATGTTAAAACTGTGGTTGGAAATGGTTGAAAATTAAATACATCTATTTAAATATATTTTAACAAATCTATTTTATACATCAAAATTCAAATTACATTTTGAATTGGATTTTGCTATACTCATATGCTTCAATACACAGGACTTTTTTTTTATTATTAAATATAGACTGTCAAAACTTTGAAGCCCTTGATGTCATAATTACAACTTCCTAACTCAAGAAGACCTTGAACGGACCATTAGGCTCAAATCAGAGAGTGAGTTTATTTTTGTGTGGCAAAATACAGCAAACTCACCGCTTCTTCTCAAGCCCCCATCACCCCATCACCCCCCCACACACACACTCACACACACGTGTGATCATTTACAATTCATAATCTATTAATGGATCTAATATGCACATTTAGAGAGCTTCAGAAACCTTGGAATTCCACCAGCTTCAGTTTTTGACAAGTTCAATAAATTCAGTTTTTGACAGTTGTTTTTCACCAAATCCTGAAGGATTTATATCAAGCCATGAAAATTTAATGTCTAAATGTCAGGAAGGAAACCAAGAAAATATTTGTGTCTAATCAGTCAACTCGAGTAGGTTTAGCTAATAAAATTATCCCAAAATGAAAAAATGGTTCCAGTTCCTGCTTTCCAACTTTTGTGCACACTGTTGTCATTCTGTGTGGATGTGTGTGTGCATAAAAATCGAATTCAAAGCTCTTTTTTTGATGTCATTTCCTCTCATATTGTTTATAATTTGGGAGATATGATGTAATTAGGGCTGGGCTGTGTTTTTAAGCATGGGAAGATGTTCAGGGTCTCTAAACGAAGGAGTGTGATCTAATAGAGTCTACAGAAAAAATAAACAGCATATGAAGCACATGCAAAGTAACTTCTTCAAGTCCAAAAATAATAGCAGTTAAATGTCAATTCAACAGGCTTTGTTTTTTTATAGGATAGCACTTGTTGAAAGAAAATGTAAACACATTTGCTCAGTTTTGGAGAGGCTGACAGATTTTATTAATCTCCTAGAGAGAAACCCATAATTTAAAGAAACACCACTCTGCGGAGATTTTGTGCAATAGAAATTGGACTTTGGATTTCATGTGCATCCTTTTATTACTCCTGTGCAGAAATAATGATGGTTAAGCAGTTTACAGTTCTCTGGATGTGATTATCCACTCATATTTTATGGCATTTTTTGGTTTGAGGATTGAATTATGTGAGATTTTTCGCTTGTGGTTAAACTTTTACTTGAGCAGCATTTCTTTTATTTTTTAATTGTTATACGTATAATATTTCATATAGATATATTTTACAGTGTATACAGTGTATTGCTTATTCAGAAATAATATAATCTTCATTTTTAAACATTCTAGGGATTTCTTTTTTGTTGTGGCTACACCATACAGTGCTGGAAATTAGAGAACAACATAATTGTACAATGTAAATTCAGAGTATATAACTCAAGAAAATTGGCCAAAAACCTTTTTCTACTCCTAATTCCAAATAGGACTATAGCAGAGAATGTTTATTAAACTGTAGGTTGTTCTTACATTTGTATTTTATATAACACACACACACGCATACAAATACACACAGAGAGCGAAATATAATTAGGATAAAAAACTAAAAACTGAATTCAACCTCCAAACTAAACTTAAAATGTTATTCGGCCCTAAACAGAACCACCCAGTTGGCAAATTATTAATCATTAAAACAATTAAAAGAGAAACACATTCTTTCTAAAGATCACCTCTGTAATCATGACCTAGAAATAGAAAAGGGCAGATATAAAAAAATCCTGGACTCCTAAAGAACAGAGAATATGTAAACAGTGTGACAGAAATCAAACAGAGGATGAAACACACTTCCTTCTGTTCTTTCCCAAATACACCACAACTAGATAAATACCCCCCCCCCCCCCCCCATTTGAAATGACGATGAATTTTAATGACGATGAATTGATGTCTAAACTAGCTGCAAAATATGTATACACCCTACACACCATAAGAAATGGTTAATGTAAATTATGTATCTTATGTATAATCTATCTTATTTAAGACTTATTATTATTATTATTATTAAACATTGTAATTGTTATAATTATCAAATGTATTCTGTTTTTGTCTCTTGTTATTTATTTCTTATTTACTGTATATTTTATTAATTTGATTGTTAATATATTACATATCTTATACATATTTAAAACACTTAGGCAATACTGTACTAGATGTCATGCCAATAAAGCAGCTTGAACTTAATTTTCAGTCATTCAGAAATCATTCTAATATGCTGAATTGATGCTCAAGAAAGATTTCTTATTATTATCATCAATGTTGCAAACAGCTTTCTACAAATGCACATTTATACACACTCTTAAAGAGCCCCTTTTATGCATTAAAAAGGGTCATGTTTTGGTTTTAGGGGTCTCCAACAACAGGATGATATGCATGCAAGGTCAAAAAACACTTTCATTGTCTTATAATATGCATTTATTTTTACCTAATTATCCCAGCGACTCCCATATGATTCGTTCAGCGATTTATTTGTTCCCAAACCCTCCTTAGCGCGAAGCTAATCTGTGCCAATTGGACCGATGACTGTTGCACAGTACACAGTACCCGATTCTCAACAGTGTTATTCAGACACAAGTTTCGTATCGACGTCACACCGAAACGGCTAAAGACTCGTTATCAAGACGATTCATTTGAAGCACTATGAGTCAACTCTTTTACAAATAAATCAATACTTTTAAATACTGTGCACTTCCAGATTTAAGCCTTAGCTGGATATTTCACTTCACTTGGAGCTGTGTTGCACTACACATTAATGATGCACGGATGGCGGTTAAATCCGCGGGAGCTGCAGATAATCCGCGGGTCGTGTAATAAAAAAATACATTATGATTAATTGCGGGTGGGTCGCGGGTGGATGTAGCGGGTCATAGCAGTTGACCAGCAAAAAAGCAGAGAGTGGACTTGGCAGAATGTGAAGATGAGAGACGCCCAAAATAATGGATGAAGTGCAAGAGTACTGTGCTAACTTCAGTTAGAGGAGTCATCAGAGGGAAATCTGCTATCATTCTGGGAGAAACAAGATCGCTTATTTACACGACTGCAGCGCCTTGCAAGGAGAAGCTTGTGCATTCCTGCAACAAGCGGTTCGCGCGAACGTTCATTTAGTGCAGCCAGCCGTGTTTTGGAGGCGAGGCGGAATCGCCCGAATCCAGGCACAGTAGATGCTATTCTGTTTTTGCACAGTGTTAAGAAAAGGGCCAAGTACACACAACATAGCTGCTGTTGTGGCTGAAGTTTTTTTGTTCTCTTTTTCCTGTTTATGTAAAAGCTGAATCTGCTGTTAATAACGAACGATCCACTGTGACCTATGTTGCAGGAGAGGGGAAATAGTGTGGCCGCTTTAGGACTGATTTTACTGGAGTTGTAGTCCATAGCGAGGGGCATTGTGGGTAGTGTAGTTCGACACGCATGCTGTGTGATGTGAGCTCTCGCTGTGTGCTGTGCGTGCGGTGAATTAGAGGGAGAAAGTTTTATCCGGTTTTATTTTATGTTTACTTCAGTAATTCCACCCGGGAGCTGTTTTACACTGTGAACCTGAAAACACTGAAATAAGTAAAAGAAGGGCATGCATCGAGTACTTTTGTCCGTCTCATCATTTGCTCGAGCATGAATTAGCGAGCTGTTACTCTGCCGCCGGACATTGCGGAGAAAGTTACACCTATCATCATGCTTAAAACAAAGAATTAGAATTATTAAAGTGGCGATCGGGTGCGGGTCGGGTGCGGATATATATATCAGATAAATTAATATGTGCGGGCGGGTGGCAGGTGGATGATTAGAATGAAGGAGCGGATTCGGGTGACATTTGAGCTGATCCGCGCATCTCTTCTACACATGGAAGGTCATTTTCAAAAACCCATAATAGGGTTTTTTTAACGATTTTTATAAAGGAGTTATGCAGTATGTTACTGTATTTTAAAGTTGCATTGTGAAAATTACTGTATATTTTACTGTAACGATATACAATATTGTAAATACATAGAGCAAGATAGTGCTGTAAATGTAAATACAGTATTCTTGCTGTAATTGATTTACAGTAAGTTACTAGCAAACTGCTGCCTGTAAGTTACTGTAGATTCAACAGGTAATTGTTAACAGTGCACAATTTATAATTTTTTTGATAAAAAAGGTTAAAAAGCATAGATTTTTTTTAGTAATGTAGTTGTCTCTGTTATTACTTTTAAACAATTTATTTCATACCTCATAAAATTATGTTTTACTGTAGCTTTCAGAAGCAAGTCTTTGAAATCATTGCACAGCCCTTTATTGTCCCTCAAAACAGCCTTTCAAAAACAGGAAGTGCAAAATCCTGAGAACTTCCTATGAGTTATTTTATGTCCACCAGTCCACTTGGGGAAAGCAACATGGCGGCCTCTGCCAAGGCGACAAACCCCACCGTCAGCTTCCTTCCTTACGGTGCCCTGACTGTGAAAAGCATCGTGGGAAAGAAAGAAACCCTACACAACACTTGGCCTTTCCTCTGTATTGTGCCTAGTCACTCAGCATTAGCAACAAGCACTACCGTTTTAGAGCAGTGTTTGTGTATATATGTGTGTGTGGCATGATTATAAATTTGTGAGTGATTGTGTGTGTGCAAACGTGAGTGTAACATGAACACAAAGACTGTATGCAGTTTTGGCGACATGCGCTGAAAGTTCCAGTATTGTGTTGCTGTTTTCTTATCAACATCAATCGCTTCTTATCAGTCCAGGAGTAAAAACAGAACTCTTTTAGAAGCTGATTCAGGTCCTGCGAGGTCACACGCAGGGGTCACCTTCATGGGCCCTTATTTCCCTCTTTTTATGGGCCCATTCTTGCATGTAAATGTGATTTTAAGGTCTGCTGAAAAAGCAATCAAAGTCCTCCACCTCAGCCATTCTTCCAGTTTTGGCAAGTGAAATGACAAATGACCAAATAAGGGAAAGATTCCCAGGTCAAGTGCCAGAAAGTACGCAAATGCATATCTCACCTGCTTCCTGTTTATTGTTACGAAGATTGTTGTGCCTCGGTGATAAAGATGTTTGTCCTTCGACCCCAAGAAAGGTGGAAACGGTCCTGCAAGAGCTTCCGTCCGCGCAGGAGGCCAGATCATTCAGCTCATCCATTTCCGACAGTAATGCCTGGCCTCTGAACTTCAGGAAGGATGTATGAGGTCTCAGCGAGAGTATCTGTTCAAAATGGAAACTGAAAGATAGAACATTTGAGTTTGTTGGCATTTGGAGGGTTTTCTCTATCTTGCTAATTTTATAATAGTGCACTTTATCATCATGCTACTGTACAAAACTACACTGTAAAAATGCTTTAAATTGAATTGTTACAATTGTAATTGTTAATTAACAGTGCACTTGTTAGTTTTACGGGCAACCAAACTTGCCCAATAGTATCTGGAAGCAGCCTTTATGATGCAAGCTGAGATTGCATCACTCAGCGATGCAACATGAGAGACAATGCACTCAATGGAGTGAGTGACGTCACTGTGAGGGGTAGGGTTAGGGGTGGGGTTAGGTGAGCGCATTAAAAAGCATTGGATGCAGCACAGATTGCACTGCACCAGGTCTGCATCCAGACCCCTCTCAAATTGTCAGTTCGTTTTACAGCAAAATAGGCTATATGCACATGGACTTTTAATTTTCAACAAGGCAGCCCAAGGGTTTCTGGTGAACTGTCTTTCCATTACAAAATTGTCATGTTTAAGATCTGATTTCTTTAAAAAAAAAAAAAAAAAAATCAGTAATCTTCACTGCCTGTTAGATAAACGATATGAAGTGGGTCTCAGAATGGACAAGATCCCCCGCCCACACCATGTGGTGTCATAAAACATGACAGTTTATTTTACCCCAGTATTTTCAATAGAATTCTGCACTAGCCTGTTACTACTGACAGCGCTAGTCTTTCATCTCGTTTTACGCTTGAACAACTAAATGAATGATTAAGTCTATTTAACTGAATGTATTGTAATTACATTACAACACTGATGATGTAAAACACAACCTTGTGAAATTGAAAATAGTCACATTAAGCTTTCACCGGAAGTTTATCATTGGCTTTAAAAATCTAGATGTGCATAGACCCCATTTTAACTTATCATTTACAGTGGACCTGTAAAATTTACAGTATTACTGGCAAAAATTACAAGCACACTGTAAATTAACAATTACAACTCTGAGGTAGTTGTACATTTTACAGTACCAGCCCAAATCAGAAAAGGTTGTGACAGTATATAAAAAAAAATAAATAAATAAAAAAAAATAAAATAAAAAAAGGGATTTCTAAATTTATTTTGACTTGTATTTCATTGCAGACAATAAAACAAACGGTCACCTTGGAATTATAAGGTTCTATCTGCGTTCTGAATCATTTTGAGATATTAAGCTTCAAAGTTTTTGCATTCCATATAGCAAACAGTACGTGTGTAACATTTGTTTTTTTAAATAAAAAGTCTTAAAATATAAACTACTTACTTAAAAAAAAAAAAAAAAAAAAAAAAAATCCCATAATGTAAATAGGTTGTCTTTTAATAATGTCAATAACTCAATTTGCAGAAAAACGTCAGATAGAACCTTACTATAGGGTGACAAAACATTGGTGTTCCTACTTTATTATATAATGTGTTTCTTATTTTTTAATACACACATATTTCAATTTCAGCTCTCGAAACACATTTAAAAAAAAAAAAATTGTTGGAACAGTACAGCATTTACCATTTTGCTCCTTGTAAAAATCTGCTCCAAAATCTCTATGTACTTTTCAGCATTAATGGTGCCATCACAGAAGTACAAGTTAGCTTTGTCAAGTGCTCCAACACAACCCCATATCATGCCAGAACAATGGCTTTTAGACTTACTGCTTTTGTACCAAATCATAATTACAATCACCTGTTGACACCGCCTGTTTCAAATCACATCATTATTTAACCAATTTATCAGATTACTAGCCCTAAACTGCTCCTATCCCAACTTTTTGAGCTTGCGAAATTCTGTCGTACGTCGCTGCGAAAAGGGGCGGGATTAAACAAGATGAATAGGCATTTAAAAAGCGAGTGATTGCTCCATGTTTTAAGTTTCTGTTCAGAGAGGTCATGTTTTGATCCTGGATTGATCTCACGCAGTCAAGTGATGCAACTTCGCAGGTCAGAGTTCACCAAGCTTGAACTTTGCATTGCAGCAACCTGCGAAACTCGACGCATGACCCTGCGTTTCTGGTCTGATGTATTCGCGTGCGTATGAATGGAAGTCTATGGGGAGTGAAAGTCCACTGTGACTGCGGCTTAAGAAAGGATGTGTATTTACAGATGAAATTAAGTTGACCAGACAAAACATTAAATATTTTGTGTTTATATTGTCTGCAATGAAATACAAGTCAAAGTAAATTTGGAAATTACTACTTTTTATTTGCGTTTTCTATAATGTCACAACTTTTTCTGATTTGGGGTTGTATTACTGGCTACCAAAATTGGCAGTAATACTATAAAGTTTACAGAAACATTTTACAGTGTATGCTAATGCTAATAATTATTTTGTTTAAAATGAGTATCACAATAGTTGTTGTCATCTGAAAATGTTTATTTTACATAAAATTTAAATGAATGGTCTTCTTCCAAATGGTTTATTTTACCTTATTGTGTAGTGATATTTTTAAAGGTTATTTATATAAATAAACACTCACTCAGTACACATTATGAACACTTTTAAAACTAGAAACTTACCAATTTACACAGTGAAAGTCCTAATAGTAATTTTATTATTTAACAATAATTGTAATTTAAGAATTTTTTAATTTAAAAAGATTGCATTGTTACACAATGGTTTTGTAAGCACAACTTTAAAGGTATAATAATAATTCCTTACATTTATATAGCGCTTTTTCTGGACACTCAAAGCGTTTTACACATTAGGGGAAATCTCCTCATCCACCACAAATGTGCAGCATCCACCTGGATGACGCGACGGCAGCCATATTGCGCCAGGCCGCACACAACACACCAGCTGATTGGTGGAGAGGAGACAGAGTGATGAAGCCAATTATGATATGGAGATGGTTAGGAGGCCATGATGGACATAGGCCAGTGGACAGATTTGGCCCCCTACACTTTTCGAACGACATCCTGGGATTTTTAACGGCAACAGAGTCAGGACCTTGGCGTAACGTCTCATCTATGGATCAACTATGGATGTCAAAGGTTGCTTTTTTCAAACATCCTTGTTTTGTGTTCAGCAGAAGAAATTTATAAACGTTTAAAAACACTTGGTGAGGACATTTTCATTTTTTTAGTAAACTATCTCTTTAACAAGTCTGTTTCATAACCCTAACCTTGTTTGCAAATACAGTAAATGGCTTAAACTCACATAATAAGATGACGACTAATTAAGTAAATATGTAATGACAACTACTAATCATGAGAACCCAAATTTGTGTATTTTGAGAAAGGCAGTATTGTGGGAACAATTGAAAGTGCATTACAAAGAAACATACGCCTAAAATGAAAAACAACCTGACACTTAAAATGGTGTTGGATTCCAATCAAGAACAATCTTGAAAATGTGATAACTCACCCGTCCGCTGGATTGCGGGGTGACTTGGCTCCAAAATCAGGTCGACTAAAAGGACATGTCATCTTCTGTTTATGAGATTGAAATCGCTCATTTGCTTTTAAAAATGAGAATGGAAAGCGCAACTGAGACAGAAATTGTTCTTATAGAGGAATTTTGAGGTCATAGGTCGGATTTACAACTGATAAATACAATACTTTTTGCCAAATGTATAAACATATTTTCTTTTCTTGAGCTCAACATATTTCAATAATGATATTAGTAAAATAAAACTTAATCATTTCTTTCACACGTACATCTTGAACACAAAAATTTCAGGCAGACATTTAAGCAAAAAATACCATGTTATGCACGTTAAGATAACAGTAAAACAGATGCATGCAGCCAAAAAGGAGTAAAGGCAACATCGCTCTTCGGTGTACTGTAAGTTCCAGTTAAAGTGCTCCGCCTGCTACAGATGTTTACTTTTGTGTCATCATTCAAGTGCACCCTTGACATTGAAGATTTGTTAGACAGTAGATCAGATAGAAGAATGTAAATACAGGCCATTCATTGCAGATACAGCAGGATCTTCTCAATTATCTAGTCAATGGATTTTCTGCCTCATTCGGAACAATCAGACTAAATATTTGGACAAATGAATGAGCCAATAAACATGTACAAAAATTTGACAACTCCAAGTACATTTCATAATTATAATAATAACCATAGCCACAAATGAGAGGTTTTAGAGTCAAAACACTTTTATGTGCTTTAAAACAGAGTCCTTTATTAGCTAACCGAAAAAACTACATTCTGTAAATATTTGAAACTACAGTAGATCCAATTTTTTGGCATCAATGTATATGTCTAGATCTGAAGGGATTTAAACTGATGAAAGGTCTATAATATGTATTTAGAAAACAAATATAGTCTTTTTTTCCATGACAAACAAGCAGTTGTGGACAGTAACTATCCTTTCGGTTCATAAGCATAATTTCAAAAGCATCTGTTAATTCTGTGAGTATTTTCATTTTAGAAAACATTTACTTCACTACAAAACATATGATTCCTTACTTATTTGAACTGGAGAAATAGTCTTTACTTTACAGATAAGATAGCAGTTTCTGATCTGTAAATGATCTGATTCTTTTAAAATAACATGAAATTCAATCTGACAGCAACTCTTTTTGAGTCACTGATCCAATACAAGTCAAATGTTCTAGCTGGAGTGAGCTTCCAAATAACGACTCTCTGATTTGAAAGATCCAGTCAGAGCAAGTCTCCAGTAAAAGAATCATTCAAATATTCTGGTCAAAGGGAGAATCCAGTTAATGACTAAAGCAAGTCTTTAGTTAATGACTCATTGATTCGAAAGATCTTGTCAGAGTGAATCTCTGTTTACGACTTATGCTATGTTCACACCAGACGCAGAAAGCGCAAAACGCTCAATTACCGCTGCGCCATTCGCGCGTATCGTGCCGCAGGATGTCTATTCGTGCGTTTGCATTGACTTAACATGTAAATTACTCATGCTTAATGCTTCTTCCGCATCTGGTGTGAACACAGCATAAGTTAATGACTAAGTTAACGACTCGCTGATTCAAAACAGTCTGTCGTAGGGAGTCTCCAGTTAACACCTCACTGAATCACTGATTTGAAAGATCCAGTTAACAATTTACTGATTCAAATGTTCCGGTCAGAGCGAGTCTCCAGTTGGTGACTCACTGATTCGAAAGATCTGTTCAAAGTGAGTCTCCAATTAGTAACTCACTGATTCAAACGATCCAGACACAGCGAGTCTCCAGTTAACGACTCGCTGATTCAAAATTGCTAGTCATAGAGAGTCTCCAGTTAACACCTCACGAAATCCCTGATTTGAAAGATCCAGTTAACGACTCACTGATTCAAATGTTCCGGTCAGAGTGAGTCTCCAGTTAGTGACTCACTGATTTGAAAGATCCAATCAGAGCAAGTCTCCAGTAGAGGACTCACTGATTCAAGTATTCTGGTCAAAGTGAGTCTCCAGTTAATGACTCGTTGATTTGAAAGATCTGGTCAGAGTGAGTCTCCAATTAGTAACTCACTGATTCAAAAGATCTGAACAGAGCGAGTCTCCAGTTAATGACTCGCTGATGCAAAGTAGCCTGTCATAGAGAGTCTCCTGTTAACGCCTTACTGAATCACTGATTTGAAATATCCAGTTAGTGACTCACTGATTTGAATGATCCAATCAGAGCAAGTCTCTAGCAAAGGACACACTTATTCAAATATTCTGGTCAAAGTGAGTCTCCAGTTAATGACTTATTGATTCGAAAGATCTGGTCAGAGTGAGTCTCCAATTAGTAACTCATTGATTCAAAAGATCCGAATGGAGCAAGTCTGCAGTTAACAACTCGCTGATTCAAATTAGTTGGTCATAGAGAGTCTCCAGTTAATACCTTACTGAATCACTTATTTGAAAGATCCAGTTAATGACTCACTGATTCGAATGTTCCGGTCAGTGTGAGTCTCCAGTTAGTGACTCGCTGATTTGAAAGATCCAATCAGAGCAAGTCTCCAGTAAAAGACTCACTGATTCAAATATTCTGGTCAAAGTGAGTCTCTAGTTAATGACTCGTTGATTTGAAAGATCTGGTCAAAGCGAGTCTCCAACTAGTAACTCACTGATTCAAAAGATCCGGACAGAGCGAGTGTCCAGTTAGTGACTCGCTGATTCAAAATAGCTAGTCGGAGCGAGTCTCCAGTTAGTGACTCACTGATTTGAAAGTCTCCAGTTAACAACTTACTGATTTGAATGTTCCACTCAGAGCGAGTATACAAAAAGAGCACGTAATACTTTTAAAGGGGTGTATTGACCTTTTGTCCACAGGGAATTACAGTTGACGAATGTTTTTTATTTTCATTATTATTATTATTATCATTATCATTTTCTTTTTGCATATATTTCCATGTATCAGATTTCAATATGTAATGACTTGTAGCTCTAGGAAACACTTTCTCACATCTTTCGTTAACCAGTGATACAGTTAATACAAAACTGTACCCAAAATACAGCACATCTTCTCTGGGAAAGAGTACCAAATATAACCCAGTTACCAAAAAACCTAGACCTATTAGCATCATCCTGGAAATTCTCACAACATATATGAAATGAATTTTCCTGTCACCATTTGTCCTCAGCAGAGCTTAACACTGCAGCCAACATCTGTGGACGCGCACAGCCATTAACTTCAGTTCAAACGCAACCACCGCCTGGCTGTGCTTCTCTGGTTAAGATTGTTACAGCTCACAGAACATTTTGCTTCCCGTTCTTGGCATATACATTTACATGAGACACATACAGTATACAGCCAGCCATCATATATCTATATGTCTAACAATTATTACCCACATCAGTGAAGATCAGGGGTGTTTGGATGTGCTTTTTTCATGAACAGGCGAAAGTCAAACGTCACACTGATACACCGCTGCGTTTTCCATCACTACACACAGATATGATGGAAAAGCAAGGTAGTGGTTTAATATTCGGCAGATCTGCTGTAGCACTTAGAAGTTCGACTCGCGGATCCACATCACAAGGACCTCTGATTTGCGGCCTCTGTAATTATCATGCAATAGACTATTTTAGAGATATTCGACTATGTATTAGACCAGAAACCACGTAAGATCGGGTTTCCATGGCAAGGCTGGAAGTCCCTGGCAAAAAATAACAAACAAAAGCTAGTGCGATCGAGATTAAACGTGACTGTTGGAGAGCCGCGGCGGAGCTGAGGGTTCGGTCAGTTCAAGCAGTGCACTATGGGAACGACTGGGGCATAAATACTGCCAGCAGCCTGAAACAGAAGCACTCACTGGTTTTATACTCAGTTACAAATGATATTCATCAAAATGTAAATGGTAGGAGAAAAAGAAATTTGTTAAGCATAAAGAGGTGCATTTAACATGACTGAGAAAAAGTAAAAATAAATAGATAGATAGATAGATAGATAGATAGATAGATAGATAGATAGATAGATAGATAGATAGATAGATAGATAGATAGATAGATAGATAGATAGATAGATAGATAGATAGATAGATAGATAGATAGATAGATGGATGGATGGATGGATGGATGGATGGATGGATGGATGGATGGATGGATGGATTGATGGATGGATGTTATTATTTCTTTTGGAAATTTGGTCAGTTGATGTTTGATCATGTCTTATCATAGCTACAGTATGTCTAAAAATAAGTGCAGGACGCCTCTAGTCAAATCAAATTTCCAAACTCAGTGACACAAAAACATCACTAAACAAATACAAAGAGAAGATTTTCTTCTGAGAGCAGAAAGCTGAATTTAATATGGTCAACATCCACTCCACTGCTAAACACCAGATGCCTTGCTGTAAAAAATTGAACCAATACTTGTGCATTTAAATATCCTTGTTAATAATATGCACAGCAAGATCAAGTCTTCTAACATCTGGTGTCCGTCTGTCACTTTGTGTAAAGCAGAGGCCCATTCAAAGTGATTGAACAGCCTCATTAGAAAACTGTTTAGTTTGTAGTCTTTAAATCCGGAATGAGATTAGCATTTTCAACACGTTTCTAGAATAGCAGATTTGATTTATTATAGCTAGATATAACAAAAAAAAAATTCAATCTGAAAATAAATAAATTACTTTAAAAGCACAGTATGTTATATAAACCACTAGAGGGTGCAAATTCACAATAAACAAAAGCGTATTTTGATAACTCCGATCTGATGTTTGGATATTTTCATGAAAAACAATTACATATTGTGCCTTTAGGCTGCACTGTAACAAAATTCATGAAAACTCATCAAATCTTGTTTTACGTTAATTAATTAATATATGAATTAAAATTACTGCTTACTTTGATTCAGCCTAAAAAAAACTGTACAACAACAATATTTTTACAGTGAACCCTTTCAGACCCGGGGTGCATTGCAATGGACATCACGTCAAATTATTTTGGGGGTTTTGTGTGGGTTTTTTTTGTGCACATTTTACCAAATTTAAAGCCTCCTGTCCTTTATATTGGACTTTTATCATCCAATTAAAAATCCATATTTAATGGTTTAAACATTAAATATATCTGTCCATTATAATAGATGTCATAATTTTAAATCTGTCTGTCTGTTATAATGGACATAGATTTCTAATAATGTGTCTATTTGTTTTACATTGTTATATAGTTTGTGCAGTTCAATTGTTTTGACCTGATTAAAATGCACAAAAAATTCTATAAAAAATATTGACATTTTTTATATTTTTATCTGGCTCTATTTATGAAAGCCTTAAGAAACTATAAATGCACTCCTACATGTTTCTGATATTTGGTCAATAATTCAGGTCTGAGGGGATTCAAGTCTTCATTTCCTCAACCAACAGACACACATCAGCCATTTAATCAACAACAGTTTTTGTGCTCATCAAACAGGTGTGAAGGACTTTGACCACGTTACCCTAAAGTGACCTGTTTTTCTGCTATTACTTTCCTTCAGGATGGATGGATTTGTGTAGGTAATACTCACCAACAGCTTTAAAGCTTTTCATTTCCTCTCCCTGTGCAAAAGAAAAAAGGTGAAACATGGAATAAATGGCAGGAAATTGTTGAAAACGTGGAGGTTAATGAGGAATGAGGAAGTATGTTCACACACTGTGTAATTAAATACAGACAGCATATGGATGAACATGCAAGAACTTTTCTCCTCCAGCTGCTTTATAGTGTGTTTCTCTAATTAATCTTATTGTAAGGACAGAATAAAGTTCAAAGAAAGCAGCACCATGTAACGAGATAAAGATCAGAATACTCAAAACATTTGTGAAAACTTACTCCCTCAAAACGTAACTAAACTAACCTTTTTTTAAGTTAATAAGCATAAAAAATAAGTTGAACCTTGCATTTTTATTTGGAACTATAACAACATCACATGACCCAGTAGTCAATTATCATATTATCTATTAAATAAACAAAGTACAGTTAGCTTGCATAGATATTAATGTCAGTCTGGGGTGCGTTTCCCAAACAACGACATAACGCGCAGCTGAACTATCATAGTACGATGCATTGTTTGGGAAAAGAACGATGTAGTGACGAGTGTTTCCCAAAACCCCTACTTTCTCTGTCGCAGATCCATCATTTGAACCACGTTAGTTATAACGTAAACTGCCCATAATGATGCTCTAAACAGGGTGGTAACAACTTCTTTAGAAAAGAACCCCATAATTTTTTGCGCAGATTATATTGTTTTACACGCTTTTAAAAAAAAATCCAATATTAGTTTTGGCAAAAACATGCACTCGTTTTCCATATTAATTAAAATATGTAACGGCACACATAGGGCTGTTTCCTTTACAAATATTATTGAGAACATTGCATATTCTATTCTAAAACATAAAATCACTTACAAAAGCTAACACGTATTCTAATATCATATATAAATCACATAATTAAATAAATAAATAAATAAATAATGAGGCTAATTATTAAGAAATTACATTTTATATGTATTATTTATTAGGAAATGAAAAAAATCCTACCTTAATAATAATAATAATTATTATTATTATTATTATTATTATTATTATTATTAAGAAGGATATTTTTTTTTTGAAAAGTCTACTTTTACAATTTGACACATTCAAACCACTGCAGAAATTTTAAAACCAACAGGCCCATGTCATATACTGTAAAGATACTTAATAAATAACCTACTATAAATAAAACTATTAACGTATGCTATATATTTTTGTTTTCACAAGCTTTGGAGACATAACATAAATTCTGCTTTCATTAATAGGTCACCTATAGCTTTCGTCATGAGCCACAGCTGCAAGTGCATTATGAAGGCAACGCAATTGTCAACATGAAGATCGCTAAAACTGAACTGTAAAAAATATATTGAAAGCAGATGACTTTAATGATAGAGAGATGACTTTAATGCTTTTTTTTAAATTGCGAGTTTAAATGTTGGAACTTTCTAAATGAATAGGGCATAGGGGTGATAACTGAGAATAGAACACAGCCAGGAACTATGTCTCTAACTACAGCTCCAGAGGTGTAGTTGCAAGCGTTCAAGTTTGCGACGCAGTTTGCGAATGTTTGTTGGAATGATGGATTCAACGAACTATGTTTGTAATGATGGAACTTGCGACCTTAGTTGGCTAACATTGGTTTTCGGAAACACACCCCTGTATGGGTAAGTGCTAGTTATAGCAACAACACCAGTAACTACCAAAGAGATTATTGCTATACTGCACTATATGTGCAATGTATTATGTACTGTATTACTTACGACAAACCTTTTAACATTAATCTATTTGTTTATAATAATGTCGTTTTGTAGGCCTAAAAAAATTTTGTAAATTGGTTTTTAAAAGCAATAACATAAACAAAACAACAATGGCAGACTACAGTTTTTGTAAATCCACGTGAATGAGATTGTTGTTTGTA